>PKRV01000616.1:217485-322749 GCA_003709505.1 Hyphantria cunea
TACTCTGGCACCCCGTGGTACTGGAGTGCTTCCCTGATGCAGCTGAATGGCAGATTATTAAAGGCGTTGGCGATGTCGAGAGACACCGCCAACACCACGCCGCCACAGCTCACCGCCTCCTCCGTCACGGCCCACAGGCGCATCACGGCATCGACCGTCGAACGCCCCTCTCGGAACCCGAATTGAGCGTCCGACAGGTCTGGGCCCACCTCGCTGAGGTGCCGGACGATGCGGGCAGAGAGCACCCTCTCGAACAATTTGCCCGCCTCGTCCAGCAACACGATGGGCCTGTAGGCCGCGACCGAATCGGCAGGCCGTCCCGGCTTCCTCAACAGGACCAGCTTCCCGCTCTTCCAGCAAACACAACCGGACCCTAGCCAGAGGATACCGGAGGCCCATACACCAACTACCTCTTTCCCCTCCCGATCACCCTCCCATTCCCTCCCCATCCTCCTAACTATCCGCCTTCCCACCCCCCTAAAGCCGGTAACGCACTTGTGATTTATTTATTATTATGTACGCATGTATTAGCAGATTTTCTGAAAGTTAAATAACTTACTAGACGTTTAATGTTGCTTGAAAATGCTACAAGCACAATGGAATATTCGACAGAGTTTAATAAACCAGTAAGTTCGGATGGAATTGGTCATTATTAAATATGCTATTCAGGAGTGGCTACAATTTCGGTCAAATAGTCCGGCCTCCGGTATCCTCACTCGCTCTGTGAAACAAAGCGCAACCCTGTTTCACACCGATTTTCTGTAGGGCCGGAGTAATACATTCCGACCGAGCCGGCCCATTCATGCCGAAGCGTGGCTCTCTCCCGTTAAAGTTAAAGATACTGTGATTCGTTATATATATACCTAAGATAAGATACTAATTTCACAACAAGTTACAACACATTTGTATTAACCTTGGTCCCAGATCATTTTGAATAAAATAAAATAAACGTGTTTATTTCCTTGAGTGTTTACAAAATAAACCATTGTGGTTTATTTTATACCATACCTGAAATAGGACTCAAACTGCTGACGTCACCTGATGAAAAGTTTCGCCCAGTAATGCCTGCAATTCGGAAGACACAAGCGCGATTGCCCGTTGCCCGCCCATGAAATTATAGACGATACGTTTTTTTCTTGAATCTTGTATCGATCCGGAAACTCTGTGAAACGCCGGCGGAAAGCTGCGGTCGGATGATAAAAGTGTTAATATTTCTGATGGAATAATCTTAAGTCATGAAATAAATACCAGGATACGAACCCTAAACGGTACACTACGTTTCATCATCCTTAAAAATAAAAAACAATAAATACCGTGGGAGAGCCACGCTTCGGCATTACTGAGCTGGCTTGACCGGAGTGATACCACGGCCTCACAGAAAGCTGGTTTGTAACAGCGCCTGCCCTGTGTTTCACCGAGTGAGTGAGGCACATGAGGATACCGGAGGCCCATAATCCAACCTTTGCCCTCATCCCTCTCCCCATCTCCCAAGGCCGGCAACGCACTTGTGATGCCTCTAGTGTTGCGGGTAACCATGGGTGGCGGTAATCGCTTACCATCAGGCGATACGTCTGATCGTTTGCCAACTATGCCATAAAAAGAAAAAACTCAAATATTTCATACACGGCGGTTTGTATAAAATTTCGCCTGGCCTTTGCTATGGTAACCAGACCGCTGATATATGTTTATTTCTAAGCATATATATATTATAAGATACATTACAAGATACAGAACAAATGATTGTGATTATCAGTTAATGTGTCTTCGAATCTTCGACCTCTAGTTCAGTTATCAGGACCATTAACAACAAGACCAATAGGCCCTTCAAATCAAATCTTCCTCTTTATGCGTTATAATAATAATGGTTATTTGGAAGAGATCGCAATTGTTATGAAAACTCCAATTGCATAAGAATTTTTATAGTAGTTTTTGTTTTTGACCTACAACTATAGTTTATGAGAGACTACTGTGCTCAATCTCACATTTTAAATAAAACTAAACATTTACATTTATAAAGAAAACCAACCAATTCAAAGTTCATAATAACTAGACCAAACGAATAATGTGGAATGACGGACAGTAATTTTAGAACCGGATAACATGTGAGAATTTTCCATTGAAATTTGACTTTGTTTTATTGAGAAATAAAGATCTTTAAACCGAAATTGGAGTTTTACTCGCCTGCTTCTTTTTACATGGGATTTTACTAAATTATTTGAAACTAACTATCGCCCGCGGCTTCGCTCCTACCTCCAAGAATATGTGTACAAAGTTTCATGATGATCGATTAAGTATTTTTCGCGTGAAATCATAACAAGCAAAATTACTTTCAACAAAATAATATTAGTGTGATAAATAATTTACATAATCATTTATTACTTTTACAAAATGAAAATAGTATCTTACCAAAAGCTTTCAGATGTTACTAATTCTATCTTATTATAAATTTAGGTGTATGATTTCAAATTCCAATTTACTAAAATTCTTTTGAGGAAAATAAGTAGGCGCAAATGATGAAACCTTATTAATTGTGCGTATAATCTAATATCAGAATACCTGCGTAACCGCAGTGCGTAACCTAATTTTGCTTACTAAAATGTTGTATTGTCTAGGATTATATAGTTTTTCTTTTTTGTTATACTTTTTTGTTTTCTAAATTACTATACACTGAAAAATATTTAAGAAAAATAAACGGGTTGCACTCCGGGAGTGCAGGCAGAACTGAAAACTTGAATATTAACTTTGTGTATTTTTGATATTTTGGAATGGTTAGGGAATAACTTTGCACGGATTGCTTTCATTATCAATATAAAAGTACTATCATTTATTTGGTAAAATACAATATTCAGTTAATGAGCTATCGTACGCAAACATGATAATTTATGGTTTACTCTCCCTCCGTTTTACGAATTTTCGATCAGGTCACGTGTCCTGGCGCGAGTTTAACATTTTTTTACCCATCACAAAAAGAACACAACGCCGCTAAAGAAGTTTTCACTCTAAAAATGGGCATAACAAATTCGTTTTAAGTAAGAGTCAGTAGATTACAAAAAATCGATTGTTATTAGTCTGTCTGGCTGTCTGTTTAGTTTAAGGGCTTCAAATGAATATCCTGTGACTAAATTATACATAACTTTATAGTCCACAAATTTATTTAGATGCTTTCGGTACACTCGCATGCAATTGTGGTTATTGTTGTAAGTAGTAAAGACAAATTACATGAAAAATAAAAACATCACATTTTCCTAGCGTTGATTAGAACATTTTACGTTTACACGTTAGAAGAGCCAACACACAACCATTCACTACATTGCTTCGGCGTAAATTGACATATCATATTTTACTTGTGGGTGTACGCCGCTGTCAGCTCCTTTGATTTTTCTTTGACAAAAAGCTGCAAGTTAAACGGCGTATACAATTTCTTCCTAAGTAGGAATGGAAAACTATTTTTCCTATTTGATTTTGTAAACCATATATACAATATTAGAAATAGTCGGCAGTCATTATTTTTTGTTTAAGAGACTAACATGCATCTGGAAAGTACCTAATTGTCACAATTAAGCTTGCACATAATCATGAATACAAGATACCAATATTTAAAACGGTGTGTTAGGATTTTTATAAAATTATTAAATAGAACTTACCACACCCTCATATGACTCCAACGTTGGGCACACAACATCAACCAAATATTGCAATTGATCATCAGTGATGGTTACCACCTTATAAGTGTCTATAGGTTTCCCACTCACATACGGTTTATAAATATTTGTTTTAACAAATAAAATACTAAATAGTGTTCAAATTTTTGTAAAACATTTTCAGTTTTTGTACATTCAGGTACTTGACAATAAAAAACTAACAAATCATGTCGTTAATTATATTTTTAATATTAATATATCATGGATAACTATAAATACTTTTACGTGCTCCAAATTATTAAATTCATAATAACGCTGCGGGGCGAAGACAGCCTAAAATTTCAGTAGCCTAATCTCTTCTTAGTTTCTCTTTGCATCATTAGCAAACTGCCAGTGAATGTCTCGCCATGATAAATATAAAAAGGGACTATATTACGTCATGGTATATTTCATGATATATAATATCAAGTCAATATGTAGTATGTATGTTAATAAAACTATCTAAGATCACAAGTGTTACAATGTTTAAACATTTTAAAGATTTTTTTAAATTCAATTTTATATGAAAATATTAGTTTAAATTAGGGATTTCCCGGTTCCATCGCCCCTGTTGATAGTTTAGTTATTTATTAATCGATGATCCATTTGCATTTCGAAATAATAACATTTTCATGCGAAACGATAGCCAGCACCCTTAGCCAAGTTGCAAGTGTATCGCGTCATTCTCTTACTGCAATCGCTAACGCCTCTACTTTCCTATATTTTCGGCTAATAGTTCGTTTTAGCCACGTGATTTATATCGTCGTAATTATTTCATTTTCATGTCAATTTTGGTTTGCTAATAATGTCTAGGTTTGAAAAATGTTAACTTGACTAGGGTCTGATCAGTCACATCGGGGTTCCAGGGATTTTCGAGGGTGCACTTGGTTCCCCGAGTTCTAGCACTCGAGTCTGTGTGCGGTTTTTAGTCGGTTCGAGTCCTACAAAGCCACCACTTGGTGACATCCGAGGGGACTTCTGCAAAAAAGGGTTTGATCGGTCATAAGGCAAAAATCGATAATTTAGAATAGAATAGAATAGAATACACTTTATTGTACAACAGATATAACAGTTTACATAAATATATAGTTTACATAATACATCAATTGAATCACCGTGTACAAATGGCGGTACAATTTATTGCTGTGTATTTTCTTTATACGAACACAAGTTAGCATTAGTTACCTGAAACTTAAATTTCGTTTAAACATTATTAGTATCGCAGTTTCCTGCTCGACATAGACCTTAACAATTTTTGGCCTTTGGGTCGATGCTTGGCTTCATCATCATCGAGATAATCATTATCAGCCTGTAAAAGACAAACAATTTTTTTTTATATCATACAATGTACTTGTGACACCGGCACTGCGGGGGGGGCACCCCTGTACCAGCTCCTGTGTTGCAGGTATTCATGGGCGGTGATAATCGCTTACCATCAGGTGATACGTCTGTTTGATTGCACCCTATTCAACTTATTTACAGTACAAACGACGCGTGAAAACGCCAGGGAACAAGTAGACATCAATATAGTTTGTCGTTTTCTCGTTTGCCGGTTGAAGGGATAAAACAACAAATATTTCTGCCTATCTTCGTAATTGACTTTGAAATAGTCAAACTGATGTGTTTAAACTCAGTTTTATTAGAAAGGTATTTTAATATGGTAAAGGTTCTTTTAGATCTTTAAATTCATATAAAACTAATTATTAAGCAGATATAGGTACCAAAGAAACTTAAAAAAACACAATTGCTATAATTTTTTAGTTACTGACATTCAGTATGGTTACCAAATATTTGTTTATTCACTTGAGATGTATCTAATCGGCTAAGGTAATATCAGACGAAACGTCTGATATTACCCAAGTGAATATTTTCTTCTGTGCAGAAACGCCCCCGGATACCACCCGCTAGGGGTTATGTCAGGCTTGTACCGTTCAGTGAATTGAGTCCCGCCTGCCACCACTGCGAATGCAGTGAGGACTCCCCTAGCACACGCTGCCGCTATGCCGCTTGGGCGCCGCAGCGTCGGGCCCCCACTGCTATCATCGGAAATCTCTCGCTACCGGCCGTCGTACGCTCCATAGCCGGTAGCGAGAGCAGTTTTACCGTGGTCGCGACCTTCTGCGAGGAAGTCATCTCGCAACTCAGTCAATCAGCACTCGACTTCACCAATTCCACAACAAATTTCGGTTACAGTCGGAATGTGCATAATATTCTTAAGGTCTTTTTAAATACATGCTTAAACAAACAATGGATGGTCGAATGGTATTTTTTTGTTGTTGTTTTTTATGTCGGTGAAACTTTCAACATTCACAGTGCTTCGATTATTTTTTACAGTTAAAACAATATTGGAACTGCTCTACTGAAAAGTAATATTTTTGCAGATCCGACATTTGTAATAGGGACCATCACAATGCCTTTATTCGTAGTAATTTCAATAAATCTTGTGTTGGTTTTTTTTAAAACCGTGAAGATATTGGTAGTATAAACATGTGTACTCTGTTACTTGTTACCATATTGTGATATACTGATGATACAAATTGAAATATAAAGAGTCTCAGAATTGAGTAATATATTTACAATAAACATTGTCTGAATTAAATTTTAGGCGGGGTGCCTAAATTATTTTATATGACTTACAGTAATTTAACTACAGAGAATTTAATTACTCAGGCTTTTAAGCCTGGGGGTCATCGGTAGTAAAATGAGTTCAACTCGTACTTGTTGCAAAAGATTTTAATGTTAAAACTTCAGTTAGAAGCAAATTTTGTTTTGTTTAGTTGCAGAAAATGATAAAAAATAATCATTACAGACAACACATTGTATATTCTTCATGTGGTATATTGGGAGCCATTCTTCTATTGATATACATCAAAGAATGCCCATAAATACACAGATACTGTTACGTTGTTAGGTAGCGGTCGATCAGCGGATTATTCATTTATTTCAAATTTTATGCACTTTATATAATGGCGGACATTCAAGGCAAGACAAGGCATTCTCTTCCAGTCAACCTTAGGGTGATGTAGAAATCTTGTAAGGTAGGTGGTGCACAGAGGTTTCCGTATGAAACTAACTGCAAACAGGACACAAAAGAATGCAGGAAATACTTAAACATACATAAACATATATAGTGGGGTGTGTGGGGGCGAACCACAATCTTTTGCCCCCAGNGATGCGAGAAGCCATGGATCGAGCTAAGTGGCGTGAAATTGGAGAGGCCTATGTCCAGCAGTGGACTGCGATGGGCTGATGATGATGATGATGAAACATATATAGGATACATGTGTCTTAAATACACATACAATAATATACATATATAAATATATATATACACAACTATATTAGTACACTATTAAAACTTGAATGTATACCAATTATTGGTTAGTAGTTTCTGCCATTTCGTTAAAAAGGAGCTCATGCACCTTATTTTTAAATGTAAAACGGTTTGTGGACATCCTGATTTCGAGTGAGAGCGCATTCTAGAGCATTATCGCGTGGACAAAGAACGAAGAGTTCACGAAGTCAGAGTTGTGAGAGGGACATAAAAAAGTAGATTATTTTCTGAACGAAGATTCCTATCGTCATCAGAGGACAGATAACGGAAGTATGGAGCAAGGTATGAAGGTGAAAATGGTGAGTTGAGAAGTGAAAATAATGTAGTGCTCGCTGATTGCGACGCAGGCGAATAGGTAGTCATTTTAATTGACAACGTAGGGTAGACACGTGGTCGTACTTCCGGAGATTAAAGATGTATCGTTATTAGCAGTTATTAAGAAGGCAGTCAAGTTCATTGACGAGATCTGCATTCAGGTCGTAATAACATACATCATCATCATCATCATAGTCAATAATTGGAATAATTAAAGACTGCATGAGAGTAGTTTTGATGCTAGTAGGTAGGAAAGGAATGACTACACGGTTGGCCGAGTGGTTTCAGTGGTCGTCACACCGCTTCCTACTGCGCCAAGTGTTGTGGGTTCAAATCCTACATGAGACAACATTTTGTGTGATCCATAAATTGTTGTTCTAAGTCTGGGTGTACTTTGTGTCCGTTTCATGTATGTTTGTAAAGATCCTCGCGACACAGGAAAGTTTATAAATAATGCGGGAATTGCTTTAAAAAAAAAATTTTGAGACAATAAAGTATTCGCAGGTTTTCAGTTACTTTCTGGCTGCCGTAGGTAATTTGAGATCACTAATCAAAGGTCGAATGGATGAGCAGGCTGAACGGAATAACTGAACCATTAAACACGATCGCTGAGACTGAGGCGTTATCGAGTCTACTCATTATTTGTTTACTGCCTACTATTATCGCCTGACATTTTGTTGGGTTAACCGATAGTCCAAATCTAGTCGACCACAACTTTATGAGCTCTAAATCCCTGTTGAATACGTCGATAGCTTGCATTATGCCCTCCACTCTTGCCTGTGAATACACTTCAAGATCGTCTGCATATAGGTAATATGCACTCCGAAGTTGTTGAGTAATGAGGTTAATAAATATTGAGAATAAGAGGGGAGATGGAATGCCGCCTTGTGTCGATGTCGAGTCAGCAGTACGAATATACTGCTGCCGCCCCTGCAGATAAGTGGAGAACCATTCCAGTGCCTCAGAAGGTACCATAATATATGTAAGTATAGACAGAAGGATTTCGTGACTGACGGTATTGAAGGTATTAGAGAAGTCAACTAACACCAGTACTATAACTTTGGTGTCTTCCATACCCTTCCGAATATCGCCAGTCACTTTAAGGAGAGCGGTAATTGTGCTGTGACCGGGCCTATAGCTGGATTGCATAGGGCTCAATAACTAATTTCTGTGAATAAATTGTAATAATTGTTTATAAACGCAGGCCTCAAGCACCTCAGATAGGAAAGAATGGAAATAGGTCGGAAGTGTTCAAGAAGTGTAGGATTATTATTTTTTGGGAGAGGAATAAAATAAGCTTTGTGCTACAAGGAGGGAAAAGTTCCGGAGTCAAGAGAGAAATTTATTAAGTGAGTAATTGCAAGGGGAATACTATCTAAGACGGTGACAATCATGCGACGGCTAATGCCATTACATCCTACGGCATTAGATTAAATAGATATAATAATCTTTTTAATATCTTTAGGAGGCACCGGAGAAAAATCGAATGAGTCAGTAGTCGGACTGGCAAGACCAGATATGTAATTCAGAGTTTGACACATAGTTTGAAGATCCAGTGTAGTTGTAGGTGAGAAATAACGGTTGGTATCGTTCAAACTAATTGACTTATTGAGTACAAGATGTTCTTTTTTACCAATTCCTAAGGTACCCAGAAATTTCCAGATACTGGAAGAGAAAGAAGACTCTATATTTTTAAGAATATGTCGGCGTTAAGCGTTGCGTTTCACCTGATTGCACCGATTCCTTGCAGTTTTATAAAAGTTCTCTCTTCTACTGAAGAAAATGTCTGATCCCTCCTCCTCATGGCAGTCTGGAACTCTTCCGTCATTCAAGGTGCGGATGCTCGTTTTACCTTTACGATCCTAATGGGAGCGTGGGTATTATATAGTCTGATAACAATGTCATTGAAAATACTAATTTTTTTATCCATGTCGGTAGTAGTTCCTATATTGTCCAGTCTATTTCTGCAGCCTCTGCAAGCAACTTTTTCACGTCCATGCTGCGAAAACTGCGAATCTGTACAACTGATTTGGGAGGCTTAAGGATATAAGACAGGAAGACTAAATCATGATGAGAAAAGCCAGGAGCTGAGAGGTGACCGTGAGAGGAGACAAGGTGTGAGGCACAGGTAAGGATTAGATCAAGCCAGGTGTCATGATGATCAATGTCATGATGAGAGGCTTGAAGCGGCAGGACATGGAGACTAGTTGCTGGGACGATATGAAGAAGACTACGTGTACGAGGAGAGTTAAGGGTTAGGAAGTTAGTGTTAAAATCTCGCATGATGATGTGATGTGAATGTTCTGACCCTAAAGATTACAGTACTGTTACCAGACTGGAGAAATAGTTAAGTGTTGGATGACAATAAACCACACCTAGAATGACGATAGCTCTATTGATATAAGCCTGAAGTTAGAGATATTCCGCGCTAGTGGAGTGATCGAGGAAGAAGAGGTGACAATTTTAAAGGATAAGAAGTTGCGAAGGTTAATAGCGACGCTACCACCTCTTTTATCTAAGCGGTCATTGCGGATGAGGATAAAGCCCGGAAGAGCATACGAAGTGGAGGGTAGTTAGGCTTGAGCCAGGTCTCCGAAACCAGGATTGCATGAACGTTACTGTCAGCGAAAGCTTCAGTTAAATCACCCAAATGACTGGGGTTACTTTGAGTGTTTAAGTGACAAACATTTAAATCAGGACGCGATTGAGTAGAAAATATTTGTTGCAATTGATCACCCAGCGTTTCTGTCAAAGATCTGAAACTAGCATTGTCTGAAGAGTCACCGTATATAAAAATACATCAATTTCATCGTTGTTCATAAGTGTACGCATAACATATATATAAATACACACACACATATATATATTAAATCAATAAATTATAAAAATCCACTGTGACGTTAGGACAATAAAAAAAAATAGAATTGTAAACAAAAACAGCAAACTATTTTTAAAGCAACAATACTTTTAGAGCGTAACCGAACGAAAAATAAAACGTGACGACAGATGATAAATGTAACTGTAGATATCAACTGTCAAAAAAAGTATACAATAAAAATTTTAAACAATGTATATGACGGCAGTCGTACTGTATTCCAGCTGCGAGAGACGGCGACTAGATGGCGCTAGTGGAACCTGCACCGGACGCACCATTTAAAAATTATTTAGTCGATTTAATTTTATATCGATTATTTGGCTCAAAATACTTGGATTCAAACTAGTAAAATATTGTGACGTTACCCCCTCCCTAAGCGACCGCCTTTATAACGAGCTGCGCTGTTGAGATGGCACGCATTTCGAACGATTGCGTCCTGGTGTACGGACCACTGACTTTCTACAGTCAGTACTGCACGCTTATTGGATGTGGAATGTTATCTCTGATAATTAGTACTATATATTATTGGATGTGGAAAGTTATCTCTGATTATTAGTACTATCTTTATTACGGTGGGTACGTGGACCACTGTCCCTGACGGTCGGTACTGACCTATGACCGCCTTCATTGAAATAGTAAGATATTTAACTAATTCTGCACCTTTGTTAATTTTCTAGGCTTAGGATATTCTGATTTATTTCAGTTATTGAAATAAATTCTGTATATTGCCATATCTAACTTTTACTTCTAATGTTTGGGCCTAATCCGACGTATATATAAGGGAAATCGTTATTTGTTTTTGTGAAAGACGGTCCCCATTACATGCCATCCACATATTTTATATTTTTATCATTAATTCCATCACGATGAAGACTTGAAGACTTTTAATACTTGTCATTGGCAGAAATACCTGATCCGGCTGGTTGCCATGTCATCAAAAGGAGAAGAAGGTATATAAAACGTAAACAAATAACAGAGCGTTAATGTTTGGGTTACTGCAAATGCAAAGTGATACTGTTATCTTGATTGCGAGGGAGTTGATCTACTAATGATGACAATAATGATAAGATTATTGTCGCTGCAAACTTTTAGTGGTGGTGCCCGTGGTTGCTTTGGGCGCTGATGTTGCCTCGCCGCAAACCCCGGTGGGGCAAAGGCCCGAGGGGGTTTCGACATGAAAAAAAAAGGTTATTTTGCCCCAGCTCGTTCGATGATGCTATCTTATAACATCTATTATCAGAAGGCCTGACGACAATGGTGCCATCCTGTGTCCAGCAAGCCGACACGCCGAAGTGTTGCCTGGCCATACTGAAAGCCGTCTACCGGGTTCTAGTCAAAAACTTTCTTACCGTGAAGCCGGAACTCTTCAACGTCGTCTTCGTTTTCCACACAGCAGTTCGAGTCTTCACTGTAGAGAACCTAACCAGAATACGACGACGACGATCCTTAGATGGGGAGCTAATGCGATAGCAAGTTGTTGTGATGTCTTTGAGACCCATCTTCGGGTTAAGTATATTCAGCAAGGTCTTACTACAATACTCCTTGATGGCCTTAGGCACTCCGAGAAGCAAAGTGCCTTGCGCCGATGGCGTGTCTCAATAACGTCTACCATTTTGGCACATTTATTGATCTGCTTGCGGAGCAGATCCACCATTGTGCCTTAAACTCTTCAGAGACTGCGTGTTTCCTTCGAGTTCCCTCCAGTCTGCAATTGTGCTTCCAGCTCAGCCATTCTCTTGAAGAAGCTCTCTTCCAAACTGCTCTGAGCCACCCGGATGTCAGCTAATTGAGACATTTTGATTGTAGATACTAAGAGTTGTAAGTGCTTGTCTTGAAAATAGTGCAAATAGGCTGGCAGGTGGTTCAACACTTAATTCCACATATGAACAATCTAGTAGTTGTGAGTGTTTTAGAAACTATTCACTTATATACATAAATTGGTGATATCACAGATTTTTTTTTTCAATTTCGGGGTTTTACAAGTGTGTGTTGACTTTTTAAGCATCTACCCTCAAATTTGAAAATTATGACGTAAACGAATTCGCGAAGTACCTATTAATATATAAATTTATTAGCAGATGCAATTCACTTGAACACTATTCTCTAACTAGATTTATTTTGATTGTTGATGATTTTTTTTTGGAGTCTTCTGCAGTCTAGTTGATAACTAAATTTTATACGATTTTGCATATGAAAATGGCATTTTCTCATCAAACTTAATCTCACAGTCGGATGACTCGAAATGTAGGCAATGCGGTCGTTTTTGTTACTATCTATATTTTGGATGGCTATTTAAACAGCACAAATATTTATAATACAGAGAGCTATCCCAAAGTAATTTAAATCCTTTGAACTGATTCATTTAAATTCCTTTATCATTTAAACTCATTTGAATTATTTATGTTACCTTTTAGCCTGCCTTTTAACGCTAAATACGTATAATTACAAACGATGTGAGTTATCATCAAAACTTAGAGAAACTTCCTACTTACCTATTAAAAACTTGCGTAAATGGTAACTGTTAAATGAGAAGTTAAATAATTGAGTAAAGTACTAATGCATATTAAAAGTTCTATACCTAATAGGTCAAACTCATTTTAAGTTTATCATACAAAAAAGTGGAGTTAAATGTAATCGTGGACTAAAGTCTCCTTTATTAACAATGTTTTCAAGATACCATAATAATACTATTCTTAGAACCTATTACATGCCCGTCTGTTCTTAGCTTAGCTATGATTCTGAATCTGTTTAATACATGTATACCTATAAAACTAATTTAGAGTTCTCAGTGTATCCCACACAAATCTACACCATTGGCTTGTAAGATCTGAAAAGAAAATATTAATAAGTAAACACAATTTTCAGGGCGCTGAGAGCATGTACCTACTGTTTCCAATGGGCTCACGGTAAACACTCAAACACATATTGTGGTATGATAATAAACACTAAACATAAATTGACGTTTATCCATACTCCTTACTAATATTATAACGTCCAAAGTGTTCCTGCCTGTCTGTCTGTTATCTTTAAACAGCTGTACCGATTGCTATGAAATGGCATGTAGATACTTTGAATCTTGAGGAAGAACATAGCCTATATTTTACCGCGATAATCTATATACACATACCCGAGAGGCGAGGCCAAAAATAAGTATGAACATACTTATAAATAGCTTATAACTAAAAAAAATTAGTTTGTCCTAACGCAAAGATCCAAATCGCAGCGCGCACTTATCCAAAACAAAAAAGGTAATTAAAATTTCCAAACAAAACACAGGAATCCTCAGGATAAAAGGATTTGTACAAACAAGTTAATTATTATTTCATGCTGCCAGTCAATACTGATAAGTGACTTTCTGACCACTAATAATATTAACAGCCTTAGTTGTAATACACGTTTTACGTGTGACCAACACACTGCCGAAAAGGAGTCGTTTAATATACCTCGGCCTACTAACATAGGGGACGGTGGTAATATTAAGAAGAATCAAATTATTTTTATATTCATTACCTTCCATTGTACATTCATAGTTATCGTTACCGTGTAATTCTTTCTGCTTCCATACTGATTATCAATAACTTCATTCTTATTTATACCTTTGCCATGTTAATCATAATTATTTATTTTCTTTCTTCCGTTCTCCGTACGATGGATAGCGTGAAATGTGAAGTACAGAAATATAATTATTTAAAAAAAAATTGTCGGCCATAGCTTTTAAATTATGACGTGTAAGTTAATTATATTCAAAGTTACACTGTATTTCAGTGTAATCTATACAAATAAAAACAAAGTGTTTTGGTTCATTAAATTTTTCTCAATATCCACTTATTTCCGAATTTTATAGATTTTAGCTCATAAGTCTATCAGAAGCTATAGCAGATAGTTTATTTAACAGACAATTACTCAATGTTCCTTTGTTTTGTCTTAAAAGTGTCTATTGTTCATATGTGGTGTAGGTCTGGTGATGTCCTTGTAAGTATTACCTATCCGATGAACAATAACGCAAAGTTTAGTGCTCAAACTCGTAAAAAATGTAATTTGTAACAGAATATGTTACGACCCATCTTAAGGAGAGATAAAATATACGCTTGCTGGTACCAAACTGAAAGAATCACAATATATTAAAATATTTATTTTATTAAGACTAATTCGTTGTAAGACAAAATTCAAAACCAATCAATCTGTTCTGAATTAGTTACGAATTTTCGGTAAAAGGGTTTTTGCTTAGAATTACTGGACTGTCGGACCCAGTCGATCGATACACCAAAGGTTTTAAGCAAAGCGATGAAGTTCTGCGGGACGATAACAAATCGAATGGGGATTCTAAACTTAAATTTTAAATTAGTAAAAACTATTAACTAAACAGTGTTTGTTACCGCAGCTTTAATATCACTTTAGATTTCATAGGCGCAAGGCAGACTAAGCCGGTGATTAATTACGTATACGTAATTCGTAAAAGATAGAATAGAATAAAAGCGTGAAATTAGTTAATCATAACTCACAAGTTGAAATAATGGGACAATAAACAGGTACCGACGATCTTGTAACAATGCAAATGAAATAAACATCTATCCTTTGAGAGTATGTGAAATCTAGAGCACAATTAGGTAGTGCTTCAGCTCCGAAGCAAGTGCTGGAACTTAGCGCAGTCAAAGAACTATATATAAAGTTTGAGGTTAAACTACGCCTAGGTGCAAACATCTGAGGTGATACAACCATGTCTTAGTAGGTATTGGATTAATTAAGTAAGCCAGAGTATGTATGCTAACGTATTTAGCTAACTTTAGCTTTAGCTTTAGCTAACGCTGGCTTATTTGGGTAACTCAAATATATTTTGATTAAAACGTTTCTAAAATTATTCAACTCATAAGTGTGTAGTCAAAAGATAATAAATCTGCTCTTGTTATCCTCATTTGAAATGTATGAAAGTTCATTCATAAAAAGTCAATTCTCGGTCATAATGTCATAGGCATTAAATAAGGTTATTATAACACATACGAATACTATGTATTAAGATTACCTTGTTGCTTGAAGATGAAATATGAATATTCGAAAATATCTTGTATGAAAAAGCCATTCACCCAAACGGTTATCGGTTCTTCGACAAATGTGGCCAGCTCACTGCCACTTGCTAATACTGTGGACTACGTCGATGATCCTGGTTCTTTGTCGGAGAAACGCCGAGCATAGCCCTCTCCATAGCATGCTGAGCGATTTGAACTTATGGACCAGTCGAACCGTAAGTATACACGTTTCGGCTCCGTATGTCATTACGGGTAGGACGCACGCATTGAAGGCTTTCGTCTTTAGGCACTGTGGGATCGACGATGAGAAGATCCGACAAAGTTTCATAGTCCACAAATGCTAGACACAGGGGCTGATTATACTTTTTGGTTTTCTGTATTATCTGCCGCGCTGTATGGATGTGGTCTATGGTGCCATACCCCCTCTGAAACCCAGCCTGCTCCGGTGGTTGGTGTTCGTCGAGTTTTTACGCAAGACTATTCATGATGACTCTGCAAAATAGCTTATAGACGTGGCTCAGGAGGGAAATGGGCCGATAGTTTTCAACATGGTTTTATTACCCCTTTTGAATAACAGGACGACCACACTCCTACTCCACGCCTCTGGAGTTCTCCCTTTGAACTGGACAGCGTTGAAAAGCTTTTGGAGCGCCTTTAGCACGAGTTTACCTCCAGTCTTTAACAGCTCTGTAGTAACGCCTTCCTCTCCAGGGGCTTTTCCATTTTTCAGCTGCCCAAGGGCCATCTCGATTTCGTCAATGCTGACTTCTGGCAGATCTTCGGTGTAGTGGCGTGTTAATGTGGCTCTAGGATCCTCATTTTTGGGATCAAGTCGAGATGCTAGCATACAAATTTCCATAGAAGCTTTCTACTTCCGAAAGGCCACTTTCCGGCCAGCTTGGAAGCAACGACTTCTTCAAATGGCTTCTTCCAAGAGATATTTTTTTGTAATTTATGCAATTGTTAACCTCTTGCATGACAAGAGTATAGAACATAAATGATATAGTGAAGTGTAAGATAGAAACTGTCTATTTTGCGAAGAGAAGTTACAACCCTAGTTTACTGCTTGAAAACTGTTCCTTGTATCTAGAAAGTACATATTCTGAGTATTATAAAGTGTTTACCGATGGATCCGAAGAAAGCTGTTTGTATATGGGGGCTGCGTTTTATGATCTTCAGATAAACACAAGCTTAAAACTGAGATTGGTTCACAATATGTCCACTATTTCTTACGAATTGATTGCGATTTCTGAAGCCCTAGCATATATTAAATCAATAAATGCCAATAAGTTTGTATTTTTAACGACTCAAGAAATGCTCTTCAACATGTGGCTAGGTGTACCTCTTATAGAAGAGGCATGCCGATAGCTTACGAAATTATTAATTTACTTTTTGAATTAATATCTAATCCAAATGAAATTATACTTCAATGGATTTCTTCACATATCGGGCTATCAGGTAACGAAGAAATGGACAGATTGGCGAGACAAGCTTATAGTGACGGCTTAGTAATGAGTTCCTTGCCTTTTTTCACTGATTATATACATCTAATCTGAGAACACTCTTTTAAGCTTTGGAAGGTTTATTTTGACAAGCGTTCGGTTGAAATAGGAATATGGTATAAGACTCTACAAGGCCTTAGAAAACTCCATGGTTTGCTGAATGAACTTTGGAAAGGCAGGTGATAATTACAGCCTTCAGATTACGTTCCGGACACCACATCCCACTTAATAAGTTCGCATATATGATGAAGAAAGTTCCATTTCCCCTTTGTTTAGAGTGTGGCATTTTAGAAGATGCATATCATGTTATGATGGAATGTGTCCGGAACGAAGAAGTGAGATTTCATTTATTATTTATTACAAAGAACCTAAAACAACTTGGCATTTGTAATGAGATATTGGCTGTTCCCCTTTCGGAGACGGCACAAGAGCGGTATAGAGTAGTTCTTGTTAGAATGGGGCGGCGGTCATTATGTACATGAAATTATATTATTGTATAGAGATAGACTAGATTTAGAATTTGTTTTATATGTATTGTTGATCTAATGGAGTGGCGTAGTCCCTAAGTACTAAAACTCTTTAAGTAAAGAAAAAAAATGGAGTTTGAATGATAAATTGCTATCAAGTATGATACACAAGAAGTGAGTTGTGGATGTTTGGGTAAGATTAGGACATTTGCAGTCAAGATCAAGAGGGCGTCTTGAGACGGCGACCCATGTCGTGTGGCGTTCCGCAGGGGTCTGTCCTAGGACCACTACTGTGGAACGTGGGGTACGACTGAGTTTTGCGGGGTCGTTTCACCCCCAGGCTGGGCGTAATTTGTTACGCTGATGACACGTTAGTCACAGCCCGGGGGACGAATTTCCAGGAGGTGGCCACCAGGAGTGTCTCTCTGGTGGTCGGGCGCATCGCTTAAGGGTGGCCCTGGACAAGACCAAGCCCCTGTTGTTCCATGTCATGCGCCTCAATAGTGGTCAACCCGGTCCTCGTAACGGTTTGGGCCCAGATGAAATATCTGGGCTTGATCCTCGTCGGTAGGTAGCTCTTCGACGAGCACTTCCAGCAGCTTGCTTCCAAGCTGGTCGACGCTAACTCTGCCCTTGGGCGACTCTAACCCGATTTGTGTGGAGCCTGCGTCGCAAACCTCAGCGTCGCAAACCTCCAAATGGGGGTTTTCCGGCCGATGGTGCTGTGCGGCGCACCGGTGTGGGTGACTGCTCTGACCGCCTAGAATAAGCCACGCCTCTGGCGCCCTCAGAGGGTATTGGTGGTCAGAGCTATACGGGGACACCGCATGGTGTCGACCGAGGCATCATGCGCCTTGGTCGGAACACCTCCGAGGGATTTGGAGGCGGAAATGCTCGCCAAACTTTATTGACGTTTGGCTGAATTCCGGGCAGAGAGCGGTTTTCATCCTCTGTTCGAAGAGGTACGCGAGTGGCGTGAAGCCGCCCGCCTCTCCCTCCAGGTTCTCCAGCCGTTCATCCTCGAGTGTCCTTCTGACCTTTCCATGAGTTTCCTTCCGATAATCATCTGTGGAAAAACTGATATTCAGGTAAGATACCGGTTGAACTAGTAGCTTCCCCCAAAATATCTTGGAAATAATAAAGGCTAGGTAGACGAAAAAGGTGTCGGATGTATTTTGAAATTATTTATTTTTTCGTTTCAAACATTAGGTACATTAATTTACGCTTACAAAATTTTTCTCATATTATTCAAAAATGTCCATTTTTTTATTTATACGTTAATTTACTTGATATTTAAATTTCATTAATATATATGTAAGCTATATTTCAAATCTACTAAATCTAATTGAATATTGTTCATACATAAATACTAGTATTTTTCAACATATAACCTATTCAAATTTTAATAACAATTAATAAATAAAACAAAATGTGGAGCCTTTTACCTTCACATAAATATCCAATTAATTAAATACTAACCTATCTATTAAAATCATGCTAAATATAAAATTAAAAACAAACTTAGGGCAGGA
The DNA here is from genome assembly GCA_003709505.1 of Hyphantria cunea. NCBI lineage: Eukaryota > Metazoa > Arthropoda > Insecta > Lepidoptera > Erebidae > Hyphantria > Hyphantria cunea. Next base: position 236,215 of record PKRV01000616.1, read on the forward strand.
GCCCTAAGTTTGTTTATATATTTAAATAGTCGTTACTTGTTACCATTTGGGACTATCGAAATTACCTTACCAAACCTAATTATAACGTTTATTTTGAATATATTTATTGGTTTGCAGAGCCAAAGTAACCAAATGAACTACTAAAATATAATTGGAGCAAACTGAATAAAGTACATCAATCGTAAAGTTCTCAGAAACTTACAGTACATACGTTCGTACGTAGAAGTTTAAATCACATCATCAGACTAATTAACAAGTGATAGAAAACAAGCTATTCAGTTTAACTTTCTAGAGAAAATTTTGAACAACAATACATGTAGCTATAGTCCATACATATCTGTTTTTGCATATAGTCTAACTAACATATCACCTTATAAATATTCCTACCTCACTTCACCACATAAATCTTATTTGTCTTAAATGCCTTCACGTGTCTCGTTATTCACTAATACACATTCTACACAGGTTCTGTAACTAAGAATTTGTTTACAAACGTAGAGGGTAAAATATAACACCGTAAATAGCAGTAAGTAAAGGTGCAGTAAGTGGTGGTGGCGGCGCGGAACAATACGCTCTGAGCTGTTGGTTGCATGCAGCAACGTCTTGGGCTAGCACCCATGCCATGCGTCTGAGCAGCGTGCCCGCCGCCGTTGAACACGAGCGCCCCGCATTCGTGACACACGTAATGAAGTCTTCACGGGCACTGCAAGTAAACAGTTTTGTTATTAGGTTACTAATAAACACATTGATGTATTCAATAACTTCTCTTCTTCTCGCATTGAACATAATTGCCTTTTTATCATACACATAACAACATTACAGTTAACGTTTTCGGTAATTGATTAAGAGACATTTTTATATTTAAGATATGGAAATACATTATAGTGCGTCTTTTTCTATATTTGGTATTTTTAAATGAAAATGAGAACACTAGGGATAACACTAAGGGTAAGCCAAAAAGGATTTAATAATAATCAAAATATGTAAGTTTATCCTCTGGTAAAAAATGTAAAGTATTAAAGATTTACGGAGAAAAGATATCAGAATACCGACTTTTCAGATAATTTTGAATTTCGAATTCAATAAAATATTACTTCTGCGTCCGTTCCTGCAAATGTTTGTATCGGTTATTCAGGATTTAAAAACAAAAATGATAATTGATAAAAAGTAAAATATTTTTTTAGTGTTTAGTTATTTATAGTGAGAGATTAAGAATCGCGTTATCACCCCTATCCATTCCGTTCCGTGTCTGGGTGTCGTGAGAGTCGACTAAGGTACCAAATCAGGCAAAACAACAGTATTGAACAGAAAAGGAAAGTAGAGTGTGCCAAAATAATCTTTCATAGAAGAGGTCTATGTTTTGACAAACTAATGTAAGAATTTGAGTGTGTGTATAACCCTTACTTGTTTTAATGTGATTTAATTACAACTTGGAGCTCTAAAATAACAGGCAATTATAGGCTCTTTCTACCTGTAACAAGCCGAGTAGGAGCTCAAAGTGCCTGAGGCTACAATTTCAGTTACGTTGCCAATTTATTTTCTAATGTACACTTTGACATAATATCTCGGCTTGTGTGTTCTGTCTGTCTAAATAAAATTAAAAAATAGTGAATATTTATGTAAGAGATCGACATATATAAATTATTCTTTGGCCAACATTCAAGACGAAAAAATGAAACACATTCAATACTTTTAAGTAACGTACACTGTACTTTAGAATTAAATTTTATAAAATGAACCAAATTAGTGATATTTAAAATAAGAAACGTTCTGGGGCAAGACAGACTCACACTGGCGTTGTTAAGTTTGTTGATATGTCGTAAATTTCGTTTCTAATAATTTTCAATTAAAATAGTATAAAATCAGACCTGGGAGCAGGACAGGACATGGGAGCAACCAAAATACAACGTAAAATGTAACATTGGCCTGTAACATTTTTATAATCTCTTATTTGTCTTCTATTTAATATAAGTTAGTGTATGTGTACTACTATATGACTACACGGTTGGCCTAGTGGTTTCAGTGGCCCGGAAGGCGTAAGAAAGCGGTTCCCGGATCTCTCCCGTCTCAGGCGCAGAGTGGCACACCGTGTGGTTTTAGTCAGTTTGATTCTGACACACCGCCCCGCCGTAAACCCCGGTGGGGTGAAGGCTCGAGGGGGCTTCCACCCGTAAAAAAAAGTGGTTTCAGTGGTCGTCACACCGCTTCCTACCGCGTCAGGTGTTGTGGGTTCAAATCCTACATGGGACAACACTTTGTGCGATCCATAAATTGTTGTTCTAAATCTGGGTGTAATTTGTGTCCGTTTCATGTATGTTTGTAAAAATCCTCGTGACACAGGAATATATATTCCTAATGCGGGAGTTGTCTCTCTCTAATNACATATATATATTCCGATACCATACAATTAATAAATTAATGAATTCATATTTATGAGTAAAATTGAGAATATTCTAAGGCAATTTGTCTGTACAAAGACGGTCAAAATTAAAACACACAGACTCGAAACTATATGAAACAAGTTTATGGCAGTGAAAATAAGAAGAAAAGAAAATAGGAAATAAGAAATAACTTCACAGTAATGCTGTGTCAGCGAGGACCGACTACATTACTTCATAATAACGTAAAGTTACGTAACAAAATCTTTCAGTTTTTCAACTATGATAGATGTGACATTTTGCTTCTAAAACCTTATAAGTTTATTCGTCTATATCGTTACTATACTATCTATACTGATATTGTAAATCATAAAGTAACTATATCAGTCTGTAATGCTTTCTTGGCTAAGCCGCCCCACCGATTTCCATGAAATTTGGCATGGAGCTACTTTGATATGCATGAAAGTATATAGAATGCTATTTTTATTAATTTAAGGGGGTATTCTGGTCTAGAAATTTGAAAAAATCGTTCTTTTTGCATATTTTCAAAGTTAAAACCCTTAAAAATATATCCTTAAATGGATTTTTCAAAATTTGAATTATTTTCAGAGATACAGTGGATTTTGTGACGCATCATCTAAGCCGGCCGATCGGAGCGAATCACACAGTAAACAGTGGCGGTTGTCGGACGACTTGAGCACTCGTTCTTTCCGAGAATTCTTTTGTTTTCGACATAAGCCTTTATATATTTCCAATTTTTTTTTCCTATTTAAAAAGACAACTCCCGCATTAGGAATATACATTCCTGTGTCTCGGAAATCTTTACAAACATACATGAAATGGATACAAAGTACACCCAGACTTAGAACAACAACTTATTATTCACACAAAGTGTTGTCCCATGTAGGATTTGAACCCACAACACTTGGCGCAGTAGGAAACGGTGTAGCGAGCACTGGCCAATCGTGTAGTCAAATTCTATATATATCTTTATACTTCTATATATACCTTTATACATACTAAATATACCAGGAATCGTACAATACGAAAGTCATAATGTTGATATTGTTTGTCATTTATTATTCTGTTCAGTTTAGTTTCACTCTTAAAGCGAAGTAGACAAGTGCTCTGGATAAACATCGAATATGAAGTAGCAGAAGAACGCCCAATGTATGGATCAGAGATCGCCGATTAATCCAAAGTGAGTATTAAATATTATTATGTGAGTTATTCTACTGGAATTGTTTCTCAAACTTTGAACGCGTTTTTCTCGAAACTACTTTTTTTGAAGTGATTGACATGATATCTCAAGTTCTACCTAACCGATTTCCTTGAAATTTGGTGGAAATCTTCTTTATATATCTCTCAATCGCGTCTGCCTTGGATTAAAAAAAATCAATGCGGAGTGTTTAAAAAAAAAATCGAAAATGTCAAAAAAGGGGTAAAAAATTTGATAGTTTTGGCCAAGGTCAACGCGATAGCGATTTTTTTGTTTCAGATCACTACAAGGGCTGGAATCATGTTAACCAGGGTGCACAGTTTTTTGTAGCCCCCACTTCACCGGCCTGTAATATGTCCAGTTTATCATTTATTTATTTTTTAATTTTTTTTATATTCTTGAAACGTCAATAAACATCATGTAAAAAAACGCATACTAAAAATGTTTTTCAAGTTTTTTTTATATTAGTTTGAAAAATGACTAAAAGTTAGGCTTCTAGATATTATAAAAAATGCATTATTAAAAAAATAGCACTTTATAAAAACTGTAAGTGTGCAAAATTTCATATGCCTCCGTCCACGTATTTTCGTAAAAAGAGATACAAAGTTTTTGCTTTACGTATTAATATATAGATAACAACAGAACTCACGAAACTGTAATTAAAACACGCAGAATTTAAGCCAAAGTGATAACATCCATTTAGACCCATAGAGGAACATGGTAGGGAGTAAGCCATATGCAGTCGTTCCATTCTGTCTAAGTATAAGCCCAAATGGGCCTAAGCATTACATTGTTACGACACAGAATGAGTTTGAGTGCGGGAAATTGTGAATATTTTGGTTTAATTGTTATGTCTGAGTTAGTAGTGATAAGTGATTATTTTTGTCTGCGAGTCTAAAATGTGCATGTATAAAGATTTCCCCCACAAAAAAGGACAAACTATTTCATATTAGGAAAAGACGCTATGGCTACTCTCATCCACTCCGGTCAGTTCGATGTTGCTTTGTGACTTACACACAACCGAATAACAAGATAAAGATTACTTCACTGTGCAATAGAACTAGTCGCTGACCTTTAACAAAGACAACTAAGCTATTTAAATATTTTCTAGTCAATAGACGATATCTTTTGTCCAATGTTTTAGTACAAACAAAACATGCAAAACATACCATCAGTAAATGGTTGAGAGCTACATCCTAAGTAAATGATATTTGTTTTTAGTTGGGCAGAGATTAATCCTTAGTTTACGGTCAGATTCTGCATCACAAAAGGACAAGCGAGTGTCACAGATACGGCTCGTTTGTGCTTAAAGCTTTGTTTCACACTGACACCCACTCCGTATATTATTATGTTAAACACAAGGTCATGTAATGAAATTTTACCAGTTGTTTAGGAAAATCTAAAATTGTGTTTACACACACACACACGCACGCACGCACGCACTCACACACGCACGAACACACACACACACACACACACACACACACGCACACACACACACACACACACACACACACACACACACACACACACACACACAAATATCCATATACACAACGCACAACTAAAAAAACTATTATTTTTCGTCTTTAATGTCATCCATATTTTTTTAAATATATTTTTTACCATTAACTTCATCATGACGAAGACTTAAGATTTAAAACTTTGAATACTTGACATTGGCAGAAATAACTGATTTAGTTGGCTGTCATATCATCGAAAGATGAAGAAGAAGAGGTGTAATAGCCTTAGGCGAAAGAAACCCTAAAAAGATCTAACTAAAAAATTAAAAGAGGGCGTGGTCACTCAGATAGTTCTTGATAATCTTTTTTTTATGTAATAGGGGGCAAACGAGCGTATGAATCGGCTGATCGTAAGCGATTACCGCCGCCCATGGATACCCGCAACACCAGAGGTGTCACAAATGCATTGCGGGTCTTTGGGGGATGGGGACGATTTTGGGTATGGGCCTTCGGTATCACTCACTCAGTGAAACACAGTGCAAGCACTGTTTCAAACTGGATTTCTTTGAGGCCGTGGTATCACTCCGGTCGAGCCAGCTCATTCATACTGAAGCGAGGCTTTCCCAAGGTAAAGCTGCCAACTAGTGAAAGAAGTTGAAATAGTTTAATGTATCTGAATTTTCCTTATATTAATTTTAACCAGAAGCAAACGAGAACTAAAGCTTCTAGTAGTTGCAAAAGTTATTATTTATTTAACGAAATGTTTCAGAAGTAAATATTTTTTTTAGACAATAAACTAAGAAAAAACTGGTCATAAGAAAAACAATTTTTTTTTATAATATTACTAAAGGTAAATGAGAGAGTTAATATCGATTTATCGACACCACAGCAAAAGTTTAAATTAATCCAGTTACTATGTAATGGTGGTCTAAATTTAATGTTAAAATGGAAGTTTGTTTTCAGAACATGAATACGAGTATATTATGTGAAATATCAGTACAGCACAGTAGTAGTAGTAGCCTCCTTAAACAGTCCCACCCCATCTCTCTACAGTATTGGCTGTCTCTGGCTTTGGTTATCCATGCAAATCCTTCTTTTTCTAGGAAAACATCTGACATCCTCGTGATCATTCGTCGTCTACCGTTTCATCCTTTTGGAAACATTCTAAAACCCAAATGTTTTAATATTTGAATATGAAAGGATAATTGTATCAATATGTTTTATATACAGAAGAACTTGATTTATGATAGTGGATTTTTTATAAGATACATTGTGTATTAGTGATTTTTTCTCTTTAACGAAAGTCTCCATTTTAAACTGCTCCCGACGAAGTTAGTCTTATCGCATGGTAACTGTCACTTTCTTTCTAATTAGATTCTAACTATTTTTTTGTTGCTGCCAAAACGGCTCTGCTCTGCTTGATAGAAAGCATGAGTAGAGAGTAAATTTAATAGTTTATGTGCGTCTTGTTTGCGAAAAAACAGCAATTAAATCGAACATAATACTAATGTAAAATCACAAAATACTAAGAACGTATCCAACGGTAGATGTAATATTTTCTATACTAAATAATAAAAAATATCTTGTGTGTGATTACAGAGATCAAATATTTCGTCAATATCAATGTTAGTAAAACCAATATTAAGATAAGATATGGAAATTATATAAATATTGTCTTCACTTCTTTTGAAATGACAAACATTTTTTATTATCGTATACAACTAGAACTGCCTGCGATTGGAGCAGTTATATTCTTGTTGTTTATTAACTTATTTTATCATGAATTCTACAACAAGACTTTAATCAGCTTCATGCAGAGTTACGTTCCTAATTAAACAGCTTACATATTTACTTAAATATCACATGACACGTGAGTGGTAGACGCGCCTGAATATGACAGATTCAGGACTTTCGCTTGAAGATTAATGCTTCATTTAACATTCCAATGTCTGGAACTTTGAGACGCATTTGATTTTCATTCTTGAGAAGTGAAGACAGGGTCGATAAAAAGCTTAGTATATGAAGATTCCTTTCATACACATTATTACATATAAAGTGAAAATAAGGGTTTTATTTGTTCCTTTATTTGATGTTTACACTCTCATAATTTAGGCAATCATCACCAAATTTTTGTCTGGAATACAAAAAGGTCACCACAGGTTATACGTATATTACCTGGAATAAAACAATGATCCTGAAGGTAGAAAACAATTATAATAAGGTGGTCTGGATTGACAAAACCGACATAGGTAAAGTTAAATTATACAGCGTGTCTTAATAAGACCGCACTTTTAATTTTTTTAAATAAAAATACGAATTTGTTTGGAGAGTTGTGATTTTTAATTTTTTTTGCAAATAAGAAAATTTTATAACAACTTTAGATATCTTTTACAACTTTAAAAACGATTATAAGCTTTTTAGTCTTAAATCATATCAAATTCAAGATATAAGCACATTCCAATACTTTTCTACAAATGTGAGTTTGTTTGAAAGTAATGTTTGACTTCCTACTTTTGTTGCGATCCGCGATCTTGTATTATTTTTAAATCAATATAGTATTCCAGACGCAGCGTTGACAACACTGAACTGTATTAAATATTTATACATATAAGTTAAGAACACATAGTTTACACATTTTAAAAATATGACATTTAAAATTGATAGGTCTAAATTTTTTCGAACTTCTTCCGAAGTCAAATCTTCAGAATAGGTTCGAAGTAATTTAGACCGTAAGTCAATTTAGTGTTAACAACTAAAAAAGTTCTGAGTAATATATAAACCAAAATAAGTGTAAAAACACTTATTTTTAAAAACCTTGAAATACTCTAAAATGTGTCTTTAATTACCCAAGTTTATATCTGCGCCTGACGAAATGAAATAAAATTAGCTATTTCTTAAAATATTATCACTCGTTACTATTAAATTAAAATTATTTTATGTTTGTCGTTATAATAAAGTTCCCCAGTAATTTTGAAGTTATTAAGTGGCAATAAAGCGCTTAAGATGTATGTACCTTTTAATGGTCTAAGTATGGAACATAATAAATTCTCTTTATTGTTTGGGATTTAATATCACATCCGTAATGAATAGATATGAGAACAAGGCTATTGAAAAGAACTAACAATGATCTTGAACAATGCTACTACGTCTTAGAAGCTTTTCTCCAAAAATATGTAATTATTTTCGATTCTTCACTCAGAAATTTTTATTGATTGTACGTAAGAAAATTTCATAAAACTTGATAAAAATAGCTTAGAGAATATAGCGACTCAAAGTTATGATTTTTATTTGCCACACGCAAATAAAAAATCCATATTTTCATATTAATATTTTGTAAATTTATACTAATATTTTTTAAACCCTATGAATCACGTTTTTAGGAAAATGTCATTAAGATCAAAATATGTACTTAGTATACTTTATTAAAGATTTTAAAGTATGCTTTTTGGGTAGCTTTTCAAATAGAACAAAGATTTTATTACTTTCTATTAAAGAAATATATATATTTAGTATGGTACATTCAAATTACATTACTCATGTTATTACATAATGTGCATGCATGCTTCAAAATAAAGCCCAGATTCCAAATAACCAATATAATTACGTAATGGCAAATCGAGATTTTCATACTGATTTCGAAATTACCCACGTATATCATGGTAAAATCACATTTTTATTATACTATGTTTAGTAAATGAAAGGGATATAAAAGATATAGGGTAAACGGTTCCTGTGTGGTTGTACTCAAGATGATTTATTAGTCGTTTTATTCTTAGATATGAAGTTCAATATTAGTTTCATTTTGTACTGTAGGTTGGTGTAATAAAAAATTATGAGTAATTTCATTACTAAAGTCATAACTGAACTTTGCACTGAAATACGGGTTTGTGACATCGGCCTCTTTAAAGGACTGCAGCTTTAGTCACGTGTCTCCGAAATTACCCAATATATCTTTTACTCAAATAACATTCCTAAGAAGAGTTATTAAGAGAATTAAGTGGAGACTGTCGGGTCAAAGATGTCTCCGGGTGAAAACAATTTACAAATTTCAACACAAAATAATGTAGCTGACACGTTTGACAGCGTGACAGATTAAAAAGGAACCATGAAAATTTATAATTTTGAATATCAAAATTTCAATCCCATCAATCGTATTTTAGGGTTTTAATTTTAATTATAACGAGTATTCTCCTTTCATTGTTTTCTTTACTGCCATTATCCAACTGTCAGTGTAAGACTTTAATTGTAAGTTAACAAAATTAATTACCAGCATAATTCCGCGTTCTTATTGAAGTAGGTGAGTTGTTGAGATCGATCTGTACTCTCTCTTACGGCTACTTGTAACTCGTCGACGCACTTGGTCCAGTCTGGGGAAACTCGGCCCCAACATGTAGGCTCCTTTAAAAATTCTGTACAAACAATAGTCGTTAGGAAAAATGAAATGTAATAAAAGCGTTATTGTAAAGAGTAATCATCGACAACGACATGATAACGGTCTACGCGGCGAGGCGTAGGGCATTATTGTGATGTAAACGGTCGATTTCACTCCTGCTCAGTGCTGATATTTGTGTTCATGAATATGTATATTTAAAATGATACTTCTATGTATAATTAATATGTAACAGTATGAAAATGGGATCATTTTTAGTACTCAAAGATGTTATAGAACTTATCCAGAGCTGACCTATCATGGCAATAAGTCCAGTTATTTATTGTTACTAGCCGATCGACACAGCTTCATCTGTGTCTCTTTTCAATCGTTTTCGGCTCGTATGAGGCTAAGCGTGATGCTTTTTATCCTATCTTGAACATGCCAACAAATCACCTGTTAAAAATAATACGTGAAAATCGGTTGAATAGTTTTGGCGTGCATTGTGAGCAACAACATGATATATCAGATGGTGTAAGTTCTATAACGAATTAACTATACAAAAAAACCGAATGCCACTACAAATAATTCCTATCGATTCCGGTGAAAATAATTTGTTAAATTTATTTCCACCCGTGTGAACGGTAACAAGTACTTTTCCGATACTGCTATCAGTTTTAAAATGCAAGTCAAATCAACACACTCACGGAGGGTATGAGGTACATTTTTAGAATTATTGAGAATTTCATTTAAGCATTTCAAACCTATGTGCTTTAAACCAATCGTGACTGCGTTTCTAATATACGCTTACTAAAATTAAATGGAAAACCATGGAAATATTAGTAAATATTTTTAGTATAAGTATGTTAAAGCGTATTTTTTACACTTGCAATGAACATAAAATTATAACGAAAAGAAAGATTTAATCTTTAAATTTTACATTGAAGTAACTAAATAAAACTAAATATTTTGGACATCTAAAGCGCCATCCAGTCCCAAGCTAATCAGATCTTGTGTTATGGTTACTAGACAACTAGTACTAAATATCAATCAATCAAACCATCAATTAACAACCCATAAATCCCACTGCTGGGCTCGGGTCTCCTCTCAGGAGAGGGTTAAGGCCATACGTCCCCACGCTGGCTAAGTGCGGATTGCGGACTGGCAAGTATACGTTGTGGCTATGTTTTCTTGTCGTTGGATGTTTTTAAGCCGTCCGAAGGCCTCCAACTAAGTTAGTTACTACTAAGTTATCGTATGATAACAACCGGGACCGACTGCTTAACGTGACCTCCGAATCACGGAGATGCTCATGGTAACATGCCACCAACGGTCACCCATCCAGACACTGACCGCGCCGTTGTTGCTTACCCTCGGTGATTGTTTCTAATCACCTCTCTCATACTCTCATTGTATACTTCTTTACAATAATTTTATAAAAAGATTAAATGTGTTTGAAAAGCATAACAGAAAAAATATTAACCGACTTAAAAAGGAGGAGGTTCTCAATTCGACTGTATTTTTTTATGTTTGTTACCTTATTACTACAGAAATAACGCGAAGATATTATCAAGGGGAAGCCATATGAGTACGTCAGTCATAGACCGGACCGGACCAGCCAGACCACAGCTAAATCTATTTTTTGTTAAATATTTTTTTATGGAATAGGGGGCAAACAAGCTACCGTATCGCCTGATGGTAAGCGATTACTGCCGCCCATGGACACCTGCAACACCAGAGGCGTCACAATTCATATAAAAACTTATATATATATATGGCACTGAATACGACTAGCTTCTCACAGCCCCATTGGGCAATGCGGCCATTAAGCTGCAAGCTCCTGTCGTTTTTACACAATATCTGCTAGCTTCACTGTAGAGTGCCCAAAATATCGCCCATGAACTGTGCTGCTCTCTCTCGTCTGCATAGCAATGAATGTTGCCAAGGGCAACTCTTATAAGTTTGAACTTTTAGAAAATCTGAGATTTCATATTGTTTCTTTCTAATATGATAAATGCCAATCCTCACAAAATTTATATGAAACTTTACAATGAGTAAAAGTTCAATTTTTTTTAGCAGAAATGGTACTTATTTTTTTGTACGTATTCATATATATATAAATATATTATAAAGTATTTTTTACTGCCTCGTAGCATATTATTAGCGTACGCGACTGTAGTGCATGAGATCTCGGTTTCGATTCCTGGGTCGGACCAAATATTTACATGATCTACAAGTTTTTCTACAATATTTGTTTCAGAGTTTGGGTGTTTTATATGTATAATATGTATGTATATACAAAACAAAAATCATGATCTGGATAAACTTTATCAAAAACAAAAGTTAGTGCTTTGCCACGCCGTCTCAGACAGTGTTTGTGGTTCAAGGGCAAAGGCTCTAAACAGCTTCGCCGAAACTCTGAGCATTGTGCTCAAAATAACAATCATACGTTTTGTGTGATTGTTGTTCTGAGTCTGAAAGGTGTTCTTTGTGTCTCTTTCATGCATTCTTCCAAAGCCTACGCGATGTAGGATATATTGTTAGTGTAGGAGTTATCTATTAAAATGAAATGAAAATGAACGTGTGTCTGTACTCATTATGACAAAAAATTAGAAATAAAGTTAACCAACCTCTTCGGAGAGCAGTGTCATTTGTGCACAAAAACCGCATCAGTGCGCGAGCTCCCCCTATTTGTTGTTGTAGTAACTTCTGTCCGTCCGTAGGTAAGCATCGTCTGATCCATGCATCCATACATACCATCCCTGTCTGATAGGCTCTAGAACAAAATAAAAACCCAATTAATAAGATGTTTATGAGGTTTTAATTAAATTACTTTTATACAGTATAAAATGAAGTCGCTTCTGCTGTCAGTTTCAATAGGGATAGGGTGATTCAAGAGAAAGGTAGAAATATGTATAATACATGCATATTTATTCATTAAAGTTATTATTTATTATAAACTTGATTCACTTTTATACATTGGCGGACTTAATGCCCAGGGCGTTCTCTTCCAGTCAATCTTGGAGTGGAGGAAAAAATTTGTAAGGTTTGGCACATAGGTTGTAGATTTGTAGTAAACGAAAAGTAACAGTTGATCGCATACAAAAACTTATGAACTATTATATACGTATACCATACACACGTCATAAATACTAGTAAGCATATATGATACAACATATATACACAAATACCTTTATATAGATATATATACATTTACATAATACATAAAACACATACACTTACACAACTTTTTTAAAATTTTGTACACTATGACCGATTGAATTTAAAGTGTAATATCGTTTGTATGATTCTGCCATTTCGTTAAAAAGGAGATCATGTACCTTTTTTTAGTATAAATCGGTTTATGGCCACCCTGACTTCGAGCGGTAGCGCATTCCAGAGTAGTACAGCTTGTACAAAGAACGAAGAGTTCATGAAGTCAGAGTTGTGGGAGGGACATGAGAGAAGCAGATTATTAACTGAGCGAAGATTTCTGTCATGGTCAGAGCACAGGTAACGAAAGTACGGAACAAGGTATGTAGGTGAGAATGGTGAGTTATCAAATGCAGTTATTGAGAAGACGGTCTTGTTTATTAAGGAGATCTGCATTCAAGTCGAAATAATATACAGCACCATTGTAGATATTAAGGATTGCATAAAAGTAGTTTTGGTTTTAGGAGGCAGGAAATTTTTGAGACGGTATAATTTTCTGGTTTCACTTTCTGGCTGACGTGAGTATCTTGGGCTCGCCAATCGAGGGTAGAGTCGATCAGCAAGTCTTTTTCAACCAAGTAGATCTTTGAATACCGAGCTAAATGGAATGACTGATCCATTAGAGATAATCGGTGAGACTGACGCAGGATCGAGTTTAATCACTATGCATTAGCTGCCTACTATGATCGCTTGTCATTTGGTGGGGTTAACCGATAGTCTAAATCGCAAGGGCCACAGCATTTTGACTTCTCGATTCCGGTTAACTTTGTCAATAGCTTGCGTTATATTTTCTATCTTCACCAGTAAATACACCTGCAGATCAGCAGCATACAGGTGATACGGACTATGAAGTTGTTGAGTGATGAGGTTAATGGAAATAGAGGCTAAGAGAGGAGATAGAATACCGCCTTGAGGAACACCAGCTTGAAGATCGCATTAATTCTATGTCGAGTCATTAAGAAGAACTCATTGCTGTCGTCCCTGCAGATAGGTTAAGAACCATTACAGCTTCTAAAGGAAACATGAGATATAAGGATAGCTAAAAGGATTTCATGACTGACGGTATTGAAAGTATTAGAGAAGTCTATTAATACTAGAACGGTAACCTTGGTGTCTCCCATATCCTTCCTCATATCTCCAGTCATCTTCAGGAGAGCGTTAATTGAGCTGTGGCCGACCCTAAAACCGGATTGTAAGGAGCTTAAAAGTTGGTTTCTGTTCACATATTGTGATGGTTGCTTATGTGCACAAGCCTCGAGTACTTTAAATAAGAAAGGAAGAATGGAAATTAGTCCTAAGTGTTCACGAAGTGAAGGGTTATTAAGTTTTGAAAGAAGGATGATGTAAACCTTGCGACACAGCGAAGGAAAGGTTACATAGTCACAGTCAGGAGGCTCTGGAGAAAATACAAATGAGTCACCAGTAGGGCTGGTGAGACCAGAAATGTAGTTCAGCAAATGACACTTGAAATAACAGTGAAATAACGGTTGATATCATCCAAACTATTGTACTATTGAACACGGAATATTATTTTTTACCAATGCCTAAGGTACCGAGAAATTTCCATATAATGGAACTAGAAGAAGACTCAATGTTTTGAAGAATATGTCGGTGTACAGTGTTGAATCGAAGAAACGTCATCCCTTAGAAACGACTTATCCCTTTAATTAAATAAAAACCCAATTAATAATATATTTATGAGGTTTTAATCACATTATTTTTATACAGTATAGAGAAAAGTTTTATACAGGAAATGGATCGATAGTTCTTCAATCTGGTTTCGTTACTCTTTTTGTGGAACAAGATGATCATATTTTTACTCCCTGCCTCTAGAGTTTTCGCTTCAAACAGGAAAGCCTTAAAAAGCACCCTTAGATAGGTTTACCTCCTTCTGTTGTAACGCCATCCTCTCCAGCTCTTCCATTTTTCAGTTGTCCAAAAGCCATCTTGATTTCGTCACTGCCGATTTCTGGCAGAACTACGGCTTGCGTGTTAATGTGGTTCTAAAGTCCTCTTTTCTGGAATTAGGTCGAGATGTATGCAAAGTGTGCAAACCGCCATATAATCATTCCACTTCCGAAAGGACGGCCGCCTTGGAAGCAACGACTTCTCCACTTGCTGTGGTCAACTTCGTCAGGTTGCTTCTACCGAGAGATTGTACAAACAGTTGAATTTCAGTTCCAGGGCCCCTAATTTTGCTCGCTCTTTCGGTGGAAAGTGTATCGGAGCATCGGAGTTCGTGTCGTAAGAATTTGCTCTGGGTTTAGAGTCCGCTTTTCTGACGACGAAGAAGTGGGTTTTCACGTTTTTCCTTCATTAGTCCTATGTGTATCTATTTCAATAAATAAAGAATTATAAAAATCGGGCTACTCTGTGAAAAGTTATGCGTGTGATATATAAAAAAATATACACGTTGACTTAAGACATCCTCCGTCCTTTTTCGGCCTTAATTTATGAAAAAAAATGTTGCGCTAAGTCCCGTAACCATCCTAGATGGTGTTGCTATTTACGTCTTATAGTCTAACAAAATGTCTAACAACCCGCATGATAAGAAAGCGTTACATGAAGGACAACAATTAGAACCAATTGTAAATATTTAAATAAACCCACTAAGATAAACTAGGTATATAGAAATAGTGTAGGTTATAATAATCTAACATAATTTTTTCATGTTCTTTGTTTCCTACAGACTACAAGTTACTAGATCTATCTCCTAAACTTACTATAGATCCCTAAACAACTTGAAAGAACACAATTGAGGCCCTATTATTGTATTTAGTACTTAAAAAATCATCCTTCAACCCCTAATCTTTTTACTTTCTATCATCAGTTCATGTGAATTACTAAATGATAAACAAATTAATGTCGATGCGAACGTATGATATTAAATCATCCTTAAATCCCTAACTACTAAGGTGTTAAACCTTCTATCATCAGCTCATCTGAATAACTTGAAATTATACAACTTTAGATCTATAGATACGTATGAAATTGAAAGAATTACCCTTTAACTCCTAACCGTTGAAGAGTTACATCTTCCATCATAAGATTATCATCCTGAAATAATGACTACCAGATGTAAATATTGTAATAGATTTAGAAAATATTTGAAAAATATAGCACATGCTTATACAATTTGAGGGATTGCCTCGATTTCTTTGAGATTCCATCATCAAATTTTGACATGGTGGCAATGGGTCCACCTTAAGAATATACCTTTTCGTAAACAAAAAGTATATCAAAACTGGGCTACTCTGTAAGAAGTTATGCATGATCATACATGAAATTAAACATATACGTCGACTTGAGAACCTCTTCTGTGTTTTTTGGATAGAGGCATCTTTGATACGTTTTGTATATTGTGTCAAAATTTGAGCTCAATCACTGTAAGGCACAACTATTAATGCTGACCTGCGTTGCATTGGCGAATGAAGTCGTAACTATGGACTCAAGGTTAATCCTGTTAAGAGCAGGTACCTATGTGTTATTGGCAGTTTCAGGATTGTCTCAAGAGTTAACTGTGCATAAATGCTCTAAATTCAATTTGGTGGCACCGCGCTTGAGATCAGTACTAGTGTAAAAAATTTAGGGATCTATACAGATGATACTTTATCTTGGGATTCACAGATATAAGAGGTCAGTCGTAAGATATTTGCTTCAGTCCGATTTCTGCGAAGACTACGTAATACTCCGATCCTCATTTTTCTTTACAATATTTTGATCAATCGTAGAGCCAATTTCTACTTCAAAGAACGATTCAAGTTCCTTAAGGATCCACATGAAAAATGTCTAAGGTCATCCAAAGATATGAGACTGGAGATGCCTCGGTATAATACAAATTTTGCAACCAAAGCTTATGGAATGCACTGTCAATAAATATCAGACAAGCGCAATCAATTAATAAATTTAAGAAATTAGTAATACTATGGTGTGCAAATAAGAAGTTTTCTACCTATCTCACAAATGTTAACTATGTTATTTAGAGTATTAAGAAAATAAAACTACTAAGAAAACAAAAAAAAAAACTATATCGAACGGCTCGGGTGGCCTGCAATTTGCGTAATGAAGGTTTTTACAGCTATATAAGAAAGTTTATAGTAACTTCAATCAGATCACGTTCTTGCTAAGCTGTTATTTTATCAGATTGCGTTCTTTCAAAATAAATTATATTTTATAGACTCCCGAAGTGCCTATTCAAAGACTTCAGAGTTTGAGTGCTATTCAATTCCGTGTTGTGCGTAAAGTCATTGAAGGCCATTTTTATTTAAATATTTTATAGAAGAAAATCACTTACCGTCATACTCAGATAAAACGAGAGATTCTGAATTTAAATTTGTTTTTCATTAGCACTTACCAAGAAAATTTAGCTTTGATGAACAGTAAAGGCATCTTTATTGGTAAGTACTGAAACTTAATTAAATGACTGGTATTAATGTGTTGACGGTTTTCATACCATAAAGAGGGCTTACGCAAAAAAAATGTGATTGATCAGCTTATATTTTTCTTAATTTAACGGCAATATTTTACTGGTTGTTCAGAATAAAATAAAATTGAACAACATACACTTGATTCCTACTACTACCTACATTATATAAACTTATCATTCTATCATGAAAAGATGACGTCCGCATTAGTAATAAATCAATTGCCGCGGTGGCTTTACAAATATATCTATATAAGACGGACACAACACAAAGACCCAGAACAATAATTTTTGGATCACACAAAGTGCAGTCCCATGTAGAGTTCTCACAACACAGCGTAGATGAAATGAGGACTTTAACGAATTTAAAGTGCACTTAGATATTCGATCTGGTTGTACTTATGTTACCGTTATTTCTCGTAATACACAGAGGTATAGTATATAAATATTTCTTTAAAATTATTCCCGCAATATGAATATACTCACCTACATCGCGGGGGAATTTACAAACATACTTAAGACGAACACAGCACCAAGTCACAGATCAATTATTTAATATCACACAAAGTCCAATGTCGGGTTCAAAGTCAAAACATCCGGCGCAGCAGAAACGAATAGAATTTAACTAAATAAAGTAAAGAAGTAAACGAATAGTTATTTATTGATTACACACACAACAATACCTAATTCATGTTTAGTAACGGCTGTGTGCACCATTAGTAATAAATACTATTTCAAAAACTTTTCTTCTTCTGTAACCGTTATATCAAGATACATAATGTAATACAATAACCCCTCAACATGAGATGAAAAAACTTTTTCGTTTATTGGCATACGTGAGGGTAACACATAATTGGGGAAGTTTTTAAGCCTATTCACACCGCATAATGTGCCCTTATTCACAAGCTTTCAATTTTTGGATTTAAATGAAAATGTTCTGTAGTAGCTATAAATACATATCTTATCTTATATTCTATGTAATGAAATGACATTTTATTAATTCAGATTTGCCGCTTTGCGCGTTTATTAGTTGCTGTGGCGCTTAGAGCGGAATGACGCGTGATTTAATGGCGGATGATGTTGACATTTATTTCTGTAATTTCTGTTATAAAAACTGGCAGAAAGACAAACGAAAGGATATAATTGAGGAAGCGATATTAGTGAACTTTAAATGTCGTTTCTTTGTATTTTTCAGAGAAACAATTTGTGGTTTATGTTTTGAAAATCCTTAATAATATATCTTATATTATATTATAATATTTTAGTAGATCAACGTAAGATTTAAAGTAATTGGATTATATAGAGAAGAAGAGCCTTAATTAATTTTGCAATACTTTGGTTGCATAATACTATTCGACGAGCTTCCCGACATCGTTCTGAGCGAGATTAGAATGGCACTACGACAACTCCACAACAACAAAGCTTCAAGTGAAGACGGAATTAACAACTCATAAAGGCTATTGGAACTCCTATATTAGTAGAGCTCTCTAAACTATTTAATTCATAATGTCTATATAATAGTGCTATTATTCAAGAAAGGATACAATATTCTACTGAAGAGCTACCAATACCAATTTTACTCCTAACCCATTTCATTGTTTGTTTGTTTTCGCGAGTTGTTTCGCACTTAGCCTCTTGATTTAGCCCTTGTATATGGGTGTGTTATCTTTTTACACCAACCATCTTAGATCATCCTAGAAGCTTAGCAGCCTTTTCAGGTCGCTACATGTTTCTGGCAGTGATATAGAATGGAGTGCTGCAGCGTTTCTTCTGCTTCCATGCATCCTCTGCACAGAGGGTTGTCTGTATTTCAAATTTAGCAATTCTACAAATATTTACCTAAAAATAAAATCGATTTAAAATTGTAAGTGATTTAATTATTTAATGTTGCCCACTTAAAAGCCTAAAAATAATAGCTGACCCACACAACTTCGTCTGCATATTTTTTCAATCATGCTCGGCTCTTATTGATCTAAGCATGATGTTAACTATCCTAACAGTATTACGAAATTATTGCAAAGCACAATAAAATCCGGAAAACCAGAACACACGCAGATCGTATAGATTTTGCGCCAATGCCACTTTAAAAAACGCACATATAAAACGTCATTTTTGTGTTATAGCAGGACATCTTAACAACTTACTGTGGTATTTATAATCTCTCGAAATCCCTCAATAAAAATTAGGGTACTAACTAACTGGCTACACGAGCAGGACTATGAACAAACGGAAATGCTGGCTAAAATATGACAAAAGAGTTATTATGATAGATTGACCCGTAATAGCTGTCTATACAAATTTGATACACACATGAAATATCTTCTTTTTCAGTCTTACGTTTAGAAATAAGTTGATAAGCCAGCAAAATGCGCATTCTTATTTGAATTCAGACAGAATGAAATGGGAAAGCGGCAGAACAATCGACAAGCTGTTTCGGTTCACATATTGAATTGGATCGAAGTTCCAGAGTGAAGTACATTGCTATGTTTACGAGCCGTTATTCGCGCCCTGACCCGCAATAACAGTGCTTAGTAACACTCGTCCCAGATTAAACACAGCTTTTTCTGAGGCCTGCTCATTAGAGAGCATTACGTTAGTAGGGATAAACTGAGGAAACTTTTCATCCTTGCCACAAATGTCACATTTCATTGTACGATAAATCCTTACATGTGATGTTGTTTTATATCATACTTAATTTTCTATGATGCTTCGTCAACGTTTATATAAGTTATGGCAATAAAAAAAGCCTATGCTATGCCTGAAGAATTAATCTTGTATCGCCATGCCAAATTTTATAAAAATTTGTTCAGCAGTTAAGCTGTCACTCTTAAAGAATGGTAATATTAATACTTTCTGAACACTATTCCTTTTCTGTGAAATAACGTAAATAAATTCCTACACATATGTATCATAAACGTTTGGAGGAGGGACTTCTGCCCGTGGTTCCTAATTTAAACTTTTACATTGGGTATATTTGTAACTACTACGTTGTTTAAAAAGCTATAAATTATATGAAGGATTTACTCTGTAATTTATGGCTTATATTCGATGTATTACATTTGGTATTAAAGGCTTGTAAGGCTCAAAAATCTAAGACGCGTCAGACCTCCTCAACAAACTAGACCGTCTTCTCAATAACTGCATTCGATTCGTCTTTAATCTTCGCAAGTATGATCATGTGTCTGCTTTACGTTCCCAGTTGCAATGGCTACCAATTCGGCAGCGCCGCAGTCTACGTGCCCTGACTTCTCTTTTTTCTTTTTTGAACTCTCCATCATTGCCCGAATACTTGGTACCACATTCCGCTTCTTATGTTCCAACCACGACCGAAATCAGGATGTCTACAAATCGTCTTACATTTAATAAAAGAGTTCGCGAACTTCTTCTGAGTGAATTGGCAGTATAGTCTCAACGCTAATAATATGTGTATGTATGTATGTGTATGTATGTATGTATATATGTGTGTATGTATGTATATGTGTATGTTTGTGTATATTGTGTATCTGTTATATATGTAGTAGTATAATTGTATATGCTTATATAGTATCTGCATAATTGCTATTAGTCCGAGTTCAAAATTTTGTCCTTGCACCTACCGCATCATATTTCTGCAACATCTGTAGGTTGACTGGTAGATAATGCCTAATGGCATTAAGTCCGCCTTTGTACCTCATGTGCATTAAGTTAATAAATAAATAAATAAATAAATAAATGTTCCTCTTCTATCATGTTCATTCTGATGTTCGAATTCTCCTTAAACTAAAATTCATTAAAAATGAGTTTAGTCTTGTCAAACGCCGTCACAGATTGACTGATATTAGGTCACTAAAAATAGTTATCTAATAAATACATCAAAAAATACCATTTGAGAAATCGTTTGACTAAACTAAGAAAATAGGTTTTTTTTGAGAAATTATAGTTTGGAGGAGTACAATAGAATTTCCATGGCAATGGCATGGAGATCTATTAAAATGTTTACTAACTAATATTACTTATAAGAGTTATTTACTTTGTTTTCACTGTGAGTGAACAGATAAATTTCCAAGTAATGTAGTCACATCCTAAATTACCTAATCTCTCTAAATAGTATGTAGGTTTAGGATGCGTATATCCTAAATATACACATTCACGCGCACGCTTAAAACGCTATTTGTCTTAAATCGACACTTTCCATTAGAGTTTGTTAAGTGTGTGACTATGTTTTAAAAGCTTAAAATTAGGCTTATTTTTTTAGTTAGTAATACTATTCCGTAGTGACATAAGTGTAATTTAAACATAAAAATTTTTAAATTTAGTACATAGTAGTCTAAACGTCATGGTACCAAGTGGTGTTAATTTTGTTGTTTGAAAACTCTTTAAGTTAAACTAAAAATCTTTAAACAGTATCTCAGGTTTATCTTATCAAATGATGTTCTAAACCAAAGATTGTCTAAATAGACGTCATTTAATTACTACATAGAAGAGTAGCATTTTTGAAATCGTGTCACTAAAATAAAAGAAACTTAAAGAAATTTAATTTTACTTATGTTACGTGATACGACAACACAATAAGCACTCTTGAACTGCTTTAAACGATTTTTACAATATTAATTGCAAACGTATAGCCACTCACTTTCCATATAGGAATGTTCTTTCCAGGATAACTTTAAAAGGTCATACATAATTTATCAATGATCTAAGATTTGTAAACGTAGCACACAAATCTTTGATAATAAATTTCACTACCCAAAGGCAACTTTTACTCATATTTCATTCTATTTCCCCCTAGTACTGCGTTTTACGACACAAAAATAAACTTTCGTTTTCCTTAATACAAATATGTGTACTCAACACAGTAATTTATATATAGTATCTTTTGCAGACTAATGCAATTAAAGTACTTCTTTAATTTCAAGATTCAATTGGAATGAGTTATTGCAAAACAAAATGCTAATTTCAATTTTAAAAAAACGTTAAGAAGAAAAATATATAGAACTACTATTACCGTTCTAGCTAAAATAACATTTTACAAACTGAACTTTACCTTTCTACCAAATATTTCAATGACAACAGCTATTGAATGTCATCTCAACGTTGAGTCAGGTGGTCAAAACAATCAATGTTAGCCAATAATTTAAAAGACTAGAGGTGTTGGCGATTGTTAAAAGAGAATCTACAAGAAACTCTTGCATCTTGGCTAAGGGGGCTGCTAATTAAAGAATAATAAGGGACGTATAAATAAGTGCATACTAACTTGCAATGTGCATCTAGTTCATGTCTGTTCTTCGGTAAGCCGACAGGTGTCCGTGGGATTTGGCTCACGCATATTTTCAACTCCCCAGCATCGCAGTTTTCCTCACTCAACTGGGCACCACCACCTCCTGCAAAATAAACTTTGTTTTATCTTACGATTATGTTCAATGTTAAACTAAACTTTTAACAAAAGTAACCAACTTCATGAACTAAACCAAACTGAATTGGGACCACACGGGAAGCACTAGCTATCGAATGGAAAAAATCATCATAATCGTTTTACTAAGTCAAAAGTCCCGAGTTAACAAACATAAAAAAATACAGTCGAATTGAGAACCACCTACTTTTTGAAGTCGGTTAATAATTCGTAATTACTTATAGAAATCTTTCGAGAACTTTGTTGAATGTTTCTGTCAATCTACTCTTAAGTAACGGATTTTTGCGAGAAAGTGATTGCATTAAGGCCCGCATGATAAAAGTGATACATTGAACCATTTACGACTTACGATTAAGAAGTGTTTTGTTTCAATAAAAACATAATTATGAATGTATAAAAAAATATTTCTAGTGTCACAAATAACAAAGACAGACAGACAGCCATCAGATGTCATATCTAAAACGTTACTAAATAAGCTCATTTTCTCCGAGAGTTACCTAGAAAGGCCATTATACTTTTGGCTACGTTGTTTAATGCTATGCTGAGGGTGCAGTACTTTCCAACCATCTGGATAGTATCCCAAATCATAATGAACTAAAAATTTGGCCAGCCTCCATACCATCGATCATCTTACAGACCTATAAGCTTGTTACCCGTGATGTCCAGGATTTTTGAAAAGGTCCTACTAGCAGAATAACTCTAATCCTCCAAGAACGAAAAATTATTTCAGACCACTAGTTTGGCTTCAGGGCACAACACGCTACAATAGAGCCAGCCCATAGAGTCTGCACCACTATAAGGAAAACCTTAGAAAACTAAGAATATTGTTCATCAGCATTTCTTGATATTCACCAAGCTTTTGATAAGGTATGGCACGAAGGCTTGCTATAC
Organism: Hyphantria cunea; assembly: GCA_003709505.1. Lineage (NCBI taxonomy): Eukaryota > Metazoa > Arthropoda > Insecta > Lepidoptera > Erebidae > Hyphantria > Hyphantria cunea. The sequence goes on from PKRV01000616.1 coordinate 259,560, forward strand.
AAAATTAAGCAGATCCTTTCACACAGCTTTTACTTGAATCTAAAATCATACCTAATGGACAGGGTATCCTGCGTGAAAGAAGCAGGCTAGACTTCTAGCTTCCAAAATATTAATGCGGGAGTCCCTCAAGGATCAGTACTCGGACCAACTCTCTACACGTTGTACACAGCAGACTTACCAACTCCACCTGGTGTGACTATAGCCACATTCGCAGCCGACACAGCGGTTTTTGCGAGCAACAAAGATCCAAAGCGAGCCTGAGACTTGAAGACGCACTTAACGAAGTCAACAACTGGCTACTGGACTGGAGGATAAAAGCAAGTGCCGCTAAATCAGTTTAAATAATATTCACTCTTCGTCAGAGTAACTGTCTGCAAATAAAACTCGGAGAAAATATCTTGCCGCAAAGTGAGTGTGTAAAGTACCAGGGATTACATATAGACAGCCGCTTGACCTGGAAGAACCATATTAAAGCAAAACGAGATGAGATTTCTATTCGGCACAAAAACCTCTAGTGGATGCTAGGACGAAACTCCAATTTAGCACTGGATAACAAATTCCTTACATATCAGACGATAATTAAACCAACCTGGATGTAAGGCATTCAATTGTGGGGCTCCGCAAAAGACTTCAACATTAATGTCATACAGAGAGCCCGGAACAAAATCCTAAGGTCGATAGCAAATGTACCATGATTTGTTACCAATGCAGAACTGCATCAACAGCTCTCAGTGAAAACAGCGAGGAAGGAAATACGATATGTCTCCGAGAATTACACGAAGAGGCTAAAATATCACCCAAATGATTTGGCACGCCAGCTGACCATAAAAACTAACACAATCCGGCTCAAAAGGTTTAATATCATAGGACTACAGACCCGTCAGTAGCTTAAAGCTACCATGCATGAGTAGTTGCTCTCACTGGGGAGCACACTCCATACGTCAATACGCTCGAAGATCACACCTGTTTATAGTTCTGGGACTGATTGCCGATATTACAAAAACAAAAAAAAATACATAAGCTCATTTTATATTCTGTATGTGCTAAATAATCTGTGATAGTCTATGTGTTCATATTTCAAACAATTTATATCAGTCCTGATTCTAATATTTAAGCTACAATGGAAATAACGACGGATACTAAATAAATTCTCAGATTTCCTTTTCTCTTTATATATATATACTGTTTAGATTGAACATGTCGGCTGAGCGATTTCAAGCCATGTAGCAAAAATATATCTTTTACGTTTTGCATTTTATTTAGCATTGCTTATTTAAGCCTAAAAATCCTTCATTTGTTAAATTATCCCAAAAATCTTAAAAATGGAATATTGAAATTGGAAAATAATATTTGTTCGTGGCTCTTGATTGGTTTCAAAACGAACTCCTATTCATTTATCCGTTTTGTATTTCAAAACTTTTATCAAGAACAATAGAAAATGGATTTGTTTTGGTAAAATAAATTGTTTTACATATTCATATAGAAATCTTGGTGAAAAAAAAACATTTAAGGATTTCTTATTGTAGGAAAATAGGACTTCTTCTTTTTTAAATCAATTTTAGAATTCAATTACAATTAATATAAATACAATACTGGACCTATTTCTTAGGTATCTATGTATAATGCGTTCTAATAAATACCCGTATGTTTAGTACCCTGTGAAAATACTATGGATGTCTTGAAGAAGAGAATTCTTAAACAAACAACTAAAAGTGAACATTTTACGGTAGCTTGCTGAGCACTCTTCAGAAGTGTAAAACAACGCTGGAATGAGTTAGGTCAGTACATCACATGGTCTCTTCATTATTGGCCTTTAAATGAAATAAGGTTTTAATCATTCATATGGAAATATAAATAATAAATCAATAAATAATTACGAAATACGTAGATACTTTATAAAAAGTATTCTTATAACGTTTCTGTGTAAAAATTTCACAATTAATTATTAAAAAAGAATTTGGACTTTACTTCATTTTAGATATAAACCTTTTCAAAATTGTATGTTCATTATGACGGCGAGATTTACCCTCATCATGTCTGATCAGTTTGATCCTTGTGCGAATTGTATTATTTTGTTTCTTTTCTCCTAAGCCGACACAACATAATTTCAAGATGAAAATTCAAGAATACAGTTACTAAGAAATAAATGCGGCAGAAAGCTAACGGTAATGGATTACGGCAAGGTCTTGTTCCGAAAACGTGAAAGAAAGTTGCTTCATTCAACATTTGTTTATTTTGCCATATTTACATAATTTATGAAGATTTTATTACGATTTTCCTATGAAGTAAAGTGCCTCAGAGACCTAAATCCATAAAGAATCCATAATGTAAATGACAATAAATTAATCAAAGAAAATATTCTAAGATGAAGAGTAGTTGAGCAATGCGGTCTAGAGACTTGACTGAATATCATATATGTCAAATATGTGGCGTGTGGACGGTGCCGATCCCGTAGCTATTGCTCAGCACATGCGCCCCGCCTCCCGCCATGGAGGAATCCTTTTTTTTCCTGTTTAGTTCTCTGGGTCGTATCTTTTTGTTTGACTTCATATTAAAAGTTAAAGAATTATTATATTAAATAGTATATTTCTGATTATTTTACCTATTACGAAGAGTAAGAGATAGGCTAAGCACTCCTCAGTGATGAACCCAACGTGATTTGAACACACAACCATCATACACAGATAATCTCAAGCTTTTTCCCTTTGAGAGAAGTAAAGAATTAACACTTTTTACCCTTACATTTTATGATCACCTTCGTGGGTGCAGGTTTCGGGTGTTTTTCATTCAACCTATCCTTTGCAAATGACCATTTTGATTAGCATATGATCTGCATAGTCCATACCCAAGGACATTCTTCTAAAGTTTGCATTGTGAATATATTTATCTATAATAAGATTATAAAGAGGTAAAGTTTCTAACTTTGTGTGATTGTAGGCGGTAATCTTCGGAAGTACTGATCCGATTCTGAAATTTCTATCACTCAGAGAATGCGACACTATTTAGTAGTAACATAGGCCATATTATATTGATTAAAAATGTTAAAAATAATAATATATATATATATAATCAAGTTGAAGAAAAGTGGGCGGTTAATGTCTAACGAAGTGAGCATGGGTTGGCTAGTTTAATTATACATTTAGTAACTTATTCGCTCGACTCGCGTTTATTTCGATTATCTTGGTGAGGTACTCTTCAAGAATCAAAATATATTCAGGCTAAATTCGTTAAAATCGGTGCAGTGTTTTAACCGTGAAAGAGTATTAGAAGATAATTTAAAATAGTAATAGTAGTAAAATGGATTTTAATGCAATGAAGTTTCTACGTGTCTAATATTATTTTTAATGTCCTCAACTCTTGTTAACATGCGTTATGACGGGTATAACAACAATATTTTTATAACATAAATAACTTAAACAGCTCTTAAAAGCTAATATACTATTAATTATTATATATATTATTACTAATTAAAACGGTGGTAATATTATATGATCTTCTTAATTTTATTTTTTACCTTAACTAAAATCTGTTGTATCTATAACAACCAAACATTTGTGTAACACGCAGCGCTCATGCAAAAAAGCTTTTTATCAACCCAAGGCTACGAATGTATAAATTTCGTAAGAACATACATAGGATTTCAACAGAGTATTTCGACAACTTATGTTAAACAAAAGACTGTAGGTGTATTTGAATAAAAAAGAGAAAAAGGCACAAGATTCACGTAGGATTATGAAGTGATAGGTTTTTGTTACTATAAAAATGATATATATAAAAATGAACGATTATTTTTATTGATATTCACAATCAAAATAATCATTGGTATTACATTTTTAAGTTTATTTATTTATATCTTAATGAATAAATACATGTATCGATGGACTTAATGCCTAAGGTATTTTCTACCAGTCAACCGAATGACAGCAGAGAAAACATGAGGTAGGTGTACTTAATGGACGACTACTAAATGAAAGGAGTTTTATTACAATTAAACTATTTGACCTCAATTATGCAAATGCATACAGTAATACACACATATACACACACACATACAAATATTTTTCTAAAATTATATACGTGAAAGTTATTTAGTATGGATGGATGTTTTTTACTCCTTCACGTAACACTACTAAATGGATTTTAATGAAACTTTACACTAAAATAGATTACATATTAGAATAGCACACAGACTACTATTTGCCGTGATAAACAGCATACACGCGGGGAGAGCCACGGGCTACAGCTAGTAGTACATATGTAAGTAAGAGCTCTCCAGTTCTGCCCATTCACCCAATAAGAACTCCTTCAAAGTTTTAAGTTCATGCATGTTTAGCTACAAATAATAGCAACTAAATTTAACAAAAGAAATATGCTTGATAATATCTGACAAGTTTGTAGATATATTCATTGTATTATTATTTTTTGTTTCCACTGTAAAGCTTCCACATTGAACAAAATCAAATTTATTTAAGTAATTTATTCTGGAATATGATGCTCCATAAATTTATTTGCACTTATTTTTTTTTCGCCTACGGCACTGTTTGAACCTGAGCTTCATTTATTTTAATATTTCGTATAAATAAACTGATATTCTTATTTGTTACAATATCAATATCAATTTATTATTACAGCAGCAATACTTCTAGCATTAGATAAATAATGCACAAACAGTTTTTAGGTTTCAAACGATTTTATGTGCATGTATTTTGTGTATTTTGAAATAAACTTTCTTTTATGTCAAATTTAATACAATGCCAATACTCAAATAATTAATGCAAAATATTAAGCATTTCGTTTTATTATAGAATGTATTGGTTGATTCACTTCCATGCTGACGCCATTTTTCTTGCGTCTGAACTTGATTGGTGATTAATTTCCGATGTTGTTAATACTGTAATTAATATCTAAAAATAATAGCTAGAAAATGGAGACTGTGTAAATCTTCAGTTTACTCATTTATATTTGATAATGGTTATATATTATAGTACAAACATAGTCCAACCGGTTTTACCTAAATATCGATTTCCCCACGGATCGAATAGCATCACACCTTCACAACTCTGAGGTAAATTGAATTCGAAGGTTGAACTAATTGTCAGTATAGTTGAGGGCACTGAAATCCTAATAAAGATTGATATAGGTGTTCATGATAACCAGGACCGACGGTTTATCTTGCTCGCCGACACTCCAGGTCACTATTAACCTATTACCTACTAATTATCATTAAAATAATCTCTTGTAATAAAAAAAACTAGCATCAGTTCAACCTATGAATCGAACCCGAGACCACTTGATTGGCAGTCACATTAATCGCTGGACGATAATCACATTGTTAAACTATAAAATTTTAATTGTTAATTATTTCAATAGTTATGTTATTAAGTTTGTTGATAACCATCGATAATCATTTCAAGAGGCGTGCCATTGGAGTCCTATGTTCAGCAGTAGACTGAGAAAGGCTGATGATGATGATGATGTTGATATTTACGACCAGTAAAAATAGAGATAGGGTTGCTTCAGTTTCTTTCATCCTACCAATTAATGACGAATATGAAGAGAAACAAATATTATTTATTAAATCAGTCCATTATAGAATTCAAAATAAAAGTCTTATAATACTTTTTACATTGACATCCAATACCTTCAAACAAGTAATATTTGTATTTATAATATAAACTAGCTTTAACTTAACTTACTTTACTTTATAATAATATACTAGCTGACCAGGAAAACGCTGTTTTGCTTTATATAAAAAAAATATTTAGGGTTGGGTCACCCTTATCATTTAGAGATATGAAAGATGGATGTTGGCCGATTCTCAGACCTACCCGATATGCATACAAAATTTCATAAAAATCGGTCCAGACTTTTCGGAGGAGTTTAGTAACGAACATTGCGACACGAGAATTTGATCTGAATCTCAGAACCGGCTTCAACTATTTTTATGTTTATTATGTAGAGGGTTTCAGGGGCGATAAATTGATCTAGCTCGGATTCGTGTCAAGAAAATTTACCACAAAAATAAGAATCAAGGCTCGGTCATCCAGGTAATTAGATACCTTGGTATTTTAGGTAGACTTGTACTCATACATAATTACTTTACTATAGCTATACAATAATTGTCTGTCTGTTTTTTCGCAGTTATTGTCTTTTAAATATATATACCGGGAGGTTCAGCTAGTTTAAATATACATCCATATTAAAAAATATTTAAAAAAAATCTTAATAAAGGTTGCCTGGAAGAAATCGCTTTTTAGCGATAAGGCCGCCATTTGTACGTGGTTGTTAATTTGTTTTGCTCATGAATGTAAACTGTTTTAACTGGTGTATAATAAAGTTAATTCTATTCTAAACTATAAGTTAGTCATGAAAAATCGTTTATTATCATTATTGTCATTTCTTATAGTTACAATATTCAGATCAGCAAATATTACTCATTAAAAATTGAAATATCACGCTTATAAAACATACAAACAGAAACAATCCCAATAGTAATAGAAAAAACAGGCGTGGTAGCTGAAAGTATATACAGATACTTAAAAAAAAATAGATTCGGACATTAACATACATATACTTCAAAAACAAGCAGCAATACACACATGCTAAAGTTAGTATTAGGGGACACAGTATTTTTAAATTTCGAGGGAATCCGAGCCTCCTCTTCTCTGAAAGTTTCAGAGCGGGAATTAGGATGAAAAATCGAGAGATATCTTGAGTATATACATATATATATATCGAGTATAGTATAGCGTAAATAAAACTGGAATATTTGCAGAATTTCACGAAAGGTTTCCTTAAATCTCTACCTTACAACGTATGCTAGTAGCTCTATTGTGGTGTGATATACGGTTTATATAACAAAAGGTACCTAATTCTTGACCTCACGCACGCAAACAATGTCCCTATTCTGGGTAAGTAGGCGTATGTGACCCTCACGTTATTTTGATATCACATTCTGACCGGTCTATCTCAAAGGTTTACGACTGTATAAAACTGCAATTAAAAGCTTAGTCTAAAATAGGACATTATTCATACTTTTTTGACGACAACATAAAATTCATATTCAGTTTAGGCAAAGTTAATTACATCTATTAGTACCGTGGCAAGTACAGTTGATACAAAATCTATATCGTTTTTAGTTTACGTGGACATGCTCCTGGATACCACCTGATACTGGTAGTAATATCGAACTCGAATCGACCAAAATCGACCGCGAGCCGTCTCCGATATAGTAGCTGGGGAACCAGGTGTACCTAGGAAAGAAATCCGTGGAACCCCGACTTATATTAAATAATTTAAACCATTAATTCATTCAAGCTGCGCTGCTGCACTGTGGGATATCTCAGGCAGGCGTAAACAACTTTTCTTATAAAATCATAATCTTTTCAATCTATTAATATCTATACAAAGGTTACCTGGAAGAAATTGCAATGAGTAATAAGGCCGCCCTATGTACATCACATTTTATTTTTTTCTTTTTTTTATAATTTTTAGAATTGTGTATTGTGTACAAATAAAGTATTCTCTATCTATACAAATAAATAAAATTGAATTGACTTTTTAATATATATATATATATATATATATATATATATATATATATATATATATATATATATATATATATATATATATATATATATGTAATTATACCAAAATATCATTAAAATTTTTGTCTGTCTGTCAGTCAGTCTGTCTGTTAGTTCTGGTTAATCTCTGTTACCCGCGGTTGTTGTTGTACGGCGGGTAACTCCGTGAGGCTCAGCTAGTTAAATACACGTATCATTGACCATTGATCATTAAATCAAACTATCCTAATAACCTAACAATCTAAATAGATTGTCAAAAGTCTACAGATTTTAGTTTGAGATAATATTGATTAGACTGGTTCATATTCGGAAAATAAAACGATTCACGTCAGAATATATCCTCTCATCCCTATGATATAGCAAAGTGTTTGGCTTATTCTTTCTCTGATCTACTTATGATCTGTTATTCGATAAGATAAAGTCGCAAGACTCTATTCGATTATAGGTTATTAGAAACAAATAGGTTGGATTGAGAATTGAATAGATACGTACCTATATTATTGCATACAATCCTTTTCTTGTGTTTACACGTGTACATTTAATACAATATAGATGTTCATGTCGGTTATCTAGGTATTTTTATATTGAATTATTTTTGTATCTGTTTTAATCCATTTATGTACTTGTTCATAGTTTTTTAATTTAAATAACTTAAATCTACTTATTTTCACAAATGAAAATAATTATTGAAAACATATTATTTTCCTGTAACCCCAACAGTTCATATCAATTACTTACAGAAATAAAATATATTGACTTTTATGGGATACAACAGTGGCTATTGGTGATATTGATATTCAGATCGCCTGCCTACTTTTTACTTAGTTATTTTACTCCAACATTCAGCATTAAAAAACTTGAGGCTTTGAATATTTGAATGCATATTTATAGAAGATGGCCATGAATAAATTAAAATTTTATACCAATAGTGGGAGAGTTAGGGGATTGATACTTATATATATTTACGTCTATACAGGACTTGTAAAACATTAATCTGTAGTTTATGATTTTAGAATAGTCTGTGGAAGAACGGGTCACATGTCCCTCCAACAAAGAGGGAGGATCCTCAGATCAGGCGAGGTGATCGTGCCTGGCGGGCCATCGCCAAACGCTTGATGTTAGGAAGTTGTGAAGTATAGAGTGATCATATTACTCGTATATAGATGTCGTTTTTGGCAATAGGCTATTTTGTAAAAAGAACTAAAATATAGCCGGTACACTATATGTGATTTAAAATATCTCCATTTTTATCAGAAATTGATTTTTTTTTATTAACCTTAAAATACATTAAGCAGTTTTATTTGATTGTTTTACATTATAGTTAATATCTGTATGTGACACCAACCCAGTTGCTAAACGTGTTGAGTATTGACAAAAATTGGGATGTGCAAGTCTTGGCGCTCCCGCTATTCCTGGGAACAGTAGCGGTTACAGTAATGTGGCGTCTCTGGGCTTGATGCCGCAAATGCGTTTGCAGAGTACTTTAAATCGACATTCTTAGCCAACCCTTTGAATTTTTCATCTCTTTTCACAACAAATGAACTTAATAATTTATGTTATTCGAGTGTCAATATTGACTATGTCAGTGAATCTGATCTACTCTAGGCAGTAAAAAGTCTCGATCATCAATTGGGCCTGATGACATACCTGCCTAAATTTTGAAGGACTGTATTGGTGTACTACAAGAACCTTTGTTACACATTTTAAGCTTAGTGATTAAAACTGCTACCTATCCCGAAGAAAGGAAGATCTCGCGAGTAACACCTGTTCCTAAGAACGGTTCCAGATCTCAAATCACGAACTATAGACCTATTGCCGTTTTGTCAGCGTTTGGAAAGGTCTTCGAATATATTTTGAACACCCATATCACCAGACAAATAAAGCAACAAATGAGCGAGAGCCAGCATGGGTTTAGAACTGGTAAATCTACCTCAACTAATCTTACTAACTTTGTGGACTGTTGTGTCACTTAAATGGACAATTGTAAGCAGGTAGACGTGGCAATCTTTGACTTTGAAAAAGCATTCATTGTATTGATAACGCTAGACCTTAAAAAAAAATTGCAGCTTTTGGATTTACTCCAAATCTATTAAAATTATTTGCTAGCTATATCTCTAGTCATAGGGAGTTTGTACAGTTGGGTAATAATTAGTCGGACGTATATGACAACCGTTCAGGTGTAAGTCAGGGCAGCATCTTAGGACCGACGCAGTTCCTAATAATGATCAATGACTTCCCTTGTACTTAGATCAGCCTAATGCCTGATGTTTGCAGACGATCTGAAGCTGTTCTTGGGAATCAGTAGCCCGGACGACTGTGAAGCTCTCCAATGGGACATAGATATTGTTGTAGCCTGGGGTATTCACAACCGATTAGAATTTAATAAATCTAAATGCAAAACAATGACATTTACTCGATCTCGCTCTCCGTACATCCACAGTTATAGAAAATTGGATGTCCCTATGGATCGAGTCTCAGAAATACGCGATTTAGGTTTGACTGAGACACATATTACAAATTTATGTAAAAAATTTCAAATCCTTAGGTTTCGTTATGAGAATGTCTTCGCCTCTTCGATGCAGAAACACTATCATCGTATTGTACTTCTCTTTTGTTCGCAGTGCTTTGGAGTATAACTTCATAATCTGGAGCCCGCACGAGGCGAGGTACAATACGATGCGTCCAACGGAAATTCCCACTTTTTTATACCAAAAGCTGTATAGGTTCTACCCATATTTATATCCATCGCTTTTCGTCCTCGACATGGCTGGTCTGGATACACTTGCACTGCGACGTAAGTGTGCTCTAATGGTACACTATTATTTGTGACTAAATAATAAAATAGAAAATTCGAATACTTTGTCTCGTTGCATGTTGTGGGTACCAAACCAATATACACGGCTACGATCTTGCCGTCTTCACACCGCGCCGCAGGTGCGGACGTATACGGCACAATACGCTCCCACAAGCCAGGTAGTGAGTCTGCTCAACTCTCTGATTGCTCAGTACACGGATATAAAGACATATTCCATACCAATTTGAGCACATTTTTTTAATTTTGTATATTTTTCCTTAGTGGTAATATAAGTATGTAATAGACATTAATTCTTGTTTTAACATTGTACTGGCTCGCTTTACGTGTTGGGCAAACTGTAAGTGTGGTGAACAGCTGAATAAATAAATAAATATAACACAAAGTTTTAGATTTTAACATTGTGTTCAGGATGTGTTTGGTATTTCATGAACGGTGATGTGAGAAGAGTCAAACTAAATATTTAATTTATTAAGATGATTCCGAGTTTGGCTCGACGTTTTGTTTGCAAATATGTGGTGCAATTTCAATAAATCTTTATTGAAATTTCGTGACCGATTTAGAAATATTAATTTATACAAATTCTTTCCAACAACCAAAAAATTACTTTTCAAAGTTTTATGATAATAATACATTCTATCTTATTTTTTGGTGGCGCTAAAGTTAGTTTATTTACGTGGTCCCAAATCAGACGTCATGAACTCATGTCCAATTATGGTTATTTTTTTCTTTTTATACTGTGTTATTTTTGGAATAGAATATGATCTTTGTATGAGCGATACAGTTCATCCTATAAAGTTTCAAAGCTGTATGTTTTCGCCAACATAAGAAGACCAAAGAGAAGTATCTGACAAAAGTTGGAACGACAGTGTTAATATGAGATCTCAGATCTATAACTAATATCTCATTTGAAAACGTGTCTTTAAGAAGTTCATAGTTAATTCTCTTAGCATAGTAGTAGACTACACGGTTGGCCTAGTGGTTTCAGTGGTCGCCACACCGCTTCCTACTGCGCTAAATGTTGTGGGTTGTGTGATCCATAAATTGTTGTTCTAAGTCTGGGTGTACTTTGTGTCCATTTCATGAATGTTTGTAAGGCCCCCGTGACACAGAATGTATATTCTTAAAGCGGGAGTTGTCTTAAAAAAAGAAAAAAAAAATAGTCGGAAAAGAAGTTACTTCTAGCTAAAGTTTTATTCATTCTTTACTATACATAGCTTAAGATAATTAACCCAAATATGGTTTTTTTTGCGAAACCTTAAGGTGCTCCCACACAGCAGTTATATAAAGTTATAAAACATTGTGTCCCAGGATAACGTTTTATAATTTTTTTTCAAATACGCCACAACATGTCAAGAATGCTATATGTTGCAAACTCTCCCACACTGATTAAACTCGTATAACGACGTATAACATTCTATAACCATCAATTTGGGTCTGTGTTCCGAGGAAACTTTTAGTGACGCAATGGAGGAAATACTAATTGGTTTGACTTTTATTTTTTATTTGAAAAAAAGGGAAAAGGTGCTCTTACGCTGGATGCGTCGAACTCTGAAAACGAGAGAAAAATACATAGCCACATAATATTTGGCGAATTTGGGTATCGTTGCCTGTTTAGACAATTCTTTTTAAGAAGGAATGATTTAAAATTTTTAATATCTCCTGAATCTAATTGAAAAAAAAATTGAACCTCCTACCTGCGCCCTTCCACTAAAATACCGCTAAGGCTCGGATAATGTTAAACAACGAAAGTTAAAATTTGTTATATAATGTTTTAATTATTTGTAACGTTTTGTTACATGAAGTTATAGAACATCATTAACAATTTATAACTCTTGTTCCAATTTGTGAAAAGAATTAGACAACAAATGCTAAGCAATATTGTGTAACGTTATATAACTGCTGTGTGAGAGCACCTTTATAGTAAATAGAAGATAGCTTAGAATGTAAAAGCAAAATCGTGTGCACTTAACAGTAAGTAGAAAAACAATTCAAACAATAGCGAAATTCATTGCTATAGCAATTTATATTATATTTGTAATACACACCTCCATAATAACTATATGCACAAAATAAAATATACCTTCAAAAACAGACATAAATACAATCCTACAATAGACTAAAGGTTTAATTTTGGAAGGGAGAGAAAAAAAAATATTAAAAAGATGTAATATCAACAATTTAATAGATTAGAAAGATGTAATGTAATGTAATGTAATGCTAGCAGAATGTTTAGCTATCTCATCTAAGGGAATAATAAGTTATTTTAGATCGTTAAGTGAGTAATGCAGCTAATGCATTTTTTGAATTCAAATATTCCAATTTTTTTATAAATATGTAGTCCACTTTGGTTACAGCAAATTAAAAATTTAAGAAGGTAAAACTATACTTAACATGTATGCCTTGAAATAAATCATCAAATTTGATCCAAGAGGTGGGAGGTTTTCCTATTATAGACGATCAAAGGATTAAATGCTACTTCTACAATACATTATATTGTGTAGCTTGTACTTACTTTTGTAAAGGGGTAGTAAATTAATAAAAGTATGATGATTGGTTTGTTATATAAAACAGCAATTTATAAACTACCTACTATAAAGCTTTCATAAACTACCGATTTATTGCAATGTTTTTACGATGTAACTATTGTATAATTGATTCTGGATCCAATAGGCAACTGAGATTGCAGTACCACTAGGCCTGCGTAGTGTGTTCAAAAAGTATCGCGAATTTTGTGTATTGTCAAAAAATATTTATTTATTCGTGAATATCTATTTTGTTCTCTTCAAAGTAATCCCCCTGGGATATTATACACTTGTGCCAACGTTTTTTCCGATCTTTGAAGCACTTAAAAAAATCATTTTTTTTATCTTGTTCAGCTCCTCCTTCGATACCGTCTTTATCTCGTCAATCGTGGCGTAGCGTCGTCCATTCATAGATTTCTTTAGTTTCGGAATCAAGAAAAAGTCACAGGAACAAGGAAAAGCGGACACAGATTCCAACATCTCATTAGCAACGTTCATGCGATGCTGTTTTTGATCGAAATTGAGCAGTTTTGGTATGAATTTTGCAGCGACCCGTCTCATGTCCAAATTATCAATTAAAATCGAATGGCACGAGCCAATCGATATGCCTAGGTCCTCGGCAATTTCTCTAAAGGTGATTTCACTTCATCAATTTTTTCGTCGGTTGATGAAGTACTCGGGCGTCCGGTACGCTCTTCGTCGTTCACATCTCGACCTTCCGAAAACATTTTGTACCACCGTAAACATTGTTCTTGTCCAAAGTAGCTTCTCCGTATGACACAGTCAACATTCGGAATGCATCCGCGCACTTAATTTCGTTTTTCACACAAAGTTTGATACAAATTCTTTATTCCATTTTTTTTAATAGGTATAAATCGAAGATGGACCAAAACACGCGCAAGCAAAGCAGATGTCAACAATTTACTGAACATTCAAAATGGCCGAACTTGTCAGCATAAGTGAGAGACATATGTACCAACATAATACCACAAAAAAATCAAAATTCGGATATACGTAACCCGTGAAAATTCAAAATTCACGATACTTTTTGAACACACCTTTTCCGACATTCATATTTATTATAGAGGTGCGTATCATAACAGTGTTTAAAAGAAACTAATAAAAAAAACTATTTTATTTAAGAGTAGCAAACCTTCGCATGGGATCTTTAAGGAAAATATAATATGTTTATTATATTTTCCGTGCTTCTCGTACATTTTGTTGGGTTGTCAGAGACCATTATTATAACAAAGTTGACTGAAATAGGTAACAACTACTATGAGAGATAACAACCTCAAACTAAACAGATTTAACTGAATAAACAATTGACAACATATACCCAGTAAACAATTGTTAATGTTACGTAAATAAGTTTTTCGTGTAAGCCGTATTTTGCATAAGTTGAGAGTCAATGACGTACCTTTTTGTATTTATACTTGCCTTTCAGTCACATTAAACCATTTCTGTTTTCTTTAGAGATTAATCTTCATAAGTGCGCTTTAAGAATTAACCTTAGTAGCGACTAAGGTACGAATATACAATTTCGAAAAAAATGTCGCGCTGAAAAGCACGTTTTGTCTTAAAAAAGAATTCACTTTATGTATTTAAATATTATCATACAATTTCGAATACAATTTTTTTATGATATAAATGGTAAACGAGCAGACGTATCACCTAATGGTAAGCGATTACCGCCGCCCATGGACACCCGCAACACCAGAGGCGTCACAAGTGCGTTGCCTGCTTTTTAAGAAGAAGTACGCTCTTTTCTTGAAGGAATAAAGGTCGTATTGGTCTGGAAATACCACAGGCAACAGTTCATTCCACAGTTTTTTTTTCCACATTTATCGTAACGTACTTATTTATATCCTTGCATTTAAAATCTGTAATATCTTCGAAAATATTTATTTAAATTACACGTTTTAAAGAGCCATTTTGATCTATATTAAATGCACAATGTTTTTAATGTACTTAATTGGATAACGATAGCTTAAGATCGCTTTGTAAATAAGCTATTATTTCTTGTAAGTAGTAAATAAAGAATAAAATGGTTATTGTGGGTTACCCCTAAGTGATAGACATATACCATTATCTACTTTTTTGTAGACCTTTTTAAGGTGTACAATACTGTAGAACATTATTTTGATCTATCTTGTAGGCTTCAATCGCCCTACGAGTTTGCAATGTAAGCGCAAAAAATGAGTTTATTTACGACATCAATTTAGAAACTCCAAAAATTATCAGTATTTCGCTACTATATCATGCATGTATTATATATATATATAAACAATTCTCTTGAATCACTATATCTATTAAAAAACTGCTCAAAATCCGTTGTGTAGTTTTAAAGATCTAAGTCTTAGAATATATGGCTTAATACATAACATACCTTAGACTTTAAATACATAGGGACAGACAGACAGCGGGAAGCGACTTTGTATTATACGTTTTGTTTACGAGGAGTTCAGAAACTACTTGACCGATTATTGCGTTCTTGTAAAATGTGTCTTTTCAATTTTAATGTTGTTTTTTTAGTTAACATGACGTTTAGACCAATAGGAGCCTAGTATAATTGAAAAGAGACGTACTTGAAATTGTGTTGGTCAGCTAGTATCGCAAAATTTTAATATGGCGCTAATTCCAAACTTAAGTGGAAGCTTTCTTCCTGTTGGTGCGCATATAAATATTTATGAAAATCATGATTGCATGATTATATAGTACCTTAGGCTAGGGCTCTGAATTTTAATATTTGCGACTGGACCTGAATATTTCATATTTCGTAAGAAACTGCCTTCAATATTATCATTATGAATAATGAATCCTATTCTTCATTTCCTTTTTTTACTCTTAGGATTGGAACTAATTTTGTAAATAAAAAAAAATTACAGTGTTTTGTGCCACTTAAAGAAAAAGATCATATCTATTGATCGAAATATAAGGAGTTCTGAAGAAACAGGAAACAGGAATATAAATATACAATCGACTTGACAACCTATATATTTTGAAGAAGTGGGTTAATAATGTGTGTGTACACTCGTATACAGAAATAACTTTCTTGCGTCAATCAGTTTTTCTAAAAGAGGTACAAGTAACTATGTCGTTTTTTTTATAACAAAACGGCAAAAACATAATAAAGATAAAAACACTAATATGTGGTGTTCTATATCTGTATAAAAGCTTTGGTATAAACAGTTTATGCAAAAAGTTTACAAAACATGATTTGATTAGTCAGCTGTTGAAATCTTGGCGTATACAATTTCAGTGGTAAGTGTTATTTCCTGCTGGCATTTGAAATGATTAACGTTTGTTTTTACTACAAATAAGCTTATTTAGTGAGCCTTTATTACTTTCATCGGTCGGTAAATAGTGTTTGGGAATTCAAATATTGGATTTATTACCATCTAAACATTACAGACACGTACTTCTACATACAAGTTCACTTAAAACGAGAAAAACACGATTCTCGGTAGAATGTACTATTAATTCTTATACATTTTATATAACAATATTGGATAATAGATACGAAAATGACAGCCTGTTAAATATGAAAATGAAGTATCAAGGAATATTCTCACCTCAAGGAACAGTCTCATCGCAATCACTTACAGATCGATCTTAGAATAGGTTGTACTGCACAGGTATGCCACCGTAAAAACTTAATTTAAATCTTTAGTTAATTCAAGTAGAAATTATGATTAGTCCTTAATTTTAGACCAGTTAGATCTCAATTTTATGTAAGATCCTAGATCACTAACAACATTAATTCAAATCGTTTCAGCTTTTGAATTCGTACGGTGTATACAGTCTGTATTATTATGTCATTAGAAGTTACGCCTAAAATTCACAAGCAAAACTACACCTTGAAAAGGGGCTCTGTGGTATATGGTCTAATGGTTAAATAAAGATAAAAGGGCAGTTAGTCATTTATAAATCGTAAACCCTTAAAAGCCTTACTAACAAGAAATTACAATATTAAGTGGTACCCGTTTTGAGAGCTCGGCTTCACTCACATTTTATTCTATATTTTGAATACCTGGTTATGAAGTAAATCGCTTTCTCTTTTTTGAAACACGAAGTAGAAAGATATTTCTTTTTTATTATTTAACTCTGAAATGACTCGGTGTCATTATACAATTTAACTCTCCTTATTATCACTTATTGTTTACACATTCTTTCATTCTTTATGGTACTCTGTTTTATACCTATACTTGAAATTACTGAGTGGTACACTTCATTTTTCATTATTTTCAAACACTAAATATCTTTAAGGTCGTCCAATATATGATATTTATTTGGCAAGTTATCTTTTACAGATATTTTTACACGCCTGTCTTTACAGGTAGAAGGCACTGGCATTCTCTAAAGCTCTCTCTAGGAGGAAATGAACAAATCAACTACAGAGGTGTCTTTTTTTAAGTCCGTGAACATTGATTAAACAAAAACTGTGCGAGTACTGTATGAGGTCTGAATTGGTCTTTTGAAGGAAGGATCATAGTTTTGAGTAGGCCTGTCCATACAGACAGTATATGAGCCCCAGCCATCGTGTTAGCTAATCGTTACTAGCCAAGATTAACGAACCGAAGTGAGATGCTACCCCCAGTAGGACATTTGGGTAGGCCGTGAAAACATTCAAAACCACTAGAAAGATGTTAAATATGAACTAATATGATAAACCTAGACTATACTCACATTTACATACACAAAAATATTAGTATTCATATAATCTAATACGAACAGAAAACATACAACTATAAATTAAAATGCCTATCACTTTCAAATACAAACTACATTGAGCAACATCAATTCCAAGCAAATTAGTCAGTTAAATAATCTAAAACTATGTAGTAAGCCATTTCACATAGTTTGTGTTCTATTAAGGACTTAATACTGAATCTCTGGAACTGATAGTACCAACTCGGAGTTCCAGATTCAACGTTAAGTCGTTAACTGTGCGGTGTGAGTACATGTGTTTCAAGGCAGCCATTTTAACATGCTTATAAGTTTGATTTAGTCCTTTAAAAACTCAAAAGATGTATAGAATAAAGTTCATTATATTCCATTATGTTAGTAATAAAATTACTGTTACCACTATTAAGTGGCGATTTTATTAAATATGAAATTACTTTTTATCAATTGCAAAACAAACGAACGTATCAACGACTTAAAATCTGTATTGTAACTTTACTTCATAGTGAATAAATTTATGATGGATTGAAGTAAGGGTAAAAAACTAAATATGTATTCATAAACCCCTTATTGCCATAGTATTGCTACATTCTGAAAAAAGGAAACTCAAAAAAATTTGGTTGTTTGCCAGCAAGAACATTTTTTATCCATTGTACCAGTTTTCTCACATATCTTTTATAAGAACAGCGTTGTAAGGAAGTATATTGTTAGGCTAATGGATCTACTAAAAGAGTCTATTATTCAGTTTGCAGATGAAATTGGAATTAAAATATTTTTAAGAAACTTAATTTTTCTTACATATTATTACGAAGAAAGAATATTCTAGTATAAAACTTGTGACGAAGCCAAATGTCAAAAAGTTCTTGTTGATTTCTCGAGGCACAGAATAATGAATCATACATAAAAATATTTTATTTTACATAAAATTGAATATGGACTGATTATCGTGACTTTTGACTTGTTTATATTTTGCGGAATCGTCATATTCGAAATGTTCTTTCCGGTGTTACGTCGTCACGGAATCGACTTGAAGTTTCTAGTTGCTGTGGTGTGAATATAAAAAGGTGTTTCGCCGACAGCAATGGAATTCAGTATGCGCTACAGTTCGATAAATATTGGAGTGATATCAGTGATTATTCTAGCGATCTTGGCGATAACTAACGACTGTCATTCTAAGTGATATTGTGATTTTAAGAATATTTTTAATAAGGTTTCTTTTACACGTCAGAATGTTTATTTTTCAAATACATTGAACCCTAAAACGTAACAATATTCTGTTCAGTTTTAAATGAAAAATAGATGGTCCACTAAACAATGTTCCGTCGTCTAATATATAACCTCAGAATTGGAATTCAACCTTCATGATAAAAAAGATAATAAATGTTATGTTGTACTTCCAATTTTGTAATTCTGCCAATGTTGAATATATGATAAAGAGGATGAATGTGTTTGTGAAAGAATAAAAAATATGCACTGAAGGATATCTTTGCATTGTATTATATCTTTGGTTAATTTTTAGGAGAAATTAACAGTTTATAGGAGAATAGGTTTAGGTTTGATGATTTTACAACGTATAAAGATCATTAGCACTTGAAAGAGTTCTGAAATGAATAGATTAAAAAAGAAGAGAAATTAATAGGGACTTTCAAGTTTTTAAATTGCCATTTAAGTCCAGGGATGGGCTATTTCTCTTTCAGTTACAAAATTTCTCTTCATCAAATTGACATTCTTATATTGATGAGTCCCTGACCCAAATTTTATACGGGAAAACGGAAAAGCAGCAGTGGCCTATATGGAGCTGGATATAATTTTTACAACATGTAGATGTTGTAAAAATTATAGGTTTGGACACTTTTTTGTATTTGTATAAACCAAGGTTCCGATGTTAGTGTTGGATGAATGGTATAATAATGACTGTCTATCTTTTTAGAGGAGGTGTTCCACTTTAACTGCTAAGTTGCATGTAAGTTGTCCTTGGGAAGCCTCTGGAGGTCATTATTATGGTATAAGTGTAAAGGGTCGATCAAAAGAGTAAGGAAATGGAAAAAAGGGGGGAGTGCGTGAGGTCGTTTTATCAGGAGGATCCTAAGGTTTATCTTCGTCCATTGTCAGTAGTTGAGAGACGGTTAATCGTTGCTCAAAAACACGCTTTATCCAACCGAAATAAATGTTTATTGTTTTCTTCAATGTAACTTCTTCTAAAATATTTTATCTAGTGACAAAAACCGATATAATTATTAACTTTTGGTAGCTCACCCAATCACAAGTTTCAAACTGCCAATCGTTGCGTTGTTCATTTTAGAGTATCATAACTTGTAACCATGGAGATTTTTTAAGTATTGTTGCACCATAGAGTTAAATTCGTATCTCGTTCGGATCTCGTACATTTTTGATGATTCGAAATATATATAAAACTAAAATATCTTATGGAAAATTATGTAGATACATAAACAATACCTTATCTTGGGGTTTACAGATACAAGAGGTCAGTCGAAAGATACATTATGCTTCTGTCCCGTCTCTGCGAAGATTACGTAATTTTGTTCCGATTGCAACTAGGGCTTGCACTAGCATTACTACTTCCAATTCTCGACTATACCGATGTCAGAGCTATCTGAATATCACTGAAGCACATCTTGATAAGCATGAGCGACTAAAAAATCTCAGTAAACGATCCGTATTTGGCCTACGAAAATATGATCACATTTCTGAATTTCGTCAATTGCTCAACTGAAGTGAAGTTGAAGTTGTACACTTGTGGAATGCACTGCCGGTGAACAAGAGACAAGTGCAAACTATAAATGCATTAAAAAAAATGGTTTATGAACATTATGCATCTTAATAAAGATCGTCATTAATCACGGTATGCTGTGAAAATTTTTATTTTTTTTATTTTTATGCGTGATTAAGTTATATATTTTGGTATGTATGTGTATAGGTACGTACAAGTGTTCGTTATATGGGTATGTGTGTATATGTGTATATGTTTGTTTGTATATATATATGTTATTATGTTTGTGTGTATATGTGTGGATATATATATGTATGCAATCAATTATATTCATTAGCAAACAAGTAATTCAAAACTCATTGCACCAACACCTCTGTCTCACATTTTATGTACTCTCTTCTAACTCTGTAATATTATAGTGTGCAAACAAAGAGTTTTCTACCTATCTATTCACAAGAGAGTACAGTATTTAAGTTTTTATATAAAAAACTAACTTCGTTATCGAAGAATATGTTCATTATTAAGAAAGTTTGAGTCTACAATAAAAAAAAAGAAAAAGTAGGTATAAACATAAAGCAATGAGATATAAACTCAGGGCGTTTTAACGAACCTGGTCAACGTTATCCGTACTTAATATAGTGAATTCGAAGGTAATTTTGTCTATTACGGTTTCAAGATTAAACTGTAGCCCCGATTCCAATGAAATTTGGCATCGAGATACTTGGATTCTTCACGAAGGATGACGGCTATTTTTTACTGCGCTAGCCGACTTTAAATATAAAGAAGGAACAACTCAAACTATTGAACATAAAAGAACGGTAAAGGAACAGTAATGGTTTTAAACGGTGACAAACGTGTAGTTCCAGTTCAAAAACCTTACCTCATTAAAAATACTTAAACACTCATCATATTCGTAGCCTTTAATATTCCCAAAATAAATTGGAATCGGCTACTAGTTCAACCGGTTTTACCTGAATATCAGTTTTTCCTTGGAGCGACTGGCATTGGACTTCTGCAACCCTGAGGGTGATCTGAATTCGAAGTTTGAACTAGTTGTCAGTATATTTGAGGGCACTGACTTCCCAATAAAGATTGTCATAGGTGTTCATGAACCGGGACCGACGGTTTAACGTGCTCTCAGAAGCATGGGCGAGAAACACCGCCATATTCCATACTCCGGGCTGCTGTTAAGAATTTCCTGAAAGAAACCTCAATAGCAATCCCATCCGGGAATCAAACTCGGGACCTCTGGTTTGGTAGTCGTTTGTGCTAGCCGCTAGACCAATTAAACAGTCCAAGCAGTTTAAAAATACTCAAACACTAATACATACCATATAGGCTAAGGACAAAAAATTGGCAAGGAGATATTTTGATTCTTGATCAAGAACATACGAGCGGGCAGAGCCGCGGGCAACAGCTAGTTTAATATACACCAAAAGGCCAATTAACTTCTGGATACTATTTAATACGAGTATATAATAATCTAAAATTTAATATGAAATGCCAACTCATATAAGTGACTGTAATCTGGCTGGTGATTTCGTAAGTATCGGATATATGTGAATATGTCACATGAGAGATAATATTAATATGAAATAACGAAAAACACTTAAATTTTAATTATTTATATATATTACTTAGATTGTCATTAAAGTACACCACCAACTACCCAAAATCAGATTCTACAAAGGTTGTTTTGAAAAGATCGCCGTGAGCGATAAGACTGCCTATTGTAATATCTAATGTTGATATCCATTTAAGTATTTCCTTACAAAAACAGAGAGAGACATGCTGCCGAACCCAATATTCTAAAAATGGTTTACCTTGCACTGTGCGAATCCATAATAGGATATTGTATTTCCAGTTGGGGTGGCGCGGCAAAGAATCATTTACTTCCTCTTGAGCGAGCCCAGAGAGCTATCTAAAGGTCTGGTCACATTTAAACCCTATCAATTTCCTACCAGGAAACTCTACGAGTATTGTGAGGTCCTAACGATGCGGCAAATCTTTATACTCCAAGTACTACTAAGACAACATACATATTCCAAAACAGAAATAACCACAAACTCACCCACACACACACATACGTAGATTCAAGATTCCTCAATCCACTACTTATAAAACATCCTTTGGTCAAAAATTATATTTCTTTCTTGGACGGTATTTATATAATAAACTAAACAAGACACTCGAATTCTACATCAAGACTAAATATGAATTCAAAAAGATAATAACATCCTATCTTCAAAACACATCTTACGAAGAGACGGAAGCTCTTCTACACCCGCCTCAATAAACTTGTGAACATGACATAATATATACACACACACACACACTTAAATACATTCACTTAAATGTATTTACACAAATACACGCACAAAAACACAAAGATATACCTACGCGAGCATACACACATATTATTATATACCAACGTAGTCAGAGGAACTCAAAAAATGTAGACAAGTCTCATAATTAATAAATAAGGCAACTGTAAGAACAACAGGGCAAATACTAATCAACTGCTAAGTAGGAACAGGATATTCTGTGAAGCTGGAAGGAAACTGGTGCTTATAACACAGGTTTTCCTTTTTAAGCACCAGTAGAAAAAATAACAATAATACAAATTGTGAACACCGATCAACAATATCTTGTAACTCTGTAATTGATTGATTTGAATTAATAGTTATTAATATTATTTCCTTTATTAAAATCACATATACATATTATTTACATATTTAAAAACATATAAAAACAAATACATTTAAAAATATAAAAAATAGTAGACCACCGACTTCGAGTACAGGGACCAAGAAACCGGTGGTTAGGGCTCTAAAGACAAGAACCTCCTCACAATACGACCCGTGTCAAGAAGGACTGCCTTCTGCATCAGACCCTTGATCCAGCTATTTAACGTGAGTCTCTTGAGGTGTTGGTCTAGGCTCTTGGCTATCAATCCATAAACAGACACAACTATCGGAACAACAATCACCGAATCTACATTCCACATATCGACAATCTCGTGAGATAAATCCAAATATTTCATTTGTTTTTCTTTTTCAACTTTCACGAGATTCTCGTCATGAGGAACGGCGATGTCGATAATCATTGCGCGGCGCTCTAATCAATCTATCACCACAATATCAGGCTTATTGGCAACAATAACGTAGCACGACCATTTTCTAGAACTGGGTCGGGCACATACCTTTAGTAGGCACGTCTGAATTCACAAGTTTGTATTTAAGGGTAAGCAGTTGATGTACTATCCTAGCTACGTGGTTGTACCTGTGCAAATATTCGCCGTTAGCAAGACGAGAACAACCAGAAATAACATGCCTAATAGATTCTCCGGGACGGTAACATGCCCGACAGATATCAACCGAACCATCCTTTAGGATATACTTCCGATAGTTATTCGTCATGATAACTTCTTACATAATCGCACTAACAAAACCTTTGGTTTCTCCGAAAAGATCACCATACCGTAGCCAGGAGGTCGATGCTTTGAAGTCTATATCGGACCCATTAAGGGCCCGATAAAACCGGCCAAGGAGTTCTTTGCCCTTCCATACCATCCTGCAATCATTAGTACTAAGTACTATAGGTTTGCGTCAATTCTCTTTAGCCAGAGCGAGTGGAGTGAACTAGTTATCCACTGTAACCACACTGCGATGCACTCCCAGATCAGTACGTAGAAAATAGTCTCTAAGATATCTCTCGATATCTCTCTCTATTATTATTATACTAGTTATTATTAAAAATTTGATAATAACTCTTTCTATTTGTCTGTTAAGTTTTCACGGCTAAACGCTGTACTGATTTAAATTAAATTTGGCATGGATATAGTTTGATTCCTGCGGAAAAACATAGGCTACTTTTAGCCTAATCGACATACACGAAGCCGCGGGCAAAAGCTAGTTTATGATAAATACCGTCTATAAATGTTTATACACCACCTGTCTTTGCAACAGTAAAAGCTGTGTAAAGCAAACTAATTAATTAGAACATCATTAGGCAGCTATAAAACAAAGGCGTAGCTACGTGACTTTAAAGAGCCCTAGTGCAGTAAATCAACAGCAATTTATATTATTCACAAAACGTCTTAATTCCCTTAGAGCTTTTGTGGACACATTATTTATTTATTTAAACAATTTTATTGCACTACACTACAGTACAAATTTTGTAAGGAAATATTTAAATGGATATCAACATTAGATATTTAGAAAGGTCGTTACAATAGGCGGTCTTATCGCTCACGGCGATCTTTTCCAAACAACCTTTGTAGAATCTGATTTTGGGTAGTCGGTGGTGTACTTTAATGAAAATCTAAGTAATCTATATAAATAAATAAAATTTAAGTGGTTTTCGTTATTTCAAATTAATATTATCTCTCATATGACATATTCACATATATCCGATACTTACGAAATCATCAGCCAGATTACAGTCACTTATATGAGTTGGCATTTCATGTTAAATTTCAGATTATTAATTACTCGTATTAAATAGTATCCAGAAGTTAATTGGCCTTTTGGTATATATTAAACTAGCTGTTGCCCGCGGCTCTGCCCGCTCGTATTGATCAAGAATCAAAATATTTCCTTGCCAATTTTTGTCCTTAGCCTATATGGTATGTATTAGTGTTTGAGTATTTTTAAACTGCCTCGACTGCCTCATTGGTCAAGCGGCTAGCACAAGCGACTGCCAATCAAGAGGTCCCGGCTTCGATTCCCGGGTCGGATTGCTATCGAGTATTTCTCGCCCATGCGCAGGAGAGCACGTTAAACCGTCGGTCTCGGTTCATGAACACCTATGACAATCTTTATTGGGAAGTCAGTGCCCTCAAATATACTGACAACTAGTTCAAACTTCGAATTCAGATCACCCTCAGGGTTGCAGAAGTCCAATGCTAGTCGCTACAAGAAAAACTGATATTCAGGTAAAACCGGTTGAACTAGTAGCCGATTCCAATTTATTTTGGGAATATTAAAGGCTACGAATATGATGAGTGTTTAAGTATTTTTAATGAGGTAAGGTTTTTTGAACTAGAACTACACGTTTGTCACTGTTTAAAACCATTACTGTTCCTTTACCGTTCTTTTATGTTCAATACTTGAGTCGTCCCTTCTTTCTATTTAAAGTAACCTGATTTGCACGTGACTCCACCTGCGTGTATTTCGGCTAGCGTAGTAAAAAATAGCAGCCATCCTTCCTGAAGAATCCAAGTATCTCGATGCCAAATTTCATTGAAATCGGGGCTGCAGTTTAGTCGTAAAACCGTAACAGACAAAATTATCTTCGAATTTATTATATTAAGTACGGATAACGTTGACCAGATTCGTTAAAACACCCTTAGTTTATATCTATTTGCTTTACGTTTATACCTACTTTTTATTTTATAGTAGACTCAAATTTTCTTAATGATGAACATATTCTTCGATAACGAAGTTAGTTCTTTTTTATATAAAAACTTAAATACTGTACTCTCTTGTAAATAGATAGGAAGAAAACTCTTTGTTTGCACACTATAATATTACAGAGTTAGAAGAGAGTACATAAAATGTGAGACAGAGGTGTCGGTGCAGTGAGTTTTGAATTAATTATATGCTAATGAATATAATGAACTACACACATATATATATCCACACATATACACACAAACATAATAAAATATATATATACATACAAGCATATACACATATACACACATACCCATGTAACGAACACTTGTACATACCTATACACATACATACCAAAATATATAACTTAATCACGCATAAAAATAAAAAAATAAAAATTTTCACAGCATACCGTGATTAATGACGATCTTTATTAAGATGCATAATGTTCATAAACCATTTTTTTTAATGCATTTATAGTTTGCACTTGTCTCTTGTTCACCGGCAGTGCATTCCACAAGTGTACGACTTCAACTTCACTTCAGTTGAGCAATTGACGGAATTCAGAAATGTGATCATATTTTCGTAGGACAAATACGGATCGTTTACTGAGATTTTGTAGACGCTCAAGCTTATTGAGATGTGTTTCAGTGATATTCAGATAGCTCTGACATCGGTATAGTCGAGAATTGGAAGTAGTAGTGCTTGTGCAAGCCCTAGTTGCAATCGGAAGAAAATTACGAAATCTTCGCAGAGACGGGACAGAAGCATAATGTATCTTTCGACTGACCTCTTTGTATTTGTAAACCCCAAGATAAGGTATTGTTTATGTATCTACATAATTTTCCATGAGAATTAGATGATTAAACTCTACTCATCTAAAATTTCTTTTCGGGTAAAATTAAAGTAGATGGTAAAAATTAGGTTAACTTCAATTATTTTGTTTTTTTTTCCACGCAAAAGCGAACAACAGTCAAACAATGCACACTCACCGAGATTCCACGTTTATTTCTTTGCGCAATATAAGTTCTTAATTATTTTGCCGTATGACCGATACCATTAAAATAGAATATTTCTTTTTTTTTGTGATAAGAAATTAAACGGTTTATCCGCTATAAAGAAATTTTCTCATTATAAGGCCCATTTTGTATAATGATACTATGACATAAATAGAAATACTAACATTCTTGAGAAGATATACGCGTACGAAATTAATGTTGAGAAAGAAAACACTGTTTAGTATCCAAGTTTTTTTTCTTCTTTTAAAGACAACTCCTGTCTTGTCTTGTCTTGTGTGTAAAGTCCTCTGCTACACAGGGGACTGGACTGGACTGTAATAACATTTATGTATTGCAATAACATTTATATATTTTGATGATATCTGATTGCAGTCGCTTTACGTAAAAAATTTAAATTCAATAATATTGTAGATTTCAAGCCAACCCCGACCAATAAAAATTAAAAAAATATTTTTATTATTTATAACAAATAAATAAATAGACAAGCTCAATAGTGTTCAATAAATAGAATAATGGTACAGCTCTGTTTATTTAGGAATACATAATATGTGTGTGCGTGCATGTGTGTGGGTGTGTGTGCTCATATGTGTGTGTGCGTATGTGTATATGATCATGTGTGTGTGTATATATGTGTGTGAGTGTACCTGCGAATATGTATGTATGAATATATGCAATTATGAGTGATTGCGTGTTAACTAATTCTTACTAACATGGGTTCAGTCTCCTCATACGTTAGTGTTTTAAGCCATTTAATTATAGTTGTTTTACAGTCTTAGAGTAACCTGGGAAATATATTAAGTTTCGAGTTCAACTTATTCTAAACAGTTACATATTGGCGGCTGGAAAAAACAAAACGAACTCTCGCGGCATATGCTAAAATATCATTACGCCGTTTATCGAGAATAGAAGGAAGAATAGAATAATTTTCTGACACTTAGGAGGTTGCTGTCCTTGTATAGTTTTTCCGTGGAATATCTGTAGAATTTAAAGTACATAACCTTAATAAGGGACCTCCGTGCTCTTTCTAAGTCTAAAACTTTATTTTTGGTGGCCCCTCCCCTTACTGGTATACAGTAAGCTATTACAGCCTGTGCCAAAGTAGCAAAGATTTTATTTAGCACCTGTGCTTGCATTACATGACGCAACGTCTTGAAAATCCAAATAAGTTTTCGAACTCTGGATATGATAACTTCTATATGAGAATGCCAAGAGAGCCGTTGATCAACAGTTACCCTTAGATATTTAGCAGTCTTTACTGGTTGAATACCCTTGCAATTGCACGAATCTGCTTCACAAGCACAGTCATGGATAATAATTTTAAATTCGGGCCTTGGCTGTGTTCTTTGATTAGAAGTAAAGCAGATGAAATTAGTTTTTTGGGTATTGAGGGTTAGGAGATTTTCATTGAGCCAACTAGCCGCCTGTGACAGACCTTATTCGGTGGCAGTTTGTACAGCACTCCATGACACACCTGGATAAATTAGTGCAGTGTCATCTGCATAGCAAAAGACCCACCCAGCACTGTTCCCAATATTACACAACTCGTTTATGGGACGGAGACGGTGTCAAACGCTTTCTTAAGATCCAAAAACACTGTCAAACATTTATTACCGTTTATCTTACCGTTTACCGACTTATTACCGTTCAAACATCAGTCGTTATCTCATTGGTTAGTGACATGATAGCGTCCTGAGTAGAAAGTCCCGCCCTGAAACCGTACTGTGATCCGGATAAAATGTTATATTTATTTAAATAGTCACAAAGTCTTTTGTTTAATAATTTTTCAATGATTTTCGAAATGCTAGGTAAAACAGATATAGGATTCGAAATCGTTCACGTCCCCACTCTTATGCATAGGAGCAATAACAGACCGTTTGAAAGCAGTGGGAAACTGTCCAGTATCAAAGCATAGTTAGCTAACTGACTTATTACTGGGACAATGAAGTCTCTAGCTATTTTCAAAAACTTAGTGGGTATACCATCCCAGCCAGGTGAGCTATCAGAGTCAAGACCCATTAGTATACCATCCACTTCTTGTGGGTCAGTCGTCAGCAACACAAACGATGTAACTCGCGTGTTTAAGTTGCTATTGTAGTTACTAGAACTAGCAGTATAATTAGGAGGATCAAATGCATTAATCATTTCATTAGCTAAAGCTTTCCCTATTTGAGCAAAGTACTGGTTAACACAATTAAGTGACTCAACCGGGTGCGCAGTGACATTTAGAAGAGAAGCGTTGGACGATTTTGGGGCTTTGAAATGGGTTATTTCATTAATTTGTTGCCAGAGATGTTTTGTGTTTTTTATTGAGTTAGTTATCTGTTCTCTCTGATATTGCCATTTCGATTTCTTAATTAGATTCACACAGAAATTACGAAAACGTCTAAACGTAATTTTCAATGTTACATTAAATGGTTCATTTCTCACCTTCAATTGCATTTTGTTACGAAGATTAATACATCGCTGGATATTATTATATACTGGAGTATTTCCAGTAGTTATCCACGGTTTTATTATTCGCCGTCTACCAGATATAAGTTTATTTACTGTGCTAGAGAGCAGTGATGCCTTAATTATGGATATCGTTCTATCAGCCATAGCATCTGGATCATTACATGAACCGACAAATGACATATCTGTGGTAGTTGAGTTTAAATAAGCCTTATCGAAAGATATAACAGACTTCTGTTTCCTATAGGTCTTAGTTTTAAGCATCCATATGCTTATACTTATACTATTAGATATAGCCCATGCTATATCTAATAGTACCATAGCGTGATCAGTAATAGATGTATTTAAAACTGCCACAAAAGCTGAGTAATTGCATTTATTAATTTTTAAAACATGTGATCGAGACAGCTTTGTTCTCTCGTTGGTAGACTATGCCCCGACAAAAGGCCATGGACAGCCAACGTATTTAAGTAATTTAATCTGTTATTGCGGCGCAACGATGTTTCTGTAGATTTTGCTATTAAATTAATATTTATGGCGCCTGTTATTACAATATTTATATGAGACTTAATTGTTTCCAGGTGAAGGTTTAGGGAATTTATAAAGCTATCAGCACAAGCGTGTGATGGAGAACGATATATACAAATAATGGTGATGTTTGTCATATTTATATGAATAGCAGAGGCATGAGTTACATTAATTTCAGTTACTCTGGGAAGGTGAATATCTTTTATATACGCTACCACACCAACATTTTGATTGAGCTGACTTATAGTGTAGTAATAGCTGTAGTTTTTTTATGGAAGGTAGATGTTTATTGTAGTTAAAACGACATTCTGTGAGTAAAAGTATATCAACTTTATGTTTAACTTGCGATAGATTTGCTT
The DNA here is from genome assembly GCA_003709505.1 of Hyphantria cunea. Taxonomy (NCBI): domain Eukaryota; kingdom Metazoa; phylum Arthropoda; class Insecta; order Lepidoptera; family Erebidae; genus Hyphantria; species Hyphantria cunea. Next base: position 289,656 of record PKRV01000616.1, read on the forward strand.
GTAGATCGTCAAAGTTACTACAAATGCTCCTTATATTATGTGTTATCACAGAAAAGATACAATTTCGGGGCTGTAAATAGTTGCGTAACTGTTCTAGGTCAATTAAAACGAAATCGGCAATCTCAGTGTTATCCAATTATTTCAACGTATTTAGGTTACTATCCATCTTGGGGATTTAAAATGTTTGGCAAAGATATTGGGTCATTGTTGTATGGCAGCTGAGGAACCTTAACTTTTTGGGATTGTATTTTAGGTACGCGTGTTAATATATATGTTGTGTGACGTAAACAAAATGCTTGTGAATGTGTGTGTGTATTTTGTAAGTTAATTAAGAGTTATTCCGTGCATTATATTTTAAATAATGTATGTAAAATATGTGAAAAGAAATATTTGTTACAGTATAATTGAGCTAACCATGCTTAATTAGAAATATTATATTTATCAAATTCGTTTCAGTTAACTTTACCAAAACACATATAGCTACTCCTGCACGTGATGCATGTAATAATTGTATAAATGTTGCCATGATAAAAATTATACTAAGATGACGTGTGCAAAAAATATTTTTAGGAAAAATTGAAAGACAGATGCTAGAAATATAAAACTATCTTTTTTTAACTCAATGGACGGATGATGTAGTTTTTTAAAATACCTCGCTGCTTCGTACTTCTCCGAGTTTGTGGGTTTGATTTTCTACAGAAAGTTTTGTCCCGTGTGGGGACATGGAACAAAACTTACTGTGATCCACATATGATTCTGTTCTAAATCTGGATATTCTTTGTGTTTGATTTTATCTAAGTTGACACAGTCACTTACGAAAGACATATGCCTAGTGCGGGATTTGTATTTTATAGGGATATACGTATAGAGCAGAGCTGGAATAAAAATTTCAGTCTATAAATCAAAACTTACAAACATTTTTTATGAGATATTACATACCGTAAGGGACTTATTATACGCACATGTGGACTAGAGCCTAGACCTAGAGAGACCAGGCTGCCATAGCGTGGGTCACCGTACTGCATTGTCCACATTCGCATTGAGGATAGTGATCACTATTTTATTCTACTCATGCTTTCCCTCGCGCAGAGGAGTCATTTTGGCAGCTAAAACATAAAAAAATTTTTTTCTCTAAACAGCAAATACGAATAGGCTATTTTCACCGACAATGACCCAAAGGCGACTATAATCTTTGAGTGTGCAGGATTAATAGAGAAGCCTGTATTAAAGTATTAACACGAATAGGTAACTATTAACCATTGTTATCATGTTCATGTTTCTATCACTTTGATTGAAAGAAAATAGCATTATGAAAGAAAATGCGCCACAGACAGTCTAACTAGCACTTACACCTACGTTTATGGAAAATCCTTTGAAATATGTTCTTTGTTGTATGTAGCTCTATAGACACTTTACTAATATTGATTAATTAAGTAAGTTCGTACAATATAATGTACTTTATAACATGAAAATATTCACATGACTCTTGGCTCCTACAATCTTAAGGAGCTGGAAATGCGAAGGATTATTCCACCCCATCAACAAAAAATTCATTAAATACGAAAGGGAAATCGCTTGTTACATTTTCACAGTTACAGTTTTAGAGAGTAAGTCTTGGTTTAGACGCCATGATAATTTGGAGTCCCTAAAACAATCCATACGATCGGCAGTGAATAATTGTCCCATGGAAAGAGTGCTGCTATTAAGAATTGGCCTTAACGGTTTAAGCACTGTATTGCAGTCAAAGGAGATAACCTCGAATAAGTTTTATACAGTCCCCAACCCGCACTTGGCCAGCGTGGGGACGTATGGCCTTAACCCTCTCCTGAGAGGAGACCCGAGCCCAGCAGTGGGACATTATGGGTTGTTGTTTAAGTTTTATATATTTTTAATGGTTTTATATTTTAGTAATGACTAACACATGTTATACTAATAAATGCTACGTACAAAAAATATGTTGTTTTTCTTTGTGACACAATATTTATGACTTATTTTTGGTATGTTTCCTACATCTAAAAATTATAACGTTCTAGAGATGTAGAAAAACAACTGTCACCTGTAGGAAAACTCAATCACGTACACTTATGTAGATAACATGATAACTAATAACACAACCTTAGTTAACTTACAAAAATTGGTTTCCCTCTATGTTAGCTTAACATTTTCACATTATTAGTGGGTACTTCTTACTAGGTATGATCACTTACCAGTTAATATGAACTTACATGAAATATATTAAATATTTATATATAACTTAATGCACTTTCGGAAATAGGTGGACTTAATGCACAGGATCTTCTCTACCAGTCAACCTTAGGGTGGTGTAGAAATTTTGTGAGGTTTTCCTTTTCATACTTAACTAAAATATAAATTGTGCAGCATTACATGTAAATGTATGTATAAACAAATACATAAACACTATAAATATATATAATATTACACATTCATACACATATATTAACATTACATGAGTACACTGTGGATAGCAAGAAATGGGTGAGTAACGTTATGATGACTTTGCCATGCGAGTGAGAAGGAGGTCAAGTACCTTCTTTTTTCTTGAACATCCTGATTTCCAATTCCAAGAATTGCTTGAACGAAGAACGAAAAACTTACAAAGTCAGAAGTGTGGGGGGACATAAAAGAAGCAGATTATTTTCTGAGCGAAGATTTCTGTTGTTATATGAGGACAGGAAACGGAGGTAGGGATGAGTAGGTGAGGATGGGGAGGTGAGAAATAAACATAAAGAGGTCATTCGCTGATTGCGTTGTTGGTGAATGGGTAACCATTTCAGTTGGGAACCTAAAACACACGTGATCATATTTGCGAAGATTGAAAAATGTATCGAATGCAGTTATTAAGAAGATAGTCTTAATTTGTTGAGGAGATCTGCATTCAGGTCGAAATAACATACGTCACCATAGTTTATTAACAGAGTGATCAAGAACTGAATAAGTGTAGTTTTGGTTTTAGGAGGCAGGAAATTCTTAAGGCGATATAGTATTCGCAGGTTTCCAGTTACCTTCTGACTATTAAGTAACCTGAGCTCGCCAATCGAGAGTTGAGTCAATGTGTAGACCCAGGCCCTTAACTACTGGGCTAAAAGGTATCGTTAGCCCATTGAATACGTACTGCGAATAGCAGAAGAGATAATTACCACCTTGAGGAACGGCAGAGTACAGGTAGTACCAACCTGAAGACAAGTCTTTAACACGAACATACTGCTGTCGTCCCAGAAATTAGCAGAAGAACTATTCCAGTTCCTGAGGAGGATTCAATTCATGGCAAATATTCCTCTAACTCTTACGACCTCCACGTCGAAGCTACCTGTAACAATGTCTTTAGCGCTCGACAACGCCTGTCCCCACCCTTCTGATATTAGTTGGCTGCGAGCTCGTAAAGTCAATGTTGACACAGAAGAAATTTATTACTTTTTTTTTTTTATATATATATTTAAGTTGCCAAAATGACTCTGCCCTGCCTGATGGAAAGCATGAGCAGAATCCAAGAGTGGTGGCCACCATCCTCAATGCGAAAAAGAACAATGCAGCATGGTGACCCACACTATGGCGGCCTGGGGGGAAGGGGGATGGTGAGGGGGATAGGGGGATGGTGAGGGGGATAGGGGGCATTGGATTGAGGTATGGGCCTCCGGTATCCTCACTCACTCGATGAAACACAGCGTAAGCGCTGTTTCACACCAGTTTTCTGTGAGGCCGTGGTATCACTCCGGTCGAACCGGCCCATTCATACCGAAGCGTGGCTCTCCCACGGATAACCTTACCTAAACCTATTCGACGAACATAATTAATAAACCCAGTTAACCTAGATAACCTATATAATTTAAAAATAATTCCTAACACACCTTACCGAAGCCGCTTGCAGAATTTACTATATTGTATTTACAAAGACAAATTCATGAATAGTGCTATGTTGAAATAATTTTGGTATCAGTACCTGATTTTGACTGATACATGAACCGAAAATATTTTATAATGAAACAGATTGCTATTGTAAAACGGAGACTTATGTTCGAGCAAGAAGTAAGACGACGAACGAGCCAAATAAGGAAATTTCTATGGAATCTTTTCTTGGACAAGGGTGTCATTAAGTACCTTGATACATCGCTCTATTTGACACCGTTTATGATTGCAATATTTTGTATGTTCTTAGTTAAGTCTTAATTTCAGCTCCAAACATGTTTGACGCTATTTGAATCACCATACAGTCTCTTCAGGTTCAAAATTTTTACAAATTTTAATACAACCAGAAAGGGAGGAATAGGATGTAACCTATTTTTCTAGTGGTGTTAAAATTTTCAATGTTTAAATTTTTTAAAATAGTAAGTTTAGGGGATCTCTATTTGGAGGAATCTGTTTTCTTATTTACCACATAATATTTAGGCATATCATTAAACAATTTTTTCAGATAACATTGATGTGGTGCTTTTAGCGACCCAATCTGTTACGGTGTTTTGCTAACTAACTACTTTTAATTGGGATTAACAACTTATTAGTTTGAATGAGATTTTGAGATATGGCCAATGGAATTGTTTTTAAATTTGATTTTCTAATTCTGTAACAGTCCTGAAAATAAAACTGGTATCGCTAAAAATATTTTCCTTCCTACTGGTGGATCAGATTCCTACTGGTGTTCATATGGTACCTAACGAACTTCTCAACCATTTTGGATATTCTTCAACATAATACTTATTTAAATATTGTAAAACACTCGTTTACTACATTTTGTTTCTATTTTGAGGTGGCAGGGTCAGTGGTATGAAGATTAAAGAAAAATACCATTGTTATTATTTCTATTTCATCTCTAATAATCCGCAGCTGAAATAGAGCAGTCTGACGTCAATCACAAGTCACGTTGCTCGCTTTAAGCTGTGGATTTAAGTAATATGAGGTGAATAGGGTTATTTGAAGAGGGCTTAGTACGAGCTCTGAAATAATTAAACTGATAAATTTGTATAACGAAAAATAAAGTCAGAATCAGAAATTAATTCTATTATTTCAGCTTTTGCTCAGTTTCAGCTCAGTCAATTAAGCTTTACTGCGGCTTTAAAAAGTTAGTGAAATAAAGTGGCCACTTTCAGACGTAGTGTTGAACAGTCAACAGTCACGTTTATTCCTCTCTCAGCGGTTGAACAGTCAACAGTCACGTTTATTCCTCTCTCAGCGGTTGAACAGTCAACAGTCACGTTTATTCCTCTCTCAGCGGTTGAACAGTCAACAGTCACGTTTATTCCTCTCTCAGCGGTTGAACAGTCAACAGTCACGTTTATTCCTCTCTCAGCGGTTGCTATTTTATTGTTGCTCGTTTTTTTTAATGTCAAAATTTAGGTTATCAGTATGGTACTGTGGTTAAGCCTGTTTCATTCTTGTTGCTTTTAGGTGAGGAAGAAAGCTAGATTGGTATAAGTTCATGTGGAAACAACCAATTTCATGTTTATTGAAATCCTAATAATATTATAAACGCGAGTTTGTAAGTATGGATGGATGGTTATTATCCTTTCACGTAAAAACTACGAATGGATTTTAATTAAACTTTACAATAATGTAGTTTACTACATCAGAATAACACATAGGCTACAATTTATAAAGATACATTTCACACAATATCTTTGTAACGCGGGTAACACCGCGGGGCTCAGCTGGTCAATAATATGTTCATAATTGTGATAGAAGTCTGATCAAAGAATTTGGGTAAAACTTTCGTTCCTATCTATAATCTTCGTTTCTCGATTTATTTAATTTTGAATATTATAATTTGATGAATTCAAAACCAAGTCTCTCAAAATACTCTTGACTTGTCTGACGAAGATGATCACATCATTTCTATTTAATTTCATCGAAAGTAAAGTTTTTTTTTAATTATCTCTTCAAAAATTTCAGTAGAATCAGAAATAGGATCATGACTAGCACTGGTAAATAGTAAACTAACTTCAAAAGACTATTTTATTGCTAATAAATATAATTTGTAAAACAATGAATAATATTGGCTTGATTCGAAGGTGTAGATAGGCCACCTGTTTTGTGATATGAACGACTGTAGCTGTTTACCTTTAGTGACTCATGGAATCCTAAAAATGCGCCCCCTCTCAAAATTAAAAAAGGATAAAGGCATCGCGAATCTCACCCATTATTAAATAGTTACGAATGAATTATTTAAGACCAATTTGCTGAGCAACTTTAACCTAGTGGATTAGCCCTACAGTCAGTGTCTACGTCTCGGCACCTTGCGTAATTATAGGGAGGATGCACAGGTTTGATACTTTCGTCTTCAAGCCCAGTGGTATGTCCAATGAAAATATATGGTTCAAGTTCCCAAAAACGTGGCTCAGTTCAATTAAATCTTCGTATCCACTTCCTTCGCCTATAGCGTGATGGCGGGCTGACTTGCCCAAGAGGGCTGGCGATGACTGGATGGAAAATGCAGCGGAGTAGGCTCTGTAGTGTTCCTTGGGAGAAACCTAGTAGGCCCAGCAGTAGACTTCAACGCGCTAATGACGTTGATGGTCTGCTGTGAGGTCGTGCTTATACCCACGTCAATCATGGAATAGTGACATAATGCAATCCGATACCCGTAAAATATAAACATCGATTAAAATGTTTATAGAGTAATTTTGATTTCTGTGTATTTATTATTCAAAACGCAAAAAGCGAACTCAGATTATCATTACATTTGCGGCTGTAAAGCTAATTACATTATGACACATTTGTTACGCTGGTTAAATAAGCTTTTGAAGTGATTTGTTCCCTACAATTGCAAAACCATTATGTAACTCATTGGATTTAATATTTAGTCACAGGTTACACGATAACGTAATCTGATACGATATGTACTGAAGCAAATTAGCAAATTGTTGTTTACATTTTTGATAATTAAGGCTACTGAGCACAAAGTTCTATCTAAACATAATTTGTTTACCCTTGCCAAGATTGTAGCGTGTCAATATTTTTTAAGGGATGGACCAAATACACGTACATGGTTGAAATCATGACATTAAAGTCAACCCAGGGCTGTGTTTAGGAGGTAAAGACTCGAATGGAAATAGTTCAAAGTACCTTCTACATTATAAATTAGAACTAACTTTATAATTACAGACTTAAAATCCCTTTGCGCATACTAAACCTACATAGTTGAATTCAACCTAGCTAGCCTGAACCTGAAGCATAATGAAGCTTTTGAGTCATTAACTTGAAAATTAGGCCCTAGTTGGCTTTAGAAAATGCTGAACGGTAAAGCTAGGTGTCAGCCAGAAATGGCAACTTGAAATGACTTACAACAGAAGTAAAATTACATGTGCCTAACACATGCAATGGAAATATTATTGGAAGATGGAGGTATCATAAGAAAGGGAATTACAAGTGCTGTCGATTTCTCTCGTCTGGTGCAGATTAAAAGGGGTACAGAGAGCTATTTGACAAACCTTCGCTAGTCGAAAAAGCGTTTAATAAAGAAGAAGAGCAGCGGGGTTTCTCTGGTACTTGCTGCAACTGTATAAGGGTAGCCAAAAAACCTTCATAGAACTTCTTTTTTATTTTCATCATTCCAAAAAGAAAAAGAAGTACTAATAACACGTAATAGTCACTGGCCCGTGAGCGTTATATTGATATCCGTAACGATTTTACAGTGTTTGTTAGTTGAGAATTTTGATCAGGATAAGAAAATTGAAAAACGTGTTTTGATTTAACTTTCAGCTTTCTACTACATAAAATCTAATTCAAATTTCACTACTTTTTGCCTTTACTTTTATCACCATAAATATATATAAGATCCATTCTTATGTACAACGATACACACATATATATATCTCATTTAGGTCTCAAACGTATAATAGATAAGGCTCTAGGCCTCAACAAACTGTAACTAAAACATTATAGCATCAAAATGTTGTTTTGTATTACATTTGCCTAAATTGCATAGGTTTACGATATTAAATTTGTAAACATAGTTGTACGTAAAAATGGATCTTAAACGATATAATAAAATATCTACATCTATGTCGCTTGAACTAATTTAATTTTCTTTATTTATGGGATTTTATTTTTAACTTAACATTATATTTATTTTAAAGCAATATTACAGGTAGCCGTATCGATTTCTACATTAATGGAGATATAGAATTACTTAAAAATTAATGTCGGATTTTGTAAAAAAGGCAATTCATGAATTTAATACCTAACGATATACGCATGTCATCTTATGTTATTAACCAATCATCTAAAATTATTTTATATCACTATGTACAGTCATGTACTTACATAAGCGAATTGCTAAAGGACCATTCATCGAGACATAAAACATCCTCTACAGTCTAGAAGTAGAAAATACCCAATTCATTTCTTTACGTATAATACTTTGCCTTGTTTGTAATTTATGCCTGTCGCGGTCTTATGTCTTATGCACTCACCATTATGGCATACTGACGGTTAACAACAGCATTCATGAAAAACAAAAAATAAGTCTATCTAGCACATGATAATAAAGTATATAAATATGAGAATAAAATTGATTCCAGATTCAGACGTAGGACCTAAGTACTACATAGATGGAGCGACATCATGAATGTACAGATACCGCTACTGAGCATTGTTTTTGTTGCTTTTCACGATTTCATGGGTTTCAACTTCAACTTTACGCCTCCCCGTAATTCTATAGGGAGGTCGCTCTATTTGCGTAGCCTCCCAAACAACGTGCTTGTAACTCTTTAGTTGCAGGGACTTATCCGCTCGTTTGCCTTCTCCTCTATTAAAGGTTCTTCGGCACCTTTAAGGGTTTAGATATTCATACTTAATATCATAAGTTCAAAAGTAACATTAACAGTCTATCCGTCTACCTCTTGCACTTTCATAGCTAAGCCGTTCATCGATTTCATTTAAATTTGACATGGAGGTACTTTGATTCTTAAGAAAAGCAATAGACTACTCTTTATTGTGATAATAAACATACATGCAGGCGGAGCCGCAGACAAAATCTAGTTCTATTATACACAAATTACTATTGACTTTAAAAATATTTGAAACTCTTAGTTTCAAATATTTTTAAAGTCAATAGTCTCCGATGTTTTCATTTTCATTCGCCTAGTAAATAAACAATACTAATAATCAATGCGTGTTTAAAAGAAGCTCTCCACACAAATCTTGGTTGACGAAGTAACTTACTGTCTAAAACTAAAGTCAACAGGATTTGGTTTACGGCCTAAAGTTGCAAATGCAGTATTTGAATAAATAAGTTTAAGTCAAGCTTGTTGAAAATATAGTAATTTCAAAACGGTATACTGCCTTCTAACATGGGTTAAATATGGATATTATATATAATAACTACAGTTAAATAATGGAATATGGCAAACTAACGTTTCAACAACTCGGAAAAATAAAAACTGCGGCTTAATATAGGAACAAATTTTCAGGTTAAATTTTAGTTTTTTTTATGGAATATGGGATAAATGAGCAGATGTATCGCCTGATGGTAAGCATTTACCGCCGCACAAGAGGGATGGGGGAGAGGTATTCTTACTCACTCTGTGAAATGCTGTATTTCACCGAATGAGTGAGGATTCCGGAGGCCCATTTGTGCCAAAGCGTGGCTCTCCCACGGACAACTGTAGGTAAATGTATAAATAGAGAAAAAAATCGTTTAACCTAGTTTTACACCAGGCACTACCCTACACCTTTTCTAAATCATGTTTTTTCTCTTCATCCAACGGTTGCCTGTAAGAGATTGCCTCCGAGCGATAAGGCCGCCAATTGTACTTCTTCTACAATAAAGAGATTTATTATTAATAATAAAGAGCTAAAATAGATATACTAATTGTATAGTAATTCATAAAAGCACAGTGTAAATAAAGCTATGTTTAAACGACACTAAGATAAGTATTTTGGTTTGAATAGGAACAGAGGCAGGAAATTATTGTTATTTCCTGTACGAGGCTCTCTCGTAGCAAGTTTGGGGGCCACCCGCTGTTCTGAATTGCGGTTGATAAACATATACCGGCATGCTTCCGTAATTACATTTAGTCTCTATTAGAATGCAGTGCCGCTGTGCGATATTCAAACAAGCTTACGAAACAAATTGAATATGTAATTTAAAAAAAAAGTGTTGAGATTCAAATTCCGTTGTGTGTGATACACTTACATTTGATACAACATTATTATCAACAGCCTTTAACAGTCCACTACTAGAAAAAGGCCTCTCTTTAAAAAAAATTTTTGTCCTAACAGGCTGGCCACACTATGTATGTTACTTACATATCATTGCATTTTTTTTATTTGCTTAACTAACGATAAATATTAATCAAATAAGCTTAAAAATTATTTTGCTTCAATCTACTCTTATATTAATTGTAATACCGTTGAAAATAAAAAGGTATGTAGTGTTCAAATCAAAGTAGAGTAGTTTTTTACCGTGTGAGAGCCACGCTTCGGCATGAATAGGCCAGCTCGACCGGAGTGATACCACGGCCTCACAGAAAACCGGTGTGAAACAGCGCTTACGCTGTGTTTCATCGAGTGAGTGAGGATACCGGAGGCCCATACCCCAATCCAACGCCCCCTATCCCTCTCACCACCCCCCTTCCCCTCCCCATCCCCCAAAGGCCAGCAACGCACTTGTGACACCTCTGGTGTTACGGGTATCCATGGGCGGCGGTAATCGCTTACCATCAGGCGATACGTCTGCTCGTTTGCCCCTAAAACAATAAAAAAAAAAGAGTAATGATAATAATATTGTCAAAAAAATGCTAAATATTACTAGGTACCTATTAGATTAAAAAATGTAATGGAGACTGTTTTTAGATTAAAGTCTTTGAAATCCACAGATTTTCTCTATTAAACATAATTTAAACCTTTTCTTTAAATCACTCTCTCTATTATATCTGTGTATAAAACTGCATTAAAACCCGTTCAGTAGTTTAAACGATTTAAGCGAACAAACAGCGGCAGCGGATACTTTTTATACTCTATAAAGATTACTTAATATTAAAATTTAATAAATTTTTGAATTGAGGTTTTGTGAATGTTATTCTTCAAAAAATTTTTAAGTTACTATTCTTGCCGGGATGCGGAATACGATAACTTCATCCAATCCATCATATTAGAGCATACTTTAATATGATGGATTGACATCCTCTTCTGATATAAAAGAATATATAATAGGGAATAGTGTGTTTAACTTAGATCTTTTACCAAAGTTTTAATATAACAAATAAAGGCATAACTCAACAGTGTCTAAATAGACAGCTTTAATCATCCATTTTCCCTAGTCATAGAAGACTAACTGTACGGTTACACACTTGCAGATTTTGTGAAGTGCGTAGAGTAAAAGATTTGTCAAGCAGTTATAGTTTCAATGTTTTTATGTTAGTTAAATCCGTTAATTTGGACTGATTTTTCCTCTTTTGTTAGTTATGTTGTCGTTGACTGCTTTATGCACACATTCGTACTAAACGTATAATATCGATGATGATGATGATGGTGATGACATGCACCATCAGCAAAATGTATTTACAGAATGAGACTGTGCACTGACAGAGATCGAAATGTATTTTACCATTTTTGATATGTAAACTACAAAGAGGTACAAAACACAATGGAATGTATTCCTACATCATATATTATTTGAAGTAATTGATAGAATTCATACATAGATAAGCCTGACCAGCTATCTCAGCATATTTCAGACATGAGTCAATATCGATCACGTAGTATTCAAACACCTTTCATCTCGTTGAGATTAAGACGTGATTATAAGCAATGTACCGATAAGTTTTAGGATATAATAATATAGCTGTAACTCAGTATCACCAGCCACAAGCATAATAAATATTACTCTCATCGTGCTCACCGTATTTGTTATTCTTTCTGACCTTTAAATTCGCTGTAAAATGTATAGATAGTATTTATTACCATACACATGAAACATTTGATAGCATGGAAAACTTTGTTAATAAGCTTATTTAATTAGATATAAGTAACAAGTTAGTTCAATATCGAGAAAGTCTGGAAACTAAAGTTAATTAAACAACTTTCAAAATGGTTTTTCTATAGAATGTATTAGAACCTCGATGTGCTTCTACTGCAGTACAAGAGGGTTTTCGCGTATTCCGATAAGTTAATTATGTGTAACCATTTATGCATCTAATTTGTCTGTGTATAATTTAATCTAACTCTTATTAAAATCGTTGAAATGCGTGTTAGCATTACAAAATGCTAACATGCATTTAAAAATAAAACTTATGCAGTGATGACTATTATTAGTTCCCAAGTCTCGTGAGCTCCGAAATCCATAACACAGCTTACGTTAAGGTCTTAAAATAAAATAAAAGTTTTAAATTTTGGAATTATTCAATGCATTATTGATAAAATCCTAGAAAGTAATATTTAAATAATGCAATGCTTTTGAAATTGCTTTTCAAAGATTTCCTATCCTCTCAATCTCTGACGAACTAACTTGTGCTTTTTTGAGTTACAGGACGAGTGACCAAGGGCGAGAGTAATAACACATATCATTGAGTGAAGCTCTGCTGTTTTGCTAATACTGAAATAACATCAATTATTGTTTTAAGACTTTTGCAACTTAAAGACATACCTAGGGAAACAGCCAGTTGAAAGTGAAATATTGCAAATATGAACTATTACCGGCACAAGGGTAGGCAAACAACACTTCAAGAGTCTCGATGAAATACCATCCCAGCCCACCGCAGCATCAACCCTCAATCCAAGAATCAGACTTGTGACTTCTTTTTCATCAGTGGGAAGAAGAACTAGCGAGTTACATAACGCTGTGTCACGGCAATATTTTAGATTGTTTGTACAATTAACAAATGTTTCAGCTAGATTCCTGCCCACACCCGCAAAAAACTCGTTAACAGCATTAACTGAAGACACTTCGTCATAAGACGACATCAACAATTCGTTTGGAGAGGCAGTATTGACACTCGGCTCAGTAGCACTCCTAATTATCTTCCATGTAGCTTTGGGGTTATTTCTAGCCTTATGAAATTGTTCTTTGACGTAAGCTATTTTGATGTTTTTGAGGAGCTTATTACAAAAGTTTCGGTATCTTAAGTAAGAGACCCTAATGGTATAATTGTCATGGTTATTCATCAAAGTACGTGCCATATTATCTCTATTTCGGATACATTTCAGCAATCCATTTGTGATCAATGGCTTAAGGATTTTTCGTTTGGAGGGTATATGCACCGATTTAGTGTGCCTGGCTGTAATTGTACTAATGGTAGAAATCAATGACTCCGCAGCAATGTTAGCGTCCTGAATACCAAATATATCACCAAAATCACGCGAGGATATATCAGCAATAACGGCTGGGTGATCAACAATTTTTCGAGTACACCCACATGTTGGCAAAGGCCTAACGTGTTGCAAGTAAACAATCGTAGGCCTATGATCAGTGATATAAGTGTCGACGACCAAAGTTGTAATATCAAGACTAGATTTAATAATTACATGGTCAATACAAGAATCTCCACGTGTAGGCAGAAGATGAGCAGGGAGAAGGCCATGTGTAGCAGCAAGGTTTAAATACTGGTTAGCAGATTGGCACACGACATTTGGGGTAATATCAATATTAATGTCCCCCATAACAACAATATTTTTCAGGCCCGACATCTGAGTAAGAATGCAGTCCAATTCGTCAACAAAATTATCAACGATTCGAATAGAGGGAGAACGGTACAACGCAAAAAGTGAAATGTTATGAAACTTTAAATGACACAACAAACAGCTGGCATCAGACATCAAAGGTTCCGTTACTCTGTGAGGCAAATCTGATTTTATGTACATAATAATTCCATCGTTCTGGTTTTTAATCTTAGTCGTATGATAAGAAACATATCCATCCAGCAGCGGAACTGTTGAAACACTTAACCGACACTCTGACAAAATTAGAACATCAAAAGAAACCTTAATACTGACGAGAAACGCTTGAAAACAGTCAAAATTACGGTTTACACTACGTATATTTAAAATGTATTATGTTGAGAGACTTTGAATTATTTTTAATAAAGTTTTCACATGCATCTGGTTCACAAATAAATGAGTCTTTCTTACCGAAAGAATCGAATTCATTAAAATTATCAATATCGAACACTAATTAATAATTGCAAATGCACATTATTTGCTACCATAAAGTAAGAAATGCAAAAATGAATCATAGTGTCACATAACGTGTTTCTGTAAGTGTACGACAACAAGAGTAATGTATAGTGTGAAACATATATGTAAACATGTATATTTGGCTGTGTAAAGAATAAATCAAAAGAGGACTTAATGATTCCAGGTAAGTAAAACAGTGCAAAAAGGATTACATTACTTTCGAACTTGAAGTATTTACTTAAAAAATATATGCATATAGTGTACAGCCTAATGTATGTGGATTTATTTTCATAGTGTGGTACAAATAAAGCAAATAACAAATTTAAAAAGATACTATTGTTACAGATAAAATAAAAACTAAAAATAAAAGTACTATAAACTACAAAATTATGAAATCTTTGTGAATAGAACTGTTGGATCTTAGGTTTACATAATAAACAGGAATGAATGTCCCTACACCTGTGGTTTGGATACAAGTATTTTATCAAGACAGGAAGTTGACTTGATGATAACAGATGCCGCGCCCTCCCGTTTACGCAGAAAAATTTTTCCATTTTGAGTCCAACAAAAATTATATTTGTTTTTTTTAGCGAAAGCCCGAACCTCAAAAAACAGCTGTCATAAGGAACGTGGAATGTGTTCAGCAACATATATCGGCTTCGCTTCGCCCGGGATGCCAATGTGTCCTGTTTTTATTTTTTCAGGAGTAGGTANCCATCCTTTCACAAGGTAAGCATACTCATTATCTTTTCCTCGAAAGATTTCAATTCGCATTCAGGAGAGAAATCAGGTCGCAAGCGCTTTATCCGTGAAGTAGTATTTGAAATTTCACGCTCATTCGTGTATTGGTTTACCTCCGGTGTTGAAAAAATAGGTTGTGTATTCATCTCTTGTGCGGGAGTAGCTGGCGGTGAGTGCTCAACTCTTGGCATATTTGTTAAATTTATTTATAACCACCCCACAATTGATCAAATAGTCAAAGTAAGGCGCGAAGGCGGTACATATACACTTTAGTGCAAACTCCAGCGAGGTTCCAACTTAGGACCGCCTCTGTCGCTTAGAGATCACGAGTTGTCGTAGGTCAGGTTTTTATATTGAGAAAAGAGGGTAGTAATTATATTCTTCCTGGTGAATCGCTGCAATTTTTGCCCTATTTGGCAACAATTTGCCGATATCCCTTCACAAAACCATTCACTTATATTAACACAACAATAAAACGTCACGAAAAAAAGTGTAAGTTAAGATTATTACGTGTACACTAATTATTTTGCGGACCGAGATACAAAAACACTGTGTCGACAGAAGTCGACCGAGTGGCTGCACAGCATGACTTAGGCTTAGTACGCATTGCAATCAAACGCCCGCGTTTTACCATAGGCCTGAAACCGCAAAAAAACTGTAACACAGTTTGCCATACAAGCGCACGCATTAGCACTTTAATTTAAGTTACTACATTTTGACCGCGAATTGAAAACGTGCAATTTTTGTGTCCCATAGCACACGCATGGCGGCGGTTAACTGCTTTTGCAGTAATTAAAAAACTTATCATGATACTGACGTACGTCTCTATACATTTAGCAAAAGTACCCTTTCAAATATCTTTGATCGGTAAGTGGATGTATTCAGTACCTATGGTGACGGCGTGGCTTACGTTTTCTATTTTTAATTTCAAAACCAAAGCCACAACACATGCTGCCCGCTAAAAATTCATAGTGGAACTGAAAATAAAGCAAAACTCCAGGCCGCAGTGCCTGTTGAAACATGGCTTTGCGTTTTCACCTATTCGTAGACCACTTGCGTTTAATCACAGTGTGTGCTAAGCCTTATTTGCGTCAAAATTATTTGAATGATATATATATATATATGTATACATATTACTTACCGACGTATGGAACGGGCTATACCAGACGTGGTCAAGGACTGACTGTTGTGAGCTTACCGACACTTCTTGATGTGCAAGGTATGACTAACCGCACTACGTCGCATCGTAAACCATGTGAACATAAATTGTTAGCTTGAGAATATTCCGAATTTCAATTAGTATGTACGTATGTATATCTAATATATAAAGTTCTCGTGTCGCGGTATTTGTCACCAAACTCCTTCAAAACAACTGGACCGATTTCTATGAAATTTTGTGTACACATCGGGTAAGTCTGAGAATCATCCAACGTCTATTTTTGTTAATGATAAAGGTAAACCCATCCCTAAACATTTTTTTTTCATTTTTATGACAAAACAATATTTGCCGGTCTGGTAGCAATTATATATATGAGCCTGCCAAAGGGACTCTACTCTGATTGGTGTAAAGTATTAACAGAATCCAAGTGTAGTTTTCACAATACTCATTGCGAATGCACTCAATGCAACAATGCAGTTTGATTCTGCATCATTGGGCCTCTAGTCACGTACTCACCACTGAAATACGCACGAATACTATCATTTTCAAGGAAAAGCCGGCCCGTTCGTACTGAAATCAACGTGGCTTTAATACCTTGAAAACCTTGTCAAATTGTCGTGAGAGATTATGATAATAATTAACACAAAATATTATGAAATATCTTATAATTTGAAAATATTTTGTTTTATACTTTTGTACTTGTTCCTTTCTATTTATGTTCTCGTAATTCTCTGTACAAGATTTTCAATCCTAAAACTAATCAATTGAAATCTATAAAGATTTATATCTTTCATTTTCAATTGACTGTGTTCGACCCTGGGATAAACAAACAAAACTTTAATTAAAACAGCTTGTAAAGGATGATTGCGTGCTCAATACTCCACCAACGGATAAATACGATGATAAACAAAATGACTCAACGTTAAATAACTAGTACTGTAATGTCGCTTTTAAGTGTTTAGTTAATTAAAATTTTATTATACGTTTCCGGAATATCTCTTGTGAACCTATAGTTCATGGAGAGATTCACTTGTAAGGAAGATTGTTGTTATTTTGTTGAAATTTTGTGTTGAGACTTTGAGAGTTAAGTGAGATAACAATATTACATAAGTATTAATTTAACTGTCGTTTGGCGTGTGAGCTCATAAAATAGAGAGTGGGCTTCTAGAAAATTTTGTTAGTATTCAAGAAGTAGAAGATACTGAAAAGGAAAAAAAGTTGGACTATCTGAAAAAAGAAATGAGATGCCATCAAAATAGTTATCCATGTCATATAAAGAGATTGACTTTACCATCACATGAAAAAAGAATGCATCTCACAAGTAATACATATTATATTAAATAACATACAATATATAAATAAATATTTTGGTCATCTAACACACTACGCCATTTGGTCCCAAGCTAAGGAGAGCTTGTTTTACGAGTATCAGAAAACTGATATAAATTTTTACTTTTTGTGTAAATACTTACTTATTGTACACAGTAAAACATCCAAAATTTAGAAAATGGATTTTCAATTTCTTTATTAGACTGGGTAATTACATCGATCTCTCAACTTTTTACGGCAGAGGAACTGAGTGACGAGACTTGGGTATACCAAGTTATGTTTTGACGGCATACCGTTATTTTATCATGACAGTTTAAAAATGTATAACTTGGCATTTTGTTTCAAACCTAACAAAATTTATTAACATAAGGGAACGCGGACCGTTTTAAAAGATTTGCATAGAGGTATATTTCATATCCATTGAAGGCTTTATTATTAGAATAAAAAGGATTTGGCAGTTATTGTTTTATCAGATGGGAAATAGTGAATTACCATATACCATACCCATCCCTACTGATATTATTGGCTTTGTATTCTGTCTCTATATATAAGCTCTACATGTTTTATGCTTGCAGTTCGGACTTATTATATCACTTAATGTATTTATTAAGTTTTGTTGTATTTATAAGGAAGAAAGAAGTCAAAAAGCAGGCAGAAAAATTAAATAAATGATAATGTTTAGGAAGTTGAAAGAAGTTCCACTTTCTAACAGCTGGCTCCAACACAGACTATTTTTACTAATCCTAATATGTATGTTCAAAACTAACTGATTTACTGTGAATTGATTGACTAACCACCTTACTGGCTACTGGCTACTTACTGACTAACCACTGTTAGTCTAGCGATTAAGAGGTCTCGGATTCTATTCCCGGTTCGGGCCATAGAGTGTTATTGAGTATTCGGATTATGTAAATATTTAATAACAGCCCGGTGTTCAAAAGTTGGGGTTAACCCCGTGCATCGGAGAGCACGTAAGGAAGCCGTCGGTTTTGCGCTTGATCTCTGGTCGTGTTAGATAGCCATCCTGTCGGATTATGAGAATGAAGCAACACCGAGTACACCTGTGTTTGCAGACACACTAGTGCACTGTAATATCTCCTACGTAGCTGGCAGACTATTTACGATGTACGACATGATTGCCGTAGCCGTAATTTAGAGTATTTACCTTTTAGCTATTTGCTCCTCAGATGAACTTTGTGGCGTATTCACTCAAATTGTAATTTATATATCAACCTTATACATAGTGATTATTTAAATCAAAATATTTTTTTAAGAATATAGCCACCTTTACAAATAATACCAAAGAAATGACTAAAAAGTAAAATATATCACCAATATGAAAGATTCCCTTACTAAATTTAATTTCACGAATAAACTTGAAAATCTGATCAGATTTTTAACTAAGAGGTTATTTTATATTAATATTTGCCGAAGATATTCTACACCGAGGTACAAAGAAGACAGGATAATTTTGATTTAAAATTCACTATATTAACTTGAAAAATTTTATTAAAGGAGATAGGAATTCAGTCACGAACTCTGTGCACATGAAAATAAGAACCGAGAGAGCAATCCCCATTTTGTAAAATATTGTCAAATTACCCTCTTTATCACTTAGTTCTCCACTCTGCTGGGTTTAAACAATGAAGGTTGACTGTTCCATTCTTCATACAGTAATATATCCAGTCTCTGCGTGTAAATATAAATATGCAAGTTGAGTGGAATGAACTGCTGTTACTGTATACGCTTTTAGTTTTTCTTTGACCCTGGAACAAAATTTCAAACAAACTGTTTGAATGTAATATTGATTGTTGTTTTAGATGTATATTTAATTTCTAGTTATAGATAAGCTATGTATTTTTTTATTTAAAAAAAAGGTAATTAGAGATCTTGAATAGAAGTGCGTACAAAAAGTTACCTCTTTTAATTTGAATCGTATTTATGTTTTCTCCTATTAAGATTTAGATTAAGAGTTGAAACGATTCTTCAAATAGGAAAGCAGTAGCATTTTTCTGGGATCTTACTGCCTGAGGTCAATAGGAATACTATTGTTCTTTGTGGAAAGAGAAAGCATTGAGATAAATTATCACTCTCGATAGTTGATAAAACTTGACTAGACTATTAATATTTGCAAATAATTTACACTGGATACTGAAAATTCACTAAAAGTTCGAAGTCAATCTATGCAGAACCTTATGATTTTGAAGCGGACAAGCCTTTCAATACACACACTTGTTACGGCTATATGTCGCTACAAGTTTGTTATTAACTGCCAAAACTCTGTTTAAAACTTTGTCACTATAGTATTTCAGTTGCACTTAAGAGTTAGAGGGGCAGCAATATATTGCATTAATGTGAAAGCATATATTCAAAGTGAATGCGGACCGTGGTCGAATCTAGAGAATATATACTACAAAGAGGATGACCTTTAGTCTAAACAATTTTGTTACACGGTACTCAACGTATTTGTACTACTATTCGCTAAAAGAAAAACATATGTTCAAAATTCAGTTTATCTTACGATAAAAGTTATTTATAATTCTTAACCTTCAATTAGAATATGAACAGCTTTTATTCGTCTGAATGTTTTAAGCACATTTATCTACATTGTTAAATTATACATACTTATTGTTTTTGATTGAATACTGTAGTTAAATGGGACTTCCTTCCGCAAGAAACGTTTTTTAAATGTTTTGAAAGCTGGTTCACCCGAATGCATATGTGCATGGGGATATTTTCAAAAGCTGTGAATAAACTTTTTTATAATCTAATTTTCATTTTACTAACTATTTTCAGAACACCTCATGTAAATATATTTCGTACTTCTTACACGTACCTAAGTCTCAGATGTCCGAAATATTATTATTATTATTAAAGCCATCGAGTCCCAAATTAAGCAAAGTTTGTATTGGTACTAGACAATCGCTAGAAATACAAATATGCTTTTTTGTAGATACCCCAGCTCCGAAAAAATATTAGAGAGAGATAATAAGGCCTCAAGCACAGCAGTCGCATAAACTACCACTGCGCATACCGAGAATAAAATGTCTGCAAATCGTGTCGTTTGAACGTCAATAATGAATGAACTCACTTACGCACGCACGCGCCCCCACACACGCACACACGCACACACACACACAGCCACGCGCGCACACTCATCGTACACGTTAATATTTGTCAAATATAGACAGCAATATTTCGAACAAATTTCAACTTGCAGTTGTGAGCGTTGTACGCCGGGTTGTTAAGAAATAGATATAATACTTTTTAGAGCTTTTTCAGTTAAAATGTAGTTCGCAAAATATTAAGTTGAAATGTAGTTCTGTATTTAGTCTGTCAGTGTCGCGGTGACTATCACGTAACCCATCTGCTCCTTAGACCCCTTACACTTCATCAACAACCCATAATGTCCCACTGCTGGGCTTGGGTCTCCTCTCAGGAGAGGATTAAGGCCATGCGTCCTCACGCTGGCCAAGTGCGAGTTGGGGACTGGCAAGACAACGTTGTGGCTACGTAATCTTACCGTTGGATGTTTTCAAGCCGCCTAAAGACCTCCAACTAAGCTTCACGACTGTTATCCTATGATAACAACCGGGACCGACTGCTTAACGTGACCTCCGAATCACGGAAACGCTCATGGAAACATGCCCCTAGCGGTCACCCTCGTTGATTGTTTCTAATCACCGAGTGCAAGTGGGCTATGGGTGCCTTACACTTACCATACAAAAAACTTAACCTACTAATTTTGTTAAGAAGCTATCCATAATACTCATGAACAATAAAACAGAGTTGTACAAGAAAAACAAAACACAATTGCCTTAAAGAGTAACCCCTTGCTCTTTTGAAGTCAATTTCAATATCAAATGATTATAATGTGCTTCAAGAACACAAAAGAAATTGATATTGCGAAAATAGAATCAAAGTAAAGGCCGGTATAGTTTTAGTTTTATGGCAGGCGACAGTAAAATTAACAGCCAATAAATAAATATAAATAAATATCCGCTGGTACGACGCGTGTTGACACAGTTTTATTACTCTTACACTCACTAACAATCGGAAGACAATAAGATTTTTCCAATATATGTTATATGATAAACACACGAAGGCTCTAAAAGGAAAAAAATAGATTCATTCTCATATCAATAAAACTATTATTTTATAGTTAGCTTACATTCAATAATCTTTAATTTAGATAAGCATAATACATTGATTAGCTCATAAAACTATCATACGTTAATTAATGAAGTCTTAAAAAACACTTTTACTTAACAAAAAAATCATTTTTTTTCTAAATATATTTCTGTAAAAAGTTCATGAGATTACTTTCTATGGCTTATGGCTTAAAATATGCGGAACAATAAATGTCGTAAAAGCTATCTGTATTCAAATTGAAGGTTAAGAATAAGAGATAACCTTTATCGAAGGATAAACAGAATTTCCAACATTTTCATTTTACTAGACAGACTTGTCTTTTAGCGAATAGTAGTGCAAATACGTTGAGTACCGTGTAACAAAATTGTTTAGACTAAAGGTCATCCTCTTTGTTGGTCCGTATTCACTTTGAATATGTGCTTTCACATTATTGCAATATATTGCTGCCCCTTTAACTCTTAAGTGCAACTGAAATGCTATAGTCATAAAGTTTTGAACAGAGTTTTGGCAGTTATTAATAAACTTGTGGTGACATATAGCGAAGAAAAAAAACAAAAGCGTATACAGTAACAGCAGTTCATTCCACTCAACTTGCATATTTATATTTACACGCAGGGACTGGATATATTACACTCCAAAAAATAGAACTGTCAACCTTCATTGTTAAAACCCAGCAAAGGGGAGAAATAAGTGATAAAGAGGGCAATTACGCAATATTTTACAAAATGGAGGTTGCTTTCTCGATTTTTATTTTCACTGGTTCGTGCCTGAATTCCTATCTCGCACCTTTTATAAAATTTGTCAAATTAATAAAGTGAATCTTAAAGCAAAATTATCTTGTCTTATTTATACCTTTGTGTAGAATATCTTCGGCAAATATTAAAATAACTTTTTAATTAAAAATCTGATCGGATTTTCAAGAAATTTAATCGTGACATTAAAATTTAATAGCTTATGAAAATGCCACATTCGAAATGTTACAAGGACACTTTGATCTGTAAAATCAATCAATCATCAGCCTATCGCAGTCCACTGCTGGACATAGGCCTCTCCAATTTCACGCCACTTAGCTCGATCTATGGCTTCTCGCATCCAGCTCCTGCCAGCCGTCTTGTGCAAATCATCGCTCCNTTCTCCCCCTCTCTTCGGACTTCACATAACCCTAAGATATGCCACCTAATCTTCCCAAGTTCCTCCTCAAGTTGTACCAGATGCGAGTCTAGCCGTAACGTGCGGCCGTTGAACGTTGCCACGGTCAGTCGTTTGTGGTGGCCTCCCGTAACCCGGTGATTCTTAGCACCCCCTATCCCGCCGTAACCGTGGTCGCCACCATGACCAGGAATAGCGGGACTACCGGGAACTGGGGGCCGTGGCTTCTGTTGCTTACTCATGGAGGGGTTCAGCCCATAATCACCACGCTGGGCAGGCAGGTTGGTGATCGCAGGGCGTAACTTGTTGCACCGGTGACGCTGCTGCTCATCACCGGCCTATTGTATTTAGTTACGACTTTTGGGATAGATATACCGCCATCGGTCGGTCGCCAGAGCCTCGTTTGTTATCTAGCAGGGTGCACCGCGTGTAGGTGAGGTTGGCTGGGGGCGAAAGATTGTGGTTCGCCCCCACACACCCATCGTTATATTATCTATTACTTGATTTATTATACGAGTACTTAAGTAGTTAGTTGTGTCAAAGGCATAAATGACATATTAAAGTATTTGATAGTCTTCACATGACATCGCTTCTGAGACATTGTTTGTAAATGTACATAATTCTTAGCATCGTGGTGTATGCAAATCTTCATAAAATTATGTTATAGAACATGAATTCCAGTAGCGTGAATTTTGCGTTCCTCGGGGCATAAGTGCGTGTGTGACGAAATTGCCTACTGATATGACATGAAGAGACAAGACCTAAATAGTGAGGGAAACTTTCATATTATTGATATATTTTATTTTTTAGTCATTTCTTTGGTATTATTTGTGAACATTCTAAAGAATTTGTTTTTGTTTCAAATAATTACTATGTATAAGATTGATATATAAATTAAAATTTGAGTGAATGAGCCAAAAAGCTCATCTGAGGAGCAAGTATCTGAAAAGTAAATAATCAAACTTTTCGGCGGCTGATGATGATGATTAAGTCCTAGTCGATTTGGGCTACGGCAGTCAGCCTGCCACATACGTAGGAGATATGACAGTGCACCAGTGTGTGCGCAAACACAGGTGTACTCGCTGTTACTCCATTCTCGTAATGCGACGGGATGACTATCAGCCAAAACCAGGGAGAGATCAAGCGCAAGACCAACGGCTTCTTTACGTGCTCTCTAAGGCACAGGGTTACGACTTCAACTTTCAAACCCCCTGCTGTGTTTAATATTTATATCATCGGAATACTCAATAACGCTCTTTGGCCCGATCCGGGAATCGAATTCGAGACCTTTTGATCGGTTTAATCGCTAGACCAACAAGACAATCAGCGGTAAATCATCACATTTTTACCGTGGGAGAGCCACGCTTCGGCATGATTGGGCCGGCTCGACCGGAGTGATACCACGGCCTCACAGAAAACCGGTGTGAAACAGCGCTTACGCCGTGTTTCATCGAGTGAGTGAGGATACCGGAGGCCCATACCCCAATCCAACGCCCCCTATCCCCTTCACCATCCCCCTTCCCCCCAGGCCGCCATAGTGTGGGTCACCATGCTGCATTGTTCTTTTTCGCATTGAGGATGGTGACCACCACTCTTGGATTCTGCTCATGCTTTCCATCAGGCAGGGCAGAGTCATTTTGGCAGCTTAAATATAAAAAAAAAAAAAATCGACTTAGTTTTGAAAATTCATATTATTCTTAGTATAGATAGTCTGTGTTGGAACCAGCTGTTAGAAGTGGAACTTCCATCACCATTTCTTAAACACTATCATTTATTTAATTTTTTTGCCTGCTTTTTGACTCCTTAATTCCTTATGAATACAATAAAACTTCCTAAATACCTTTAGTGATATAATAAGCCCGATTTGCAAGCATAAAATATGTAAAAGTTTATGTGTAGAGACAAATAGTCGACAGAAAAACCGATGACACATAGTTGAAAAATAAAGTTGCTAAAAATTTGCTGTCCACATTAAATAAAGGGTGGAACCAACTGGCACATCTCTAGAACCCTAAAACACATCTAAACCTAACCACATCAGTACATAGTCCAGACAACTTATCGGGATAACCAAAAAACTTGTTTAATTCGTGTCCAATTTTGTGAAGTGTATAAAATAATGATTTGATGTACACCAATTAATACATAATACATCGCAAGGTAAAGATCAAATTAATCAAAGGAGACCAGTTTCTTAACACCCAGCTATCTAATGTGGGTTGTATTGGGTATAGGGGAGAAATAAGGGAGAGAGAAGACGACTTAACTGATGGTAAGTGGTAACCGCTATGCAAAAAACTTACAAGTCAAAAATAATTTGCTGCCTTTTGAGCCAATTCCCCTTGAGTCCTTAGATGCGACGTATGACTCGTGTGTCACAAGATGAGCTGGCGTAGTGTCTCTTTCAGCGAGAAACTGCGCTCAATGTACCTTATTTCATAGTGTAAACGCCAACAATAAAAAATATAGAGTATGAGAACTGTTTTGAAATATAATGAACTTACATATTTTGTATCTCTTCGCAAAGTAAACGTCCCTAAATGTCTTATTTACATTATATATATTATGGTTATAAAAATTACAACAATTTCTACCTACTTATTACCTAGGATACTTATAAAGATATGTGTGATTATTAACCTAGCTTGTTATATTTTTAATACCAAAGGGCTTTATTAAAAAACGACCTTGTTTGTTAACCGATTTTGTTTCTGCTCATGTCCAATTGGTGGTAGCATGATGTTATATAACCTTGCCTCAACATAGTACAAACTCTATTGAGAAAGTTAATTTTGACACATTTAAGCCGCTTTATCTTGGCTGACACGAAAATCCATTACTATTCTATCATGTTTGCAACAATGGGCCGATAATAGATTTGATGAAATTGGTCAACATTTACAAGGATTATACCTTGAATAAAATAAGTATCCAAAGCTTTAAACTAACAACACGCCTTTGTATGTAACATAGGGTGTAAATTAGTATATGTATGAATAAGTAGTTATATTATGTTCGTTTAGTGTAAAATATATATTAGTATGAGTTTACTTCGTGTTGTTTTGTTAATTTAGATAAGGTAAAAAGCAACACTAAAATATAACAAGATTATAGCTGACCATTTATTATATATAAAAAGTGATCTTCCATGTTAATACTTATGAAATAAATTCCATGGTATATTTGTGCTAAACATTGACCATAAAAATATTTTTTTATGTGTATTTTAAAATAATATTAGTTAATTTGTAAAAAAATGCCAAGATATCGCAAAGTACTATTTCTTATATGATTTTCGTGCACCACAAAAATTTACTTTGAAAGCACTTACCTGCTATGAATAGAACACTCAACAGCAGCACAATCATTGTTGATTCTTTTATTGTATTTTACACTCTTTGTAGATAAACGTTGTCAGCTTAAAAAATTGTATGAGACTAATAAAACTTATTTAATGATGGTTTTAAAAATTACACGAGTTATAAAACTAAAATTTAACTAAATTTTTATTTAGTCCAACTTCAAATATATCGAATAAAACTCTTCGATAAGAATTAGAACCATGTGCGTTCGGAATGGGATCTCGCGCCAAACTGAACGGGACACGGATCGTAAGGCGACCTGAATCTTTTACACCGTATTAACATTTGAGTGAGAACTGTGCGCTTTGATAACGAGATTTCAGCTTTGCTACATAACACATCATTTTCGAAATTAAATTCTGCTTTATTAAGGCAAACGTAACAAGTTTTATTTTCTACGACGATACATACAATATTTCAAAGTAAGTGTATAGAAAGTACATATCTATTAAACAAATAAGGAGTAATCTGGTGTGTCTTGTCAACAACGATTCGAAACAACGCATGCCAAAAAATTAAGCTACTAAAATTAACTACAAATTCTGTACGTTAAATCAAATACTACTTACTTCGCTTAGACAATTGCAAGCGGACTGTAACGATCTAATTATTTTATATATTTTTGTGTTTATAGGCCACTGCTCGTAATGCTCATGGGACGATGTTATAAACAGATTGTCAGAGACAGATTGTCGGTAGGTGTAGAAAATAAAAGACGTGTCGTAAAGTTCGGGATTAAAATTAAATACTTTTTATTATACCTCTTGCATAATTTTACATTTTTAGACTAGTAAATACAAGTAAATTACTGGTACTCACGTTCGCAACGCATTTAATGTAATAAATAGTGAAATAATCCACACCACCTGCCAGCGCAACGTTTTGCAGTGCTGAGAAGCAAAATACACAATCAAGAATTTCACAAATAAGCGATATAATATCAGCGCAGAAGACACTTGAGGAGACCTTTATCGGGAAGATGTCAGATTTTGAATCTCAGATACAAAGTGTTGGTCCAGCCAAAGACACCGTAGCCAAGGTCGCAGAGGAATTCCGAAGTTTTCGAGAGCTGATTTTCTCGATGCTTGGTTTGCTCCGAAAGCAGATAGGCGAGTGCTCCAGAAAGATCGACGACATAGAGACCAGACAACGGCGTAAATCACTGATTTTCTTGGGTGTCGAAGAGTCTGAAAAGGAGGACTGCAAGGCTGTCGTGCTGCAACTCATCAATAATCACTTAAGCCTGAAAAACGTAATTGCTTCTTCTATCAGAGTCTGCCACCGACTAGGAGCGTCAAGTAAGGAACGTCGGCGACCAATGCTAGTAAGGTTTTCCAGTGTAGATGACAGATTGTTAGTATGGAAGTCAAAATCAGGGCTGAAGGGTTCTTCTGTCAGTATTAAGTAGTTCCTCACAAAAACCAGGCAGTCCATCTTCGTCAAGGCTAGGACACATTTCAGGGTTTCTGCCAGCAGCAAAAAAGGGATCGGGAAGTCAACTGGCAACTATATAAGACTGCGAGAAATCGGTGTAACCAGATGATATGGAGCGCTAAACGCCGCCATATTCTAGATAATATTTCTTTTTCCTCTCCTGCCGAGATCTGGAAGTTCCTTGGAACTCTCGATATCGATAGATCGCGGCATGTAGACTTTCCACAATCAGTAAGTCTCGATTCCCTGAATCAACATTTCACTACATCTTTTACGTTGGACAGTCTATCTGAACATAATACTCTTAATTATATCAATAGTCTACCGCGTCCTGACTTAAGCCTTTTTCACTCCAAGCTCCAGTCGCAGAAGGAGAAATTGAGAAAATAATCCTGTCTATCAAATCCCAAGCAGTCGGCTGTGATGGCATAGCCCGGAGAATGACCACGACATTAAAAGTTCACCTTCTTCCCACTATTTCCCATATTATTAACTTCTCTCTCGTGTCTGGCGCATTTCCTGCTTTGTGGCGTAAAGCGTATGTACGCCCATTGCCTAAAATTTCTAATCCGTCTCTTCCCAGTGATTTTCATCCTATTTCTATTCTTCCTTTTCTCTCCAAAATGCTAGAAGCTTGCGTCCATAAACAGTTCGCCCGCTTTATTTATTCTAACAACCTACTTAGTCCTCTTCAGTCTGAGTTTCGACCAGGATACAGCACGGTTTCTGCCCTTCTTAAAGTGACTGGTGATATTAAGGCGGGAACGGAAAATGCTAAGGTTACTATCGTGGTACTGGTTGATTTTTTCAATGCTTTTAATACTGTCAGTCACGAACTCCTCCTTGCTGTCCTATCCCATCTCTTAGTCTCTTAAGAAGCGCTAGACTGGTTCTCCTCTTAGCTTCGGGATCGTCAGCAGTCAGTCATGATGGAAGATTGTTCCTCTGGCTGATGTCGTCTCGATATTGGCATCCCCCAAGGCGGTATTCCTTTACCTCTTCTCTTTTCAATCTTTATTAATCTCATCACGTTCAAACTTCAGTGTTCCTATCATCTGTATGCTGATGACTTGCAGCTATATTATCATAAGTCCGCGGTCTCGATCGTTCATAGAGACCTGGCAGCCATTAAGCACTGGTCCGATATGTTTGGCGTATCGGTAAATCCAAATAAATATCAGGGTATCATCATCGGAAGTAACCGTCGCATTAGCCAGTTAAACCTTGCTTCACTTCCACCACTTAGTTATGAATTTGTAATTGTAACCGAATTTATTATACTTAAGTTTACACTAACACAGAAAAATTTCTTATTTAATATAGTTCTTTGGCATGGCGGTGTTTCACGCCCGTGCCTCGGAGAGCACGTTAACCACTCGGTCTCGGCTATTATGAACATCGTTAATGGAGAGTCAGTGCTGCTTTTTATACTGACAACTAGTTCAATCTTCGAATTCAGTTTGCCACCAGGGTTGCGGATATCCGATACCAGTCGCTCCGTGGAAAAACTGATATTCAGGTAAAACCGGTGAAAATATTAGTCTACCCCAAAAAATATTGGGAATAATAAGGACTAGGACGATGTTTGGTATTGGATAATATTGATATTAAGTTTCTTAAGAATATACTCGAATTTTCAGACTAAATGTAAAGATTGAAATCATAGTAGTTGGTTACGTGTTTCTCATCAATGATTTTAATTGCAAAAGCCGATCAGGTGCCGTTTCTTGCCAGCTGGTCACGTTTGTAGCCTTCGCGATTCTACAGAAGGACTTTAGTTACGTTTTTGTAATCAGAAACTGGAAATGATAAAAATATTTGCACCTATTATGTGGGAGCAAAGAGCAATCTCGTCCATAAATGATGCCGTACAACATATTTTACTTTGATAAACTCACTGATTAATAATGAATACCTAGAATATATTTACGCATATTATTATTAGACTTTTGACTTCATAAATGCTAATATCTACAATATGTCTCGTAGTTCGGTGTGCTTCTTGGCATAGGCCTCTTCCAGCTTCTGGGAGGGGTCCGGATGGCGTAAGAAAGCGGTTCCCGGATCTCTCCCGTCTCAGGCGCAGAGTGGCACACCGTGGTGGTTTAGTGGGTAGTCCAGCAAGTCAGTCTGGAGTTCCACACGAAGCAAACCCCCTGTCCCCGCGGAGGGGGAGTGAAGTGCGTAAACGCATTCCACCACGTAAAAAAAAGGCTTTTTCCAGCTCTCTCCACTATGCTAGGTCCTCTGCAACTCTGGCGCAGTGTAGTCCTAGGGTAAAGCAGATATTGTCAGTCCGTCTTGTTTTCGAATGCCGAGGACGGGTCCTCTAATATCCCCACTTGGATACCATAAGGTTACTTGTTTGCTCCATTTGTACATTTTGCAACGTAGCATACGTCCTGTTCAACTCCATTTTAAATAGTCTATACGTGTTGTTGTGTCAGTTATTTTGGTCTTTCTTCTTATTTCATAATTTCGGATTCTGTCACTAAGCCTGATGCCCAACATGCTTCTCTCAATTGCCCAACAACGTCCAAATCTCGCAGCCATATGCCATGCAGAGGAGAATATAAATGTTGAAAGTCCTTCTCTTAATATCTATGCCTAAATTTTTATTCTTCATTATTTCTTCCAAGGCCCAATAGTTTTTTCAACCGCAGGTTATTCTTTTGTTAATTTCCTCAGACATGCAGTCTTCAGGAGATATAATTTATAAAAAAAAGTGTTTTTACGTTGAATATCTAGCAAACCAATTCCTTAATAAAAATTATCTCAGCATCCTCTCAATTAGTATAATTATAGTTTTTAAAAGGTTTGCCTAATGATACCACACACTATGGGATAGACGCGAGGTAAAAAACATCCTCATTTTACGTGTAGGGGAGATACCCTAAAAAATATTTATTTCGTGATTTTATTTTAGCAGTAACTTTCTGTGGATGTGTGTATTCAACATGCCGGGAGGCATGTTGAATACACACATCCACAGAAAGTTTCATGTTTCTAGCATTCACCGTTTGGAAGGTAAGCCGTGGACGGACGGAACGGACATGACGTAGCTAAAAGTACGTAGTACCCAGTAGAACTAGATAGCGTTTTGTGTTAGATGTCCTAAATATATATTTACTTTAGAACCAGAATTAAACTTTTTCTCGGGTTTTAATTTTTTGGCCCGCGGCCTTGCCCGCGTTTCCAAACAAATGCAGGTAATACCGCGGGACTCAGCTAGTATCTTTATAAATTGTAGCCTATGTGTTATTCTGATGTGTAAGCTATATTATTGTTAAGTTTCATAAAAATCCATTCAGTAGTTTTTACGTGAAAGAGTAACAAACATCCATCCATACTTACAAACTTTCGCATTTATAATATTAGTGGGATGTACATCACCAAACTTAATGCCCTAGGATTTCTCTACCAGTCAATCTTTGTGTGATGTAAAAATTTTGTAAGGTAGATGCACCGTGGTTGTAAACAAAGGCTATAAGGTGCCACGCGCTCGCACGTTTTTACTACGCGAGGCACCTGTGACGCGCGCGCTGCGCGCTCTCAACCTCATAGCTGGCGAGATGGATATATTATATTGTGCTCGGAGTGAACTCACATTGACAGCTCTTTACAAAATTTGTTACTTTTGGGTTTAAGTAATCAGTTTTTAAGAAAAATGTAACTATAATGTCGAATCAGATAAAGTCGGTAAGCATATTGTAAGTAATCAATAATCAACAATACGTAAACATAAAAAATGTGAACATACATACACACTCAAACATAAACTTTACATTTAAATTTACATCAATGGTAGTCACTAAACTCACTGTGAATGCAGATAATGTAACAATGCCTCTACTGGGTAGTAGAGCCATGCTAATTTCAACTGATTCTTGTTAAATAAAGGGCAGTATGAAAAATTACGCGTTCTTTTTTCGAAACTGCCTTTTAGAACGGACTGCCCTCTCTATTTCCTGTTGCGTCTATTTGATATATATGGATAATCAGTATAGTTCATTTTGAAAGTTTCCGTATCGAATCATGTACTATACTTATACTAAAATATATCGAAAGTTAAGTCTAACAATTTAAAATACAAAATAAAGTATCTTATCAATATTTTATAAGAAATTATAAGTACGAGTGAGATCATTTTAGTTTTAAAACGGTACGGTAACGGTACGGTAGCGGTACGGTAACGGTACGGTAACGATAGGGTAACGGTACGGTAACGGTGCGGTAACGGTACGGTAACGGTACGGTAACGGTACGGTAACTGTACGGTAACGGTACGGTAACTGTACGGTAACGGTGCGGTAACGGTACGGTAACGGTACGGTAGCGGTAATAAGGATACCCCTTTCGAAAACAAATCCTCCAATGCCCCTCCCCATCCCCCAAGGCCGGCAACGCACTTGTGACGCCTCTGGTGTTACGGGTATCCATCGGCGGCGGTAATCGCTTACCACCAGGTGGTACGTCTGCTCGTTTGCACCCTATTCCATAAAAAAAATTGTCAACAATGGCAACCTTCACAGACGTAGAAGGCACCTTCGATTAAAACTATACACAGCAGCATAAACCAGTCATCACGAACTGGATCACTGAACTGGTCGGTAAAAGGGCGATTCAGCAGCGGTGAATACTACGACTTAAATATCAAGATATCAATTATTCCAGACAAGCTAAATACAATCTTCCAAGCAGAATGTGTTGCAATAATAAAAGTAGCACAAGCAATTGTGAGAGACTAAAACATCAAAATTGTCTCTGGCAGTGCATCCATGCTTCAAGCTCTGCAAAATAACAAGAAATCCCTCATCAAGGAGTGCCATGATAATCTCCAGTCCATTGCATCCGCAACAAAGTTATTGTAATGAATTAAAAGGGCATAGTAACTCAATCAGGATAACGGCGCTGCAGATGAATTGGCAATAAGGGGACCGGAAACGGCAGTTTGTGGACCGGATTGTGGGCACTTATTCCCCATAGGCAGATGGAGGCAGAGGATATACCCCTGCACGTTCTCACATTATATAGAAGTGTGGCGGATCAATGGGTGAACATCCTCCAATCAAAATCACTCTCGGGAGCATGTAGTGACCTGAAAAGGCTGCTGAGCTTCTGGGATGGTCTAGGATGGTTCGAGTAGGAAGATGAGAAACTGGATAAGACGGAGGCCCTGCTATTTCATGGGCCTCGTCGCGGGCCGCCCCCCGGCGCCTCCATAGTGGGCCTGATCCTCGACGGTAGGTGGCTCTTCGACGAGCACTTCCGACAGTTTGCTCCCAAGCTGGTCGACACTGCCTCCGCCCTAGGGCGACTTTTGCCCAATCTGGGTGGAGCCAGTGTGGCAACGAGAAGCCTCTTCACGGGGGTGGTCCGGTCGATGGCGCTGTACGGCGCACCTGTGTTGGCGTCGGCTCTGACCGCCCAGAATAAGGCGCGCCTCTGGCGCCCTCAGAGGGTATTGGCGGTCAGAGCAATACGCGGATACCGCACGGTGTCGACCGAGGCGGCGTGCGCCTTGGCCGGTACCCCCGTGGGATTTTTGGAGGCGGAAGTGCTCGCCGAAGTTTATCGACGGGTGGCTGAATTCCGGGCGGAGAGTGGCATGCGCCCTCCGCCCGAAGAGGTACGCGAGTGGCGT
>PKRV01000616.1:322856-350878 GCA_003709505.1 Hyphantria cunea
GGCAGCACGGGACCCTTTCCTTCCGACTGACGCAGGTGCTTTCCGGGCACGGTTACTTCGGGAAGTACCTGCACTCGGTCGCCCGGAGGGAATTGAGTCCCGCCTGCCACCACTGCGACTGCAGTGAGGACTCGGGCCTGCACTCGCTGGCGGCGTGCCCCGCTTGGGCGCCGCAGCGTCGGGCCCTCACTGCAGTCATCGGAGAAGATCTCTCGCTGCCGGCCGTCGTACGCTCCATGGCCGGCGGCGAGAGCAGTTTTACCGCGGTCGCGACCTTCTGCGAGGAAATCATCTCGCAGAAGGAGGCGGCGGAGAAGGCCCGGGAGGACGACCTCCACTCGGACCCGATCCGCCGCCGGCGAACCGGGTGGCGGAGGCGCGCCTACCAGCGCCTCATGCCGCCCTGAGTGTGGCCGCGGATGGGCAGGACGGGTTTTCCCCCCCCATCCGCTTTAGAGGCCACCCGCAAGGGGGGCGACGTTACGCGTGTGCCGTACGTCGCCTTACTTGAGAGTTTACCATCGGAGACGGAGCCCGCTTCAGTGCGGGCTGGCGCTGGGAGGGGTCCGGATGGCGTAAGAAAGCGGTTCCCGGACCCCTCCCGTTTCAGGCGCAGAGTGGCACACCGTGGTGGTTTAGTGGGTAATCTGGCTGGTGTCAGCCAGGAGTCCCACACAAAGCGAACCCCCTGCGCCCGCAGGGGGAGAGCGAAGTGCGTAAAGGCATTCCACCACGTCAAAAAAAAAAAAGAAAAAGGAAGATGAGAAACTCAAGTACAACGGCCCAATCAAGAGGCTAATTGCGGAAATGAACCGGTAAAACAAACAAACAAACAAGGGTACCCCTTTAGAGATGCCTACTCTGGTTTAGAGTCAAAGCAAAAGTGACAATCTCTATTTTTTGTTACTAACGATAAAAGTATGAATTTCTAAAGGTACACATATAACTGCACTGCATGATTTAGGCACTATTCATTCAAGTATACTTGGAAAAAGACACTAAGTAAATTTGAACCTAATTCACGTGGAGGTTTATGGATAAACACGGTGGATAAACACATTTGAAGATTGGTGTTTATTACCTTCAAGTACGTAGTTGTTAGTAGCCAAAATATATGTGTTATGATTTATCTTTGGATTTTGTGTCACTTAATTTTAAATTTGTTGAACTGAAAGCATTTGCGTATCTTTATACAAATAAATGAAATCGGAGTATCTTTTTAAAATAATAGCTTTTTACTAAATACATATGAAAAAAAAATACATACGGTACTTACATCTTATCTTTCTTAAATTTTTGTCTTTAATAGAAAGTTATGTTTGTTCTTGCTAATCTCTGGAACAGATGGACCAATTTTGACGATACTTCCTGGTACTGGCAGACAGCTGATTTTATAGAGTTTATCATAGGCTGCTTTTATTCTAGAATAATTAAAATTAAATCCAATGAAATAGTAATAGTATTAGAACACACCAAAAAAATCGGATAATACTGCCTGGTATCACTAGGCAGTATTATCCTAATTATTACAATTCTATCTTTTTTCATAAGTTTCAGAAAGTTAATAAACAAAATATTTTCACAAAATTTTAAAACAGATAACTACAAAAATTAACTAAAAATTACAGTAGAAGAAAACGAAATTCACATTTAAATTTTCAAACGCAAGTCACTGGTCCTCAGTTGTCTTTTTCCGCTTACTGCGTTTCCGTTCATTCTCACCACCGAATCTCTACAATCGCTAACGCCTCTATACTCTTGTATTTTGAACTAATATTTTATTTTTACCATGTGACTTTGTGTTGCTATGACATCATTCCTATACAATTGATATTTTCCTAATAACGTTTACGTTACGTTTTATAGGTGTTGACATTCTATAATGTCACCTTTGGTAGGGCAACTTGTAAAAAGTTAAACATTACGTTAACTTAACATCGTTAAATATTTTTTGGTTTAATGGGATGAAATATCCTCTGTCTTAAGTCCATTGTAGGGAGCGAAGAGGTCTATCGAACTCTTGTAGATTAAAAACCATTCACGCATTTCTCTGCTTGCCAATAGCCGATGGAGTGAGATTTCATTCTTCCGAAACCCCTGATAGAATCCTCACATATATTAAATATAATTACATATGCCTAATAAATCTATCTCATGGCTTTAAGCGGATCATAACTGAAATAGCTGAATGCTCCAAAATAGCTTCAACACGTCCATACTTCTATACTAATCCATATGCATACTTATGTATATTATAAATTCTAAAGTAACTTTTTCTTTCTATCTATCTCACGTTTTCACGACTAAACTCCCACACCGATTTCAATAACATTTGGCATCGAAATGCTTTTATTTATAAAGAAGGACATGGGCTACTTTTTACCGTGATAACTGATATACACGCGTTCAGAACCAGGGGGTAGAAGTTAATTAAATAAATAGGAGACTATAATTTATTGTTACGTATTTTTAAATAAAATATTGCTATATCCAATATAATAAATGTTTCTTCCTTTTAATAAAGTTATGCAGGATATCTAGTATGTTCCGCGATAATTTATTTATTGTTGTTAGGTTTCAGAAGTAGAACAGTTGTTGGCCCACTATCAATGGTGTCCATATCCCTGCTTTGAAAAGAGGCAGATCTTGGGATAGTTAGTGCCTTTTTGGTGTAGAGGGTGATCGGTGCACTCTTCACGCTGACCTGGCGGTTAAGCCCGAGTCAGATGAGTGACCAGCGATAGCGCAGTCCCCATCAGTGTCGTGACCAAACACTCGCACTTACACCCATTTTTATAAGTGTTCTTTCTAACATTATTATATAACTATTAAGTTCTATCTGACCCACGCAACTTCGTCTGCGACTTTTTTCAATCATACTCGCCTCCTTTTGGTCTAAGCGTGTCGTTAAGTAACCTATCCAAGGCACGCCAGGAAATCCCACATTTTCAAAATAAAAGTTAGCACTTTTCGGGTAGAAATTATCGGAGTTCATCCTGACCAACAACGTGACATGATAATTATATGTGGATATAACATTAAAAAATAAAATACATAAATTCTTCTGACCTTGATATCTTTTACTTCCAATTGCGCTCAGACATTTAATTTTGAACCTGAAACGAAACGTCGATTATGTGATAAAGTTCTCTTTTCTATCAAATTACATTTATTTTACGATAGAACTTGCTCACTTTTTATGGGAGCAATAATGTATAAATATATTGAACACGGGTACTCACTTTAGTATAAGAGAATATTTTAACAGTTGATTTCAGACTTGTCACAAGTTTGTTTTCTTCTGTAGGAAAACCATTTAAAAGTATTCACAGATATCGTTAAATACATCTCTTGCTTCAATGTAGTCTATATACTTAAGCAATGAACAAAAAACCTAGGACTACTTTCAACGGTTTCTGGTAAAGTTTTAGATAGTTATCTGATATATTACATGAATTAATTGCTAAATAACACGGTCGCTGAAATATATTATGGTCCCTGATATATTTGTCTCTATGCTACACTTGTGAATACAAAATCTGTAGTTATCTGACACATTAATTAAAAATAATCTACCAACGTATGGCCTTAACCCTCTCTTGAGAGGAGACCCGAGCCCAGCAGTGGGACATTATGGGTTGATGATATGATATGATATAATCTACCAAAGACTTTAACAGAAAGTGCAAGCAGCAAGTAAAGCTTTTTAAACATATAGTAAAATAAAGTTATTATGTTTAAAAAACAAAAAAAACATTATTATATACCTCAACAAATAGTTCAGGTAACAAAAAAAATAGTGTTACATTGTACACGTATTTTTTGATTTGATGCTATTTATATATTGACGGTCATTTGACCGTGATTGTTGATTGAAATGAACGTGAGATGCAGCCGTCTATCGGGCATTTATACGATTAATTTTATATTGATTACAGTACCGTCACTCGTGACACAGAGAGCACGCAAAGCATTTAATCTGGCATTAAGCAAACATTGCATAGGAAGGCAGGTAGGTATTTCAATTATCATTCATTTTTTTTTTATTATGAAAGAGGACACACATCAGACATGTTGATTTGAAACTAGAATTTATACTAATATTAAAATGCTGAAGAGTTTCAGGTGCCTACTGGTCTGATTAAAAAAAAGTTTCAGTGTTAGATATTCCAGTTATCAAATAAGGCTATATATCATTTCGCTATGACGTGGCAAAAGAAGTGGACTATCAAGACAAAGCGTTGCAAAAACGGGGGATATTACTTCTTTTGAAAGCTTCCTTTGTGAGTGCTTCGTAAACGGTTATAGTTTCACAAAAACATTTTCTGACGAAATTGCTCCACTATTCCATCTCATATGTTTATCTTTTAAAGTGGGCTCAGAATAAGCTTTAACAAATTTACTCACGCTTTTCTAATAACACGCTAAGGGCAAAACAAGACGCAAACGAGGTTGTGTAGTTCAGCTAGTTATTTTAATAATTTGACACGTTATTTGCCTACAGCATCGTTCATGTAAAATTCATTTTTCCATTGTATTCATCTTACTAACAATGTAATTAATGGGACTAGAAGAAGTATCTAATGGGTTACTTTGAAATAATTACTATGCAACTTTAATAAACATTTTCAAATAATGATTAATCAATCTTAAAGAAAAACATAATTTAATACAAAAATTCAAATACTGTACCGTTATATCACCTGGATCATCATCATTAGCCTATCGCAGTCCACTGCTGAATATAGGCCTCGCCAATTGCACGCCACTTAGTTCAATCATGGGCTTCTCGCATCCACCTCCTGCCAGTAGTCTTGCGCAAATCATCACTCCACCTAGCCACTGGACGTCCTACACTACGTTTGTCGAGTCGCGGTCTCCACTCAAGAACCCGTTTACTACAACGGTTATCGGTTCTACGACAAATATGGCCAGCCCACTTCCACTTCAGGTTGCTAATTCTAAATTATGTGCTCAAACATAGGTGCACTCTCTGTTCCTCTCATGATCGGATCTAATGAGATAGTACAAACATACTTAGATTGCCAAAAAAATACCCTTTCGCGTTACAAACTTGAAGTAGTTATTGGTAGGTATTTTTGTTAATAATAACTACTTACTTTTCCAAGAAGAAGAGATCTTTCTCCAGCAGTAGGCTGATAATGAGGATTACGTTATACCTTTTTACTTTTTATGATGCCCAAAATTATTTGGGACCGGCTACTAGTTCAACCGGTTTTACCCGAATATCAGTTTTTCCACGGAGCGACCTGCATTGGACCTCCACAACCCTGAGCGTGAACTGAATTAGAAAGTTCAACTAGTTGTCAGTTTATTTGAGGGCACTGACTACCCAATAAAAATTGTCATAGATGTTCATGACAACATGACTGTTATTAAGAATTTCTTGTAATAAAAATCCAAAAATACTTTCGGCCCGACTGGTAATCGAACATGAGACCTCTTTCATCAATCATCATCATCAACAACCCATAAAGTCCCACTGCTGGGCTCGGGTCTTCTCTCAGGAGAGGGTTAAGGCCATACGTCCCCACTCTGGCCAAGTGCGTGTTGGGGACTGGCAAGACAACGTTATGACTTCGTAATCTTGCCGTTGGATGTTTTTAAGCCACCCGAAGGCCTCCTACTAAGCTTCACGACTGTTATTTTATGATAACAACCGGGACCGACTGCTTAACGTGACCTCCAAATCACGGAGACGCTCTGATGAGACCTCTTTATAAACAGCTGAACTAGGAATGAGGCAGTTCCAATGATTACCAGTAATGTTGATGATTATTATAGTCACTTTTATAGCTTAGTTAAGTATATTATTATCTCCATACACACCTAAGAGGCCTGCTTATCTAACCTACATATTATTGAGCTTTAAGCTGAAAAGAAAACAATAAGAATTGTTTATCGCAAAGTCTCATTAATATTCAGTATTTCAGGTCCAAGGTAAATTTCAGCAACTACAAAGCTCAAGCGATGTAATGAAAAAAGTTTAAAAACTTGCTTTTTTTGCAGCACAAACAAAAGAGTACCCGTGACCTGGCCAGCATGTTTCTGTACAATATTAACCTTTTAATCTTTGTTAAGTTTATAACAAATTAGTTTCTGCTGTACACAAACTTTCTTTCATTATTAAAAACCTGGAATTTATTAATTAATCAAACAGGAATACAACAGTAAATTGTGAGTTTGAGGTCAAATCTTAGAAACTATTTTTTTTAGATTTTCGTAGTATCCATATTTTGTTTTATCTAGTATACAATTCTCGTGGCACGTTGCTGCTCACAATGAACTCCGAAGCTATCTTACCGACTTTCAGACTTTTTTAAATGTGTGTTTTACTGGCGACTAGAGGCGAGGATAGCTCAGTTGCACTCGGTGATTAGAAAACAATCACCGAGGGTAAGCAACGACGGTGCGGTCGGTACATGAATGGGAGACTGGTAGTGGCTTGTTACCATGAGCGACTCCGTGATTCGGGGGTCACGTTAAGCGGTCGGTCCCGGTTGTTATCATAGGATAACAGTCGTGAAGCTTAGTTGGAGGCCTTTGGGGGGCTTGAAAACATCCAACGGTAAGATTACGTAGCCACAACGTTGCCTTGCCAGTCCCCAACCCGCACTTGAGCAGCGTGGGGATATATGGCCTTAAAACTTTCCTGAGAGGAGACCCAGCCCAGCAGTGGGACATTATGAGTTGTTGATGATGATTGATTACTGGCATGCCTAGAAAAGGATATAAAGAAGAGCTGAGCATGAGCTGCGTCACTGAAAAGAGACGCAGACTAAGATGAGTAGGTTAGCTGGTAAACTATATTTTATATCAATAAACATTTTGATTCTTGGGTTCTTATCTATAATTTATGTCAACCATTCTCGTTTATTTTAGAAATTAAATTGCGAGACTTCGTTAAATGTTGTTCATTTTTTATTTAGTTCTTTTTAAATCATAAATAAATATTTATTTTTAAAATATGTGTGTTATAAGTTATAATAAAAACGGACGTTCGATTAAAAAAATATAGCGGCTTTGCATCGTTAAAAAAATACGTAACTTAGTTAAACCTCGCCCGACGTGAGGATTGGTCTTTTAACAGCGTTATTTGTTATCTATAAAATTCCACAAAGGTGTTGAACGTTCGAGGCGCTCATAGCCCAGTTGCACTCGGTGATTAGAAACAATCACCGAGGGTAAGCAACGATGGCGCGGTCAGTACCTAGATGGGTGACCGCTAGTGGCATGTTACCATGAGCGTCTCCGTGATTTGGAGGTCACGTTAAGCAGTCGGTCCCAGTTGTTATCATACGATAACAGTCGTGAAGCTTTGTTGGAGGCCTTCGGGCGGCTTAAAAACATCCAACGGCAAGATTTACGTAGCCACAACGTATTCTTGCCAGTCCCTAACCCACACTTGGCCAGCGTGGGGATGTATGGCCTTAACCCTCTCTTGAGAGGAGACCCGAGCCCAGCAGTGGGACATTATGGGTTGTTGTTGTTGTTTTGTTCGGGGCTGAGTAACATACGGTACCTCAGTTTTATTTTGATGCCTGTTTCAAGTTATGAAGTACTGTACAAACCTTGTTTTGTATTCTCACGCCTATTAGAGTATTGTCAAAATTAGAAGTTTAATCTGTCGTGCAAGTCATAAATGCAGTAAGAACTGTACCGTTCACATGTTCTTTACTGCGTTTATGAATTGTTTGGCCGTAATATTTACGGTATTCAAATATTATTATAAGAATGTTAGGCTATCTCTTATTCTATCTTATAAATGGCTACATAATAAGAATGTTAATCGTAATTCAGTTATCATTGTCATTTGTAGGAGCAAGACGCTGGGTCAGTCACATTGTTACATTTAGTTCCTTTTGTGTAACACTAATCATGTTAATTGCGTTTACTTCCTACTAATATTATAAACGCGAAAATTTGTAAGTATAGATGTTTGTTACTCTTTAACGTAAAAACTACTCAACGGATTTGGATG
Source organism: Hyphantria cunea (assembly GCA_003709505.1). NCBI lineage: Eukaryota > Metazoa > Arthropoda > Insecta > Lepidoptera > Erebidae > Hyphantria > Hyphantria cunea. The sequence continues at coordinate 330,859 of PKRV01000616.1, forward strand.
ATACTTTACTGTACTTTAGCTTATACATCAGAATAATACATAAGGCTACTATTTGCCTCGATAACCGACACCGACATATACGCGGGCGGAGCCGCGGGCGACACATAGTTCTTAAATAATAGTATCATTATTTTACAATATTCTTAAAGGTAATGGGTTAGATTTAATCAAAATTAAAAGCAAAGTGAGACGTTATGCTGTAATAAGCTGACTGCAGCATTAATGATTTCATTTCATTTCAATAACGGGTGTGAGAAGAACCCGTATTATATACCGTGTGTGTATAAGTATATATACCGATGATGATAGGCTCAGCCGGACTTCGGAAATTTGGAAAATTTTTTCGCCATTTTTCACCGAGTGAGTGAAATCATAGCTTTAAGACAAAGGTTCAACAATTTTATAGGTCATAACTGATTGAGTCACGAATGAGGGTTTGATATTAATGGGTTTTTCATATTCATATGTGATATAATTTAAATAATTATGGTAAGAAGTGTGTGTGTATGTATGTATATATATATATGTATATATCTGTGTATAAATGAATATATGAAGATATATGTATATGTGCCCAATTATATTCATAATAATTTAAATTTTTCTTTAAAATTAATTGCACCGTCAACTGCTACACTCTCTCCGATACTTTTTGATCCATCCTAAGGTTGCCTGGAAGAGATTGCTTTTGGCAATAAGGCCACCCTTTGTACATTATATTATATGTTGATCATTTTATGTATTCAATTAATATTGTAAAAACGGTGTACAAATAAAGAGTTTTCTATCTATCTATCTATCTATCTATCACTGGAGTCCAAGGTCCTCTTAATCACCGAAAGGTGGCAACGCATTCTATTACTCTTAAATTACAATTTTCCTTGGACACCGGTAGTCGTTTACCCTGTTTTTTCGTTGGACTTTTTATATAGCACAGTCTTTTTCCATTTTCACGCCAATTGTTTTTTTCATACAAACATTGTTAATTCGAAAGTATGTCTGTCATGAAATTTGACATGATATTTGATTCTTGAGGAAAGACATAGGCTCTTCACCACGATAACCAACATACATGCGGGTGGAGGCGCGGGGAACAGCTGGTAAAACATCAATCTAAAAAACACCTAGAATTTGTCACGTATACGCTCGTGTAACATGTTAAATCACTTGTCGTTATTTGAGCATGACCATAAAACACCACACAATGGCTCATGTATACTAAAACCCACTGATATGGTGTTTACACAGCTTCATAATATTTTTAGAAAGCCAATTTTCAGGCGACCTACTTTCTTTTACCTAAATATGGTTTCTATTCTAAAAATATGTAAAAAAATGAGTGTTATGGGTGTATTTATTTATATATGTATGTTTGTAACTTTAGGCGACCAGTGTTGAGTGGATTCTAGCGAGCGGAGCTTTAATATTATATGTAGGTTTTTAATTTCTCGTTACTTTTATCCATTTATTGATTAAAAAAATATAGCCGTTAACAACAACTGTAACCTCTTTGAATCTCAATCATAGGTTTTCTACACCACCCAAAGGTTGTCTGGTGGTGTAAATAGCTGTATAAATAAATTAAAATAATAGCTTGTATGGGTGTAGTCACTCTTTTAAATAATTGATTTATTACGAGAGTGACTATAAAATATAGACAGCCAATTTTTCATCCATTTACTAACCATGATGCTCTCAAATGATATTACAATACCCCAGTTATCAGTTCTATGGCTAATATGGCCAGCCCACTGACACTTTAGTTTGATAATCTGGTGGGCTATGTTGATGACCGTAGTTCTCTGCTGGATCACCTCATTCCTAATGTGATGAAGACTTGTTTTTAGGCACGAGAAGACTCGACGTAGCTTCAGATATAATGCCCAACCCAGCTGAATTCGTTTGAGATTAGACGGCCGTTCATGGAATATGTTAAGATATTATTATCCTCTTTATTACATTTAAATACACATCTAACATTTTTTTGATTAAATATAATTTGAGATTCCATATAATACCGTGTTTTCCGTGGACAATATACTTGCTGAACATGGGCACACTGTATTGCGATTGCCACTGTATCATCCAGATTTTAATCCAATTGAAAATATATGGTCTCAACTGAAATGTTATGTAGCCTATAGAAATTTGGGATGAATTTAGCTACAGTAAAAATATTACTCACAGAAAAAGTAAACTTGATTGGGACTGAAAAGCGGAAAAACGTTTGCGATCATGCAATTAAATGAGAGAATGCATTTTGAAGATTTCATCACAGTCTAGATAATAACACTAATAATCAGGTATTAAATACTTCATTGAGAGCACTAATAGTAGGATTGAGGATTTATAATTGTTTTGTCAGAATGTATCACTTTTCAAAATAAATAAATCAATGCGTAAACACTCGGTGGCACAGTGGTAGCGTATGCGACTGCTGTCCATGAGGTCTCGGGTTCGAATCCTGGATCGGACCAAATGTTTGTAATATCTGCAAATATTTGTTTCGGAATTTTGATGTTTTCTATGTATAATATGTATGTATTTACAAAAAAAAAGTATTTATCTATTCATATCAGTTGTCTAGTACCCATAATACCCCTGTAAGTAACCCCTGCTTAGTTTGGGACTAGATGGCGTTGTGTATTAGATGTCCGATTTTTGATTTTTTTTATTTTATTATAATCTGAGGGGAACACTTATGGAATAAAAATAGTTTTATAAAAAAACAATATTTAATAAGCAACTAACAATAATTTTATAATCAGCTCTAAATAGATACCGGACCGTTAGTATTTCGTGCGAAAGGCTTTACAAAGCCGCAATTATCCAATTGTCTCTTTCTAGAGGTCGATATGCATTATTTTTTGCCCACTACTGTACACACAAAACTATATTTTTTATTCACACAATTTTACTAATAATAATGTCAATATCACTAAAGACGTTCTGGGACAGTTTTGCAAAAAGTTCGTTTTTCTATAAATGTGAGTAAGTAATTTGTAGCTAAATTCATAGTATTATAATGAAGTTAAGAGTGAGACATTAGTATTACGTTATTTTTTAATCACGTACTTTTATAGTGTTAACTAATTTACGTAATAAAAAAAGCAAAGATTTAGTCCTTATAATTAAACGTATAACAAAAACAAAAAAATGGGCCTATTTTTTCCTTTTTTTACCCGTGGAACCCCTCCGCGCCTTAACTCCACCTGGATTTGCGACGGGGCGTGAGGGAGCCGGGAACCACGTTATTATGACATCCAGATCCCTCTCAGCGCCTGCCCGGACTGAAGCGGGCACCGTCTGGCCTTTGAAGCGGATGGAGGGGAAAACGCGTCCCAACCATCCGCGGCCATACTCAGGGCGGCATGAGGCACGCCTCCACCAGCCGGTATGCCGGCGACGGATCGGGTCCTAGTGGTAGTCGTCCTCCCGGACCTTCTCCGCCGCCTCCACCCTCTTCGGCGAGGTGACTCCCTCACTCCTCGCCTTCGCCTCTGTCGACACCGTGCGATATCCGCGTATGATTCTGATCGCCAATATCCTTTGCGAAGGCCTATACCCCAACCATCCCTCTCCCTATCCCCCAAAGGCCGTTAACGCACTTGTGACGTCTCTGGTGTTGCGAGTGTCTATGGGTGGCGATAATCGCTTACTATCAGGCGATACGTCTGCTCGTTTGTCCCTATTCCACAAAGAAAAACACCTTTTCACTATACGTATGCATTGGTATGCACTTTATATTTTTTTTTCAAAGTGTATGTTTAAAGGTATAAACTAACAAAATACTTGAAACATACAAAATCTATCAATCGTAATCCTAGAATTGATGTATTGCGAGAATGCGAAAAAAGAAAATAACAAGATAATTGTTCCTTGCTTCTAAAACGTGAGACGAAAACGAATCAAGTATTCGTTAAAACTTAAACATTTTAGGGAGAAAATCGATAGAGTTTGGATTCAATAATACAACTCCGTAATGAAACCCGAGAATGCAAAGTTTGTACACTATTGTGTATTTGAAATTCAGAGTGTTTCTCAATCAATATCTTTACATATGTATGCCTTGAAGTTGTGGCTTTATCTAATTATAGTGAAATGTACTGTCTGACTGTGATGTAACAGGTAACTTGCACTCACTCTATGGTATAACTAAGGCCCAAGTGTGAGTTTATTTCACATGAACTTAATATTTATAGTGATCGTGTTCGGCGTTGCGATTGCAATGAAATCTTCACTAATCGCGACGCTAAAAGTAAAAAAAGCTCACACTAGGCCCTCTGTTTTTTAAACAAATTAGCTGTCTGTAGGCAAACAAATGATCTGATGTTGAATTATTTAATATACAAATATTTCATTGGCAAAGAATTGAAATTCAATACCCACCGGTAGTCACGAAGCCACCGAGTGCCTTGCGTTGTTGGGAATAGATATCGCCTCTATGGCAGTACTCTATCGCCTTTATCATGGGGAGTGTTCTGAAGAGTTCTTCTAACTGGTCTCCCCTTCTCCCTCCCTCTACAGGACAACACGTGCTGGCCTTCGAAGTCACCCTTTTAGAGTTACGCTACCAAACGCTAAGTTTCGGTTCTTCCTTCTTGTGCCGAGTAGTCAAAACCTGGAACTCCCGTGTATCCCACCCATTATGACCCCGGGTCCTTTAAGCGTTTTGAAAAAGTATCTCACTAGGCCGCCATAGTGTAGGTAACCATGCTGCACCGTCCGCGTTCGCATTGAGTATTGTGACCACTACTCTTTGATTCTACTCATAATAATAATGTTTTTTTATTAATAAAAAATAATTTGTTTAAAACCATAGTGTTCAGAATCTAGTAGAAGACTCTGTTCCTCTACATTTAACATAACTTGATAATTAACAAAATAATTATTTTACTCATGCCTTCCATCAGGCAGTGTAGAATCATTTTAGCAGCTAAATATGACAAAAAATGTATTACTACTGGTAGTAAACGCAGTTACATGATGCATGATTATGCATATAGACATAATTTATTTATATACATACCCCTAATGAGGATCAAAAACAAATCTGATCAAAGTGAATTTGACTGATCAGAAAAGGATTCAGTTCAGGCAAAATAAAAATGGGTGTAGAGTCCATGTCGGGGATCACACCTATTTGGAATGTTACGTGTTTATTTCAAATACCTAAATACGTATAGGGATATTATAAATTCTCCTAGTAATAATATTAATAAACTTATATACATTTCAGTGTATGTATACAACTGTTTCTCTAAAACAATTATTGTGTGAAAATATTAATTTTTATGTATTTTTGTAAAATTTTTACATTTTCGAATATACAGGTAAAAGATTAAAAGCCATACACAAAAGTATAGAAATTAGAAATGATGCTGTTTAAAAATGAATTAATAGTCGATGACGTCAGACCTTGCTGTTCCCAAACTCATGATTTAACAACCAAAAAATAACAACAAATGTGAAAATAATAGCGAATCTCATTTTTCGAAGATATCAAATTCCGTTTCCTGGTGCTCTATATATATTCTTAATTTAACCGAAGCAAAAGCTTTTCCATTATGTAGAAATAGTAGACGGATGTGTAACATGTACACGATAATAATGTTCAGGATCACTTACATTAATATAAACTATATTCATTACTGGCACGTTGTTGGCTTTGAATTAAACGATATACACGTAGTTAATAATTTGATATATATGTGATGTAGTGTGTACAAACAGGTTAAGGATGCTGAGTACCACCACCCCTAATCATCCTATGGATATCTCAAAAACCGATTGCGGAAGCAAAGTCTGAAGGAGAACACTGAAAAGAGAAGGAAAACTTGAACTAAACCCTGTTGCGATCCTTCTAGCCAACGTAGTATAGTAGGCTAAAACTTTTTTGCTAATACAAGTTCTATGGCCAGCAGTGAGGTGTAGCTGATTGATGTAATAATACGTAACAAAGAAGTTCTTTTTCATGAACCGCTTAAATCACTACTACACTATATTCTATTTCATGCATCCACAAATATTCGAAAAATACACTAAAGCTTCGTTAGAGCTTTTGTCACACCCATAAAAGTCTAGTCACGTTACTATTCTATTTCAAAGTAAAAGATTAGTAGCGTTGGAATGGATGCTCTTTGAACTATGAAATGAGAAAGTTCATAGCCACTAAAACAAACCGTTCAAGAGATATCTAAAGTGAATTCTTAAGTTGTACATTACTACTGTAGACTTTGTCGAGTATTGTTATTCTTACAATAGAGCAAAAGAGTTCTCAGTACACGTACTATGACTTCTACTACTACTACTGAAATTATTATTATTAAAGTGATGTAACTTTAATGTAATCTCCTTTCGAAGAAGGGCTTATGCCCAGCAATAGAGTTTTAAAAACTGATGATATAACCGACCATTCTTCTGGAACTGAATAAATGGTGTAATTTTGTTTGTGCCTATATTCAAAATCATCATAGAATCATCTGTCACTGATTTAGAATCGAATAGACATTCAGAAAACGGTAAATCAGACTTATAAATAATTAAGCAAATTTAATTTGTTCTGATATTTATATGTTCTGATACTGAGCAAAAAAATAATTATCGAAGAAAGAGGTATTAGTTATAAAAAATATAATAATAAAATATTTTAAATATTTTGGACATCTAATACACAACGCCATCTAGTACCAAGCCAAGCAGAGCTTGTGTTACGGGCACTAGACAATTAGTATAAAATACATTTATTCTTTATTTTATAAATACAAACACATTATGCACAGAAAACACCCAAACTCGGAAACAAATATTTACAGAACATACATTATTGGATCAAATGGATCCGAATCGGATATCATACCCCAGACCTCATGGTCAGACGAGTTAACGGAATCATTTTTAATTCTTATCGTAGAAATATTCTACGCGTCCCGGAATCTAGGCACTAATAACTAGACTAGACCCTAATAATCTTAAAAATATAGTCTTCTTCCTCTTCTAATATACGGAAATTTCTCGGTACTCTAGGTATTGGTGAAAAACAACTTTCCGTGTTCAATAAGTCAATTACCTTGAACGATATCAACGGTTAATTCTCACCGTCAACTACGCTGGATCTTCAAACTAAGTGTCAAACTTTGAACTGCATATTTAGTTTAACCAGTCCAACTCATTCCAATTTCCTCAGGTACCTCCAGAGGATATCAAGAAGATTATTGTATCTATCCATTCCATCATCCATTCATCCATCCATCATCATCCATTCTAATAAGGATATGATGGCATTAGCCGTCGCATGATTGTCACCAACCTAGACTGTATCCTCCTAGCGATTCCTCACTTATTCAATTTCTCTCTCGATTCCGGCACTTTACCCACCTTGTAGCGCAAGGCTTATAACATTCCTCCCCCAAAAAATAATAATGCTATACTTCCTGAATACTTCCGACCTATTTCCTTTATTATATTGGCTACATACTATTATATATTGCCTACAGCTAAAAATCAGCGCTGTGGTCACTTTCAGGACCGCAGCACAAGCTGAGCTGTGGCCTTTTAGTCATACAGCCAGACATTTCACTGTTTTTATTTTGTTGTTGTATTTTGTTTGTTACTTGATCTTAGTTACATGTCTTTTTTTTCTTTTAACTAATTTATTACGTGTGACTAATAAATGTATTCTTTCTTTCTTTATTTCTTCTTTCTTTTCTATCTAAGGTGCTTGAAGCCTGTGTTTATATGCGTCTCCAGACCTTTTAAGCATATGAAAACAATAAAAATTCTTTACTGTGCCTATGTTCGCAGCCACCGGGAGTTCTGTAGTCAAATTTGGAATGCTTGTTATAATGTCTACAGTAATAACATAGAAAGAATTCAGAAACGATTTATTCGATATTTAGGCTTTAAATTTAAATTACTTTAATTATAATGAACAACAATGTATTCAACTTTATCTCTTACCTCTTTTCTGCCGTAGAAAATTGTCTGATATCTGCCTTCTTTTAAACATAGCACAGAGTAAGCTGGATTGTCCTGATTTACTTCGTGAAATTAAATTTTATGTGCCCAATAGAAATTTACGTTCCTAAAACCTACTCCATATACCACTTTGCCATAGTAATTATCGGTATAATAGTTTCCTGCTGCGAGTTTCCAGGTTGTTAATGAGCTAAACCATTTTGAACGCATCGATTTATTCTACAATAGCAAAAATAATATCAAAATTCTTATGACTCATGAACCAGAAATACTGTTCTAGTATTTCCCATCTATTCCAGTATTTTCTTTTATTTTTCTTTACTTTAGGGCCGTTCACAGCACAGTTACCGCTCTATTTAAAGTGACTGGCTATAATAAGAGGAGCATGAAAGGCACTAAAGTTAAAGTACTGACATTTGTTGACATCTCTGATGTCTTCAATACTGTCTGTTATGAAATCTTTCTGTCTATCCTTTCATATCTTCTGGTACCTTCTGAGGCACTGCAATGGTTCTCCACTTATCTTCAGGGGCGGCAGCAGTGTGTTCGTGCTGATCACTCGACATCGACTTGGCATTCTATCTCCCCTTTTATTCCCTATATTTATTAACCTCATAACTCAACAATTTTAGAGTGCGTATCACCTATATGCTGACGATTTGCAAGTTAACGCAAGCTTTCGACGAAGTCTACAAAGATTTAGAGATCATAAAGTCGTGGTCGATGAGACTTGGACTGTCGGTTAACCCAACAAAATTTCAGGATATAATAGTTGGCAGCAAACGTATAATGAGTAGACTTGCTACCGCCTCAATTTCACCGACTGTGTTTAAAAGTTCAGTTATTTCAGTTTTTCCGTTCAGTCCCGTAGTCAGAGATCTGGTCTCACCCATTGACTCGACACTCAAATTATTTACGTCAACCAGAGAGTAACTGGCAACCTACAAACGCTATATCGTCTCAAGAACTCCCGGCCTACTAACACTAAAATAACCGTAAACCGTACTTCTGTTATCTGTCCTCTAATCACGATAGAAATCTTCGTCCAGAAAATAATCTGCTTCTTTAAGGTCCCTCCCACAACTCTGACTTCATGAACTCTTCTTGTTTTGTCTAAGCCGTACTGCTCTGGAATGTACTCCCACTTGAAATCAGGATATTTACAAACCGTTTCACATACAAAAAAAAGATGCAAGAGTTCCTTCTTAACATATCGGCATATTCAGATTTGCATAGTGTAAGAGTATAAGTATTTATATATGTTTAAGTATTTTTATGTAGTGTTTGTAGTTAGTTCTATACAGAAAATACTGTGCACTGCCTACCCCAAGTCTGACTAGGTAAGTCAACCCTAATGTTGACTGGAAGAGAATGCCTTGGGCATTAAGTCCGCCATAGTATAAAAGTGCATAAAGCTTGAAATAAATAAAATCAGCGAAAAGGTCTAATGTAAAAACATATATTAAAATATATTAATAAACAAGTTTAGAATGTTTGCTAAATTGAACTAAATACTCCCGCAACGGAATTTAATTTCTCTTATTAACCAAACCAATTTTACGAGGTATCTATGCACCCCAGTAAGAGCGCACTTTTAAATTTAGTGTCATTTTATCTTTGCGCATGTGGCAACTCTGAAAGTTTAATATGTGTTTATTCCCATTATTATTAATGGAGGCCTTTACAAAAATAGCGCGTTATAATTGTGAAAACTTAATACATACATTTGAAATGTTATACTGAGACCGTTCACACACTTCAAAGAATTTTCAGTCGGGACATTGCAACTTTTTTCTTTGGGATTTTGTGAATCTGGTGACTATGCGAATAAACCAGAAATAAAATCTGAGCTCAAATCCGAGATCAAAAGCGTCTCGATTTTGAGCTCAGACATTACTCGGGGAAATACAACCACATCCAGAAACAGTCATAGAAAATTTAATGACAGGAGTAACGGCCTATCATCAAAGCCGTGTAGGGCATTTGATGGATATTTTATTACTTACTTACTAAACATGTCTTCTTTACAATCCAAAAAAAAAATCACAACTCTCTCAAAAAAGTACGATTAAATTTTTAAATTTAAAAGTGCACTACTACTAAGACACCCAATATTTATGAAATTGATAACATCACATCAACAGCATAGTTCACTGCTGCACATAGAACTGCTATTGGAAAAGAGGTTAAGGCAACTACATTGGTAATATTTTTGTTCAAAAATTAAAATCAAATAGTTTTTATTTCATGTAGGCCTTTTCACTTTCGAAACGTTCTAACCATTAATGATTTTAGTCGCTATTTTTTTATTCTAATCTAACCTGCTATGAGGTATATTAATATATAATAAAAGAAAATAGGTAAGTACACAAAGTATAACTGTTTTTACTTTGTCTCTTAATGTAATGATGTCAAAAGTACTGTACAGATTGAACTCAAATTTTAACAGGATATACTCATTCCACAGAGGGATTTAATCTCTTTTTTGCATCAGTTTTACCCTGCCACTATGCAACCACAGCATATTGCATACCACAACGTAGTATGGCAGGGTTTGGGGTGCTGGACTAGAAAACCAGATAGATTTTATCTCTTTTTTGCATTAGTTTTACCCTACCGCTATGCAACCACAACATATTGTATACCACAGCGTGGTTTGGCAGGGTTTGGGGTGCTGGGCTAGAAAACCTCCTCGAGGTGCACTCTGGAAATGTTGGCGGTGGTGCTGTTTCTTCCTTCGTTATTTAGAAGAGAGCATCACCGGCAACGGCCCATATTCTGATAAGAAGAGTAAGCCCTTTTCTTCGGCTTGTCCAGTTGGTGGACCATGCTTTGCCTAACCAAGCGGGTGTGTTTGCCGGTTACTCTGTTGGCTCTTCACTCTTCAGAGCAATGAGGAGGAAAACCTCGTTAAAAAACACGAAGGGGGACCCTTCACAGGTCGGAGTTTCTTAACTGTTGCAGTGAAGAAAGGAGGACAGTCTCGGCGTGTACACACACTACCGCTGAGCGGGTTTGAAAGATCTTATTCTCTTCCACAGTCGGTATATCACAATCCCGAAAGGACTATCAAGGATACACCTCGCAAACACAGAGCGAGGGTCTTGGCTTAGCCACCCAGGCGAGGCAGCTGCAGACCCTTCGGTTTGCATTATTGGGGGATCTCTGCCCGGATCGACCTTTATTTCTCCCCCACTCGTGGCATTTATTATGGAACGTATTAACAAAATCAAAAATAAAAACAAGAAATGAGGAAAAGAAGCTTAGAAATAGTAGTAATAGTAGGTAATGACTACTCATCCGCGCATGTTTCACCATTCAGAAAACCTATCACGGCAGAACTCCTAGAAGTGGATCTGACTTTTGGGAGCAGAAGATTATCAAAGCGTCTTCGATCCAGGTCTATCGTATCGTCACGAGGAAACTCTAGTACGGCGGTGGATGGACCTGGAGGGGAGACGATCGAAAATATAGATGTGGAGCATCTTCTTAATGTGGACAGCCAGAAACGTGGATGCACCGTGGAAGATGCAGATGCGTCCCAGGAGCGGCTACCTCCCAAAGTGGCTAGTGACCACAGAGGCAGGTCCCGTACTCCAGTTTCGGCTCCATCAGGCTCCGTCATTTCCAAGGCAGAAACATATAAGGGAGCCAGAGAGAAAGGGGAAAACTTAGCGAAGAAAGAGATCACTGATCTCCTGGCAAAATTCGGGAGCCGGTATCCCTCCAGGAGAGGGCGAATGTGGCTGTGGCCATCATCAACAAAGTGGCCACAAAATCTACAACCTTAAGGGCCCCTTTGTTAGGACCCTTAAGAACTCCTCCTCCACTATCACTGGGATTGTCACGATTCTCATTGGGGTCGTAGCTAAGCTCCAAGCAGCTAAAGACCGCCTTACCGGACAGGTAGCTGAGCTTAGTGCTCATTTTGCCAACTTCCAGGCACAACCTGAGCGACTTCTGATTTATTTTTTTATTTAAAACTTCATGCATTAGCGGACTTAATGCGGCATTCTTTTTAAGTCAACCTTAGGGTGGCAGATGGTGGTAGAAATCTAGTAAGATAGGTAGTGCTCAGAGATTACAGAATCAATAAAAACATGGTTTACACAAAAACATATACATACATATGCCATATTATACCGCGAACGTCTCGGATAGTCACCTACGCCAGATATTCGATGCAGTGGGCCACTACCACATACTATTCAAGAGAAACGACAGGGGTCCAAGGCTCAAGCCAAGACGGCTGCACCGAAAGCAGGACCTAAGGCGACGACAAAGTTGGATCGGAATTTCCAACGCTCTCTACTCCATCACCTTGTCTGGCCCCACAACATCTGTCCCCTCCAATATGGGTTGGCAGAAAGATGACACCCCGTCTCGGGTAATAAAAGCCAGAAAACCGGGTGTACCGTCTAACTCTGGATCCCATCGTACCTCGGGCCACCTACGGTTTGTAGATGGCCAATCCTGTGCAGAAACCCCAAAGTTCCTTTCCTTCTCAGAACTAAGTGCTCGTGTAGCTACCCCGGTTTGCTTCTCCTAGGGTAGCAGATGGCTTTACCTATTACCCCCAGGCTTGCCCTTATGGAGAACGGAGATTGGGGGTTTTCCCCCCCTCGCTTTGTATCGAATGGTCCAAAAACAAGGAAACTAAAAATGGAACCTAATTGAATTAAGCTTATTCAGACCAGATCTGTAGTACATCAATTAAAGGAATATATATTATTCTAGTTTCATTATTATTGACATTTAAAGTATATTATGACAAATGATTAAAAAACTAATCAGTTTAATGACAAAGATAAGCCACGCGTTTTATGCTGGCGACTCCACCTGCGTATATGTCAGACTTAACAAACATTTAGGCAGTTGCTTTTGAATTTATAATATTAATATGGATTGAAAATTTTAAAATACTGCCATGAGAGCCTAGGTAGGTTAGAGTTTAATTTAGGTTTTTTTAAACGATCCTGTCAAGTAGAAGTTGAAGTTTTTAGTGGAATCACCAGATACCTGGCTCCTCATTCTACTAAAGGCCTGAGATCCGAAGGGATTATCTACCCCGGCAGCAAAAAAAAATGTAGGTCAGAGCTATTTTTCTCGAACGGAGCCTTCATTATGACGGACTAATACATAATTTGGTTTAAGTTGCTGATTTTAACTAAGTTTCGTATCTACATAATCATTAATTCCAAACAAAACGAAATATAAATCCAGTACTGTTGACAAATTTCTTGCATCTGTATGATTTGGCAAAGTTAAAGCATATTACTGTTTGAAATCGTTAAAATGTATCTAAAACTAAGAATAACATTTGAAATTCTTTGAGTTTATAAGAAACTAACTGTTTCAAAGTTATATCACACGCGATGTGACAGATACCAGGGCTATTGTTTTCAAAGGGGCACCTTTCCAAGTTTCGATTTGTCACTAAGAATTGTGTAATAGTCTGTTAGAAAGCTGTAATAGTATGCAGATTAGACAACACTAAGGCAATTTCGAATATATAAATGCTATACGGCCATTGTAGAGAACTCATATGTATTTCTTTACTAATTCACCGTAAGCAGCGATTTGAAGCAGCACTCGTCATAACCAATTTATTTTAATGGTTAGTTTAATGTTAGCTGGTATTAGCTTGTAACCTAGTTAGTATAAGAACCACCACAAATTATGACAGTGGTATAATATATAGAATTCTTAGTAATATTTAAATACCCGTAAATATTACACTATAAGCATCTCCGTCTAAAAGTTGCAGTAATGTTTATATCAATGATACAAAATAAGATAATATCTAGTCCATTATCCATCAAGTTCAGAACATTGAGCCTAAAATATATAGATTAAAAGTTGGTGAACTGTTTTTTGAAGTCGGTAGCAAAGTATAGTCAAGAGTTAGAAAAATACTAAAATTACATCCGACGTGATGTAATCTACATACATTTCAATGAGTGAATTAAATTATTCATAACTCTATAGTAAAATTTAAGTTTATTTCATTTAGAAAGCGGGTATTCATTATTTCGGTAAATTAGAATACTTTAAATCTAATTACAGCTGTTAATGAAATGTAAAATAATAAATGACAGTTACTCTATAAACCTTGTAAACACTTGTTGTTGTTTTAATCTATTATGTACTCGTATCATGTACCGCTGAAAGGATTACGGTCTGACCTTCTATAAAGATAAAAGATAACCTGATATACGCGTAATTAACGGAAGGAACGGACCGACCTTTTGAATTCTCCGTATTATCCAGTTCCAATTTTATACCCAATTAGTTTCAGGTAGGAACAACACACTAACTATTGTTTACAATCACAATAATGTAAATCGGGTTTTGAAATTTAATTGTGTTTAGGCCACAAGGCCAGAGATTAATTATTTGGTTTTTGGTTTAGATCTTCGATTACGGCAACAGAATTTCAAATTCCACGGCTAAAATAAACATGTATTAAGTGTTTGACGGATAATTGTAAGGGTAATCTGTATTGGTCGAGCACAACGGGGTGCTGGATAAGTTGAGAATTAATCTATTCCATGGGCCCTTTGGTGGATAAATATCTGTTGTCTCTATCATGGACGATTCTATCCTTGTATGAGTTCAGACCCAGGTGAAATCTTGGTCTGAATCTTGACTAAGCCGAAAGGTGGCTACTTTCCGGCTCTTCGACGAGCTGAGTTGGTAGGCGCTGCGTCTGCCTATGGGTGACATTATCCAATCAAAGTAGGCCCAGCGACAACTACTAATGTTACAGAAATCTAAAGTACCTAGATTTACTTGAGGCTAATTTAATATGAACTCCAGATATAACCTAGACAATGATACAACTTCTAGTACTTTTTGTTAAGAAATAAGGAACAAATTTGAATACTACTTGGGATGTGAATCTCAATAAGGTAACTTTGGCTGCAGACTTGCCCAGAAGCTTACCGTAGAAACGTTGCTTGAATATTTAAGAGATACTCATGCCGCTGAATTTAAAGTCTAATGGAATAAAACTTGCAATCGAGATATAAGCAGAGTTTAGAGCCCCAATTCCAAGAACTAAATAACATTCTTATTCTTTTTTTATATTTCGTATAAATAAATTAATGGAACAAGAGTTCCATTAAACTTTCAAGTTCTACTAGGCTCTATACTGGGTTCTCTACTTCTTGTCATACATATAAACCGTTTACTATCTTTAAAAGATCTCTGTGACATAGTTCTGTTTGCTGATGATACGTCACTTACCTTAAAGTCGATCGTAAGAAAACATTTTTTGACGATGTAAATAGGGTACTTAATCATATATTGAATCCGTTTATAACGAAAAATCTTCTACTAAATTAAAACAAAACAAAGTGTGTGAGATTTACTACGCCAAATGTAAAATAGCTAGGCACTAATTTAACTCTTAACAATGAAAGCATAAGTATTGTAGACTCAAAAGAATTCTTAGAAATTACATTACACAGTAAACTACAATGGGGTGCCCAGATAGACAGCCTTGCAAGTAGACTTAGTTCAGCAGCTTTTCAGTATGGAAAGTACGTTAGCTCACTGATATGGGCACAGCTAGGCTAGTTTATTTTAGCTACTTTCACACTGTCATGTCCCATGGTATACTACTTTGGGACAAGGCGGCTAACATCGAAACGATTTTTATTCCACAAAAATGAGCCATCAGTTCAATGTATAATTTAGGTTCTGGATTCTCTATTCAAGAGTTATTTAATGTTAAAAGAAAATTACATTATTAGGAAAACCTACTATACGATCAATAATCAACGACAAACGGTCATGTACTTAAGTTATTATTATATACACACAAACTTCTTTGTCTTTTAATTCAGCTAATTAATTAAAAAAATATTTTTAGTTGAAAGTGATTTTAATCATTATTTTGACTATGATTTGTTATGCTCACTAAAATGTCATTACTTGAGGAATCGTCGTAGGGCAGGTCATTTCTTTCCCTTTAATATGACGAAAGGGATGGTAGCTCATGCGTCATACATGAATATCAGTCATGAGACTGTGAACGTAATAGCTGCTTAGGGTGAGTGGTAGGCCTAGTCAACGATGCTTTAGCCTTATTTTGGTTCGTTCAACTACAAATCTAGCCTCTTGATCCAATAAGAATAATAATCAGAGTAGCGGCAGTGTGGTTCACAAGTCACATAGAACATAAACAACCGTATCTTGTGGACCATAATTAATAAACTTTTGTAGGACTTATTATAAAATAAAGGAAGTTGATGGTATAATCTGAACTGATCGAGGGCCAGGGATTCTATATTGTGACTCTTGAAGTCACGAGTGTATTGCCACTTTGCATACGTTGCAGGTCCATAAGCGGCGGAAGTCACTTATTAACTAATAACCCATCTACTCTTTTACTTTATATTTATAAAAAAACTAGCACTGTAAAGATTTCTCTGTATCTTGGCAGTTCAACATATATGTATAAAAAATATATTTATAATAATTAAATTAAAATTCAAAAGTTATTTGTTTCTGACTTGGGAATTGCTTTTTCCTCATCATCGTCGTCATTATAAATTTTTAGTAGTCCACTGCTAGTCCATAGGCCTCTGCATAGAAAGGAGGATTTGGCCTGGCAGTCCGTGATGCTCTATGTTTTGGCCTACTGTATACACATACATACTGGCCAGACACGTTGGTGTAGGGTTTGTTTCTAGTTTTCCTTCTTTATGATGTTGGTGTATACCCACGTGGTTGTTCTCCCTTAGTCGCCTCTTACGATGCCCACGGAATGAATAGTATTCTTACTCCGTCCCTAATGTATTTCTGGTGACGTCGCTGCATACACATAACGAGAAGAACATACAGTTGATAGATTAAAATTCGTGAAAATATAACAAACAAATGAACATACAAAACACTCTCGTCTTCATAAAATTGTCAAAGATCAATAAAGTTATCCAAAAGAATCTACCTCATTAAAATAATAGGATCCCTCGGAAATTATACCTTCATTTCCAGTGCCTTCTGAAATATTTTTGGAGATGAAAACGAAGATTAGGACATTAATTTGCAGATTGTATAAAAAATGCAGAGATGTTTTTACAAAATTTGAAAGCTTTTACAATGAAATAAAAAATAAAACAGGTCAAATTACGTTCCATAGAGACATCTAAATTAAACAACTAATTGAATTATTTTCATTATCATAAATTGAAACAGTGCTGGTATATTTAACATGAATACTTCATTCTTTTCATAAAATGACATTTATTTTATTAAAATTCCGTTTATTTGGAGAAAAAAATACAGCCATATTTTTGCGGTTCGATGTTGTCATCAAAAGAAATGACATATAAGTAAATATAAAATTGGTCCACGACTGAATAGTGATCGTTTTTGTTCTCTCTGACTTTTCCGCAATCATGAGTGGTCGTTCAATAAAATATAACAAATAGGAGACCGTTCTCGTAAAAGGTATTGGTAGATGAAGATTTATGGATTTCTTTAATCTAAAATCCTGTAATAAAATTGATTTAAATAGAATGTTGAAGGCGTTAAATAGAAAGTGGAAAGATCGAACGATAATAATACGTCTACAGTTAAGTATTGGTTGTTGTGAAAACTTGTTATTAAACAAAATATACTTAATATATCATAATAAAACATAAAGTAGCTACCGAAATAGTTAATTTACACAAATAAATCTTTTCATTTTATGTCGTATATAATGACATTTAAAATGAGAAACGTTGTGGTTTCATGTTTGTCAAGGTATGTTTGTGTTTTATTAATGTTTGAATGTATCCCTCGGGATCTCTGTTTCAAAATTATGCTCTCAATTAAGTAGGAAATACGTTTTCCTTTGTCAAATGATATAATTACCTAATACACCGTTTTGATACCCTCTTAGGTGGAAAATTGTTTTCGTTTCGTGTCTGTCTTGGAAGGTAAACAAGTAAAGACCCAAAATGTATATTTATATCTCAAAATTTTTTTTACATTTAGTTGATATCCGCATCGAAGGGTACGGATGTGTTAGCACATCCTTTGCAGTACTAAAGCTCTGGGGTATCAATAGACCGGATGAGTATGGCCCTTAACAGTTATTCCGTATATTTGGTAATATATCCTATTTAAGAAAGTTTTTTTATGCAAACAATTTTTAAGAACTCATTGAAAGTTGACTAAAAAAACAAAATATTGATAATTATAACCATAAAACACCAATACTACTAATAAATTGATATTTTACTCGAAATTTATATATTACTAGCTATTCTTCGCATTTCTAACTTTTCCAAAACTTTTTGGGATTAACTTAATCTATGAAAATCTAAAAAAGTATGGCGTTTCGTCATTTTTAGCGTTAAATACAAGCTATATTATTTGTGTTGTATATAGCTTAAGATTCTTACGAAAAAAATAGACTTTCTCTTGGTAAAAGAATTTTCAGAATCGGTTCAGTATATCCTACAACCTATATAATTAGTATATATGTGTATTCATAAAAAATCTATAAGCGTTGATATTCATTGCCTATACTTATATATTGTCTAACAATTATACCGATTTTAGTAGTCAAAGTTATAATTTATCTCTTCCTTGTTACAGTTGAAAACACTAATCCAGCATCTTAACTAAATTAAGTTTGGAAACTGGAATCAGCTTTGAAAACTAACGTAATAATTATATCTGATTGCACGCCTGCATGACTGGTGGCCATGCCGCTTATTACTGTATCAAGTATTGAGGATTCAAATTAAACGTGGGATAATACTTTGTATCACTCAAAGTTGATTTACTCAGAAACTCAGTAAATCAAATTTTGGATGTTCTTTGTGTCATGTGTTCATAAAGTCCCCGCAACACATATTTTATATTGTTATAATGCGGAAGTAACTTTTTAAAATAAAAACCTTATAATAAAACCTTTCGTGTATTCCGTATTATACATTATACAATTCCAGTTGTAGATCTAATCTATTACTACAATAATGTAATCAAAACTATGTTAACAGGATTCTAATACTTTGTAATTTTAACCTAAAAGTTAAATTATAGGAAAAAATGTTAATACACAGAACTAAACTAAACACTGGTTTGAAAGTAAATTATTCCATGAAATTTACTATTTCTTCCTACTCCACATAGAACAACAGTCTGGCGCTTTATTTTTCTGTCTAAAGGTATTAGTGGTATCGTGACCACAACTCTTGAAATCTCCTCATGCTTTCCATCAGGCAGAAGAGAGTCATCCAAACTCATATGTACATAAAAATAAATCAAAACGTCAAACCTTAATTTATTTATGTATAAAGACATACCCTTCACGTTTTTTATTTGCAACCTAAGTTTAGAAGACTGTTTTTTTAGTTTTTAAGCTTAATTCATTTTATGCTATTTTTATTTAATTTAAGTAGAAAATATCTGTAACCCGATTACATAACAATTCTTGATAAATTATAATAGCCTATTTATCTCCCGGACCATTCTTTCATAAAAATCGGTTCTGTAAATTGATATCCCAAACCATTAAGAACAATAAATAAATTAAATAATAAATAAAATGTTTATTTTATCTCCACAAATTACATAATGTTTACAGCATTGTTGACAGAATTTTTACAAGAAATTCGTAATTTTTGGGAGACCTGGAGTCCAAACTAAGCCAAGGCCTGTGCTATAGATCTCTAGGCCCACCAATTCATAACATTGAATGGACTGTCAACATGTGAGAATCGTACACGAGTGTTGTGATTGAGGAAAGAGGAACAAGTTCTGGGTGATGATTATGGTATATGTATGCATGTGCATTGTAAAGAGTGTGTATATATTAGTGTGTTTGTGTGTGTGTGTGTGTGTGTGTGTGTGTTTGTGCGTATATGTGTGTGTTTGTGTGAGTGTGTTTATGTGTGTGTGTTTGTGTGTAAGAGAGAGAGAGAGAGAGAGAGATAGAGAGGAGAGAGAATGTATGGGTGACCGCGTGTGTGTATGAGTATTAAGAGATATATAATTTGGTCTAGTATTGTTTACATGTTTTAACGTAAATTTAAATAGC
>PKRV01000616.1:351131-366262 GCA_003709505.1 Hyphantria cunea
GATTTTTGAAGTGAAAATTTTTTTAGGTGCGTTGAGCACTTTTTGTGAGAACAAAAGTCAGGAACTCGCGTCGTCATCATCGAAAGCTTTCCATGAGCTTTATGTATACCGTGTATATATTATATATATATATATAGAAGTAATTATATATATAGAAGAAATACTAGAGGTGAGAATATATATATTATATATTCTCACCTCTAGTATTTCTTCCGTTTACGAATAATTAAGTTTCTGTAACCAATAATGTGTGATACACTATAAATCTGAATCTGAAAAATAGTTCAATATTAGTTTGATTTGGTAGCGTTTGTGGTTTTTAAATTAATTCTGATATATTTACTAGACCCAACAGTCCGAATAGGACCCAGATAGGATGGTTCGAAAGAAGCGTTAAAAGTAGCCCTACATGCTGTGCACCTTTAACCTAGGAAATTTTCTGTTGACAAGTTGAAATGTTCTTAAATTATTTCCAGTTGTTCAACAAAACGCTTGTATAAAATAAAAACAAGGTGACTTGACTTGGAGATTTTTATGTAGTTTATTTTCATAAAACAGCGGGTGGAGCTAAAGGCCAAAGCCAGTTTACCTAAATATATTTTTACATGTTCAAGTTCAAATAATTTATTTCGGACTAATCAATACATCCATACTTCGTTAGCTACAGTACTATATAATATTATAAACATAGAAGCACATACAAACTAGTACAGCTATAAATATAATCTATTCACCTACCAAAATCGAAAAAATAAACGTTAAGCATTCTAAAGGCTGCAAAAGCTTTCAATAGGTTCAAACCAACCAATATGTCTCATTCTAAATGTCTGGTTGCTTCGATCGTGTTCACATCCACAGTCGTAAACTTGGCGGTGTAACGACCGGGATTTATTGGTTTACCTTCTTAACTTCTCCCTGAAATGCAAACTCGCTGTATGTAACTCTGTCCTTGTCTCTCTCGTTGTATAATTAATTAAAGACAATATTTCATCTTACTTTTCCATTTTGCATCACATTAAAATTGATTTAATAGAATATTTTGGATTTATGTTATGTTTAGGAACTAAAACTATCATTGTAACTGCCATCAGTAACTGAAAAGATTGAAATGGAAGTTATCTAATGAAGCCCAATTGAAATTAATCGCTTAAGATCGAATGGGTTTAAGATCGAAAAGAATCTCGACATTCTGGCTTCAATCACACAATCACCGTATTGACAATCACCGTATTGATGCAAAAAATATTCTTAGTGATTTTATAATAAAAAATTCTAACTTAAAGGTACTTATTCAATTCAGTTCAGTTAATTATGTGAATGAAGACACTGACGTCATCGTTCTGACGGTTACCCAGCTATGAAAATAAAATTACCAACACTCAATACTTTATTTATTAAACAACTTAACAAAGACAAAGAAGCGTTCTTACAGTGCAGCAATCGTATTTTTTTCCTATGATGTATTATTGTTGGCCTGATAACTTCTACACCCTTACGCGGACTTTCTATGATTGCTGAGAGCTCTAAGCCAGTCATCTATTAAGTAACATGCCTAGATTGCGCCCCAGAAGCAGTATTACAACTGTCACATCGACTGTTGTTTTATTCAATCAAAATAACATACGAGATGTATACATTATAATAAATATTGTGTTACTTACACAATATTCATTATTATGTCTAATATCTTTAAACTTAAAGTTTACAATAGTACGACTATTATTATTACTATTATAGTTGCTTTTTCCTTCAGCTGTGGGTAAATGCCAATTTTCAAGGCGCTCGCAATACATTTTGAAAGTCGTAGTTTCTCTTGAGCTGGCTATTTGCCAAACGCATTTAATCTATGCTGAATAAGAAGTAAAACTGAACGAACTTTCTTTTAAAGTGCCAAGGGTTAGTTTTTTGATAAAAAAGACAACATTTCGTTAGTCTTTGAAAATAAGAAAACTATAACTGTTAAGCAGCAAAATGAGACATTTTAGATTAGATAAAAGTTTATTTTTTAAATAAGTTAGTTCAAACAATAAATCTAAATATATATAAAATAGGAAGGTGACCGACTGACCCAGATACACAGAGATCAACGCACAGCCCAAACTGCTGAACCTAGAATCCTGAAATTTTGCATATAGGTTCTTTAAACAACGTTAGTGAGCAATAAGAGAAGAGTTTTGAAAATGCCTCACCTAAGGGTAAAATAAGCGATGAAAATTTGTATGATATCACAAATATTTTTTAACAGTGATTTGCCTGGCGTTTGCTCATATTGTAATAAATCGACTCGAATATCTTCGGTACGCCATTTACCATCACAAATTGTACTAACAATTCTATTTCAGTTTCTGCTATTGTATTGCATACGGCTGATAATTCAGATATATATTTCCTATTAGAAGTTTATAAAGTTTTATAAAGCCACGCTGATTAACACAAACGGGCCGGCTCGACTAGGGTGGTACTAACCTCTTGTAGAAGACTAACCTAAAATGACAGCATTCGTGCTTTTGTATTTCGTTGCTAAGTGGGAGACTGGAGGCCCAATGATGCAAAAACATCTCAATAGGCCAAAATAGTGTGGGTCACTAAGCAGTATTGTTGCATTGTCGGTATTGGCAATGAGTATAATGACCACTACTCGTGGATACTGGTTTTGCTTTCTATCAGTTAGAGTAAAGTTAATTTCGCAGGCCTGTATATAAAAATGGATATAAAATATTATTATCTCATTACTATATACGTACTTGCCTGTCTGCGAATAAAGCGAAACGATTTTACGCTTAACTGAAATACAATAAGGGTTTGCATCGAGCAGTTTCTATCAAGTTTAAAAGCACTACGAGCTGTTAGTACCACGTTATTTAAACTTTTGTGCTTCAAATATACTTTCTGTTTACATTTTTTTTAGTAAAGCCTTTAAATTTAAAATTATACTTTATTCGCTATGGGCGTAACAGTGCTTTTTTAGTTTAAGACTACTTGATCAAAATATTTACATAGCTTAGCGCCATATTTTTTTTTATTTATTATTAATGACTTTATACATAGCATATTTATCTCCTGATGGTTAGCGATTACCACTGCCCATGCACACCTGCAACACCAGAGGCGACACAGTACGTTGCTGGGTTTTGGGAGATAAAATGAGCTATGTTAATCAGTAAACTTAATAATCATAATCTACTGCTACAACTATCCTATCCTAACTGGAACCAAAACACAGCATTAGATTCTAGGAGAAATAAAGCAGATAATAACATTTCAATTTGATTTAGTAATTCACTTCTCCGTCCTTCGTAAACAAGAAAAACTAAAACCCTGTGTCTAAAACCGGACACGTGCCTGACGAGCCACGATCTTGCCCAATTTGGGTCGTTATGCAATTGTTTTATTTAATACTTTAACTTATTAGCACTCAACGATTACTATGATTAGTAAATGTGGAGGAACGGGTCACATATTCATTATCATGGTGGTGATCATGCCTGGCGGACCACTGCCCCACGGTTGATGTTGGGAAGTAGTATATATGATAATCGGCGCAAGAACATCTATTGCGCGATTTAGGATTGGTAGTTTCTTAGTTTTCTTCGTTGCTCCATAGTTCGATGTTTCTTCGGTAGATGGCGCTGTCATATATTTTATGTTGTTGTGCTGTATGTGGAAATCGCCACATCGCTCCTCTCCAAGACCGGAGGTTGATATCTGGATGAGTCAGCTGTCTGAGCTCTGTTGCGGAGCTTGCCAGTGCCAGGATTGAATAGTTCCACTGTGTCGGAACTGAGTGCCGCAAGTTCCAGTGAGTCGAAACTGAATGCTGCTAGTCCCAGTGAGTCGGGGTTGAAGTCCGCTGATCCCAGTGAGTCGGGATAGCATGCGGTGCGCGGTGCTGCGGTGAGGTCCCAGTGAGTCGGGGCAATTGCTGCGTAGTGGCTGGCTGCTGCATAGACGGGAGAGAAATGCTCTGCTTACATGGACCGTACTTGCAGTGTGCCGTGCCTAGACGTTGTTGAGGCCGTAGGGGTAAACCAGGCTGGAGCAATCGCTTCCTGCATGTGGTGTATATCCCTGTTGAGGCCGAGGTTGCTGGCTGGCTGAGACTTGCTGTGGGAGTGAACGAGATGGTGGCGCGGTGATGCTGCTGCTGTTGATTTGCTCCTTCAAAGGCTGNTGCATAGACGGGAGAGAAATGCTCTGCTTACATGGACCGTACTTGCAGTGTGCCGTGCCTAGACGTTGTTGAGGCCGTAGGGGTAAACCAGGCTGGAGCAATCGCTTCCTGCATGTGGTGTATATCCCTGTTGAGGCCGAGGTTGCTGGCTGGCTGAGACTTGCTGTGGGAGTGAACGAGATGGTGGCGCGGTGATGCTGCTGCTGTTGATTTGCTCCTTCAAAGGCTGCCTCCAATCACGTCGGGGTCACCACTGTGGAGGAACGGGTGACATATCCCTCCATCACAAAGGGAGGATCCTCCGACCAGGCGAGGTGATCATGCCTAGCGGGCCACTGCCCCCACGGTTGATGTTGGGAATTTGTATGTATGTTAATCGGTGCGAGACATTCTATTGCGCGATTTAGGACTGATAGTTTCTTAGTTTTCTTCGTTGCTCCGTAGTTCGATGTTTCTTCGGTAGATGGCGCTGTCATATATTTCATGTTGTTGTGCTGTATGTGGAAGTCGTCACAGTAAAATAATGGCAACGAATGGAATATTTGAATTCGAACGTTGAAGACTGAAAATATAGCTATTAACAGTTTAGCTTCAGTGAACTGCCATACATGTCAACGAAGTTAAATTTACAGGCACATTTGTAAACATTGGCCGATGTGCCGCAGCTATGTTGTAATATTTCCAAAAAAAGCTTGAAATATTTATTTTTCTTTTCAGTAAAATATGACTTTTAGGCAATAAAAATAGTTTCAGAGAGAGAACTAATAGAGGGTTTTAAAAAATCATCTCAGCTATATTTATTAGGTACGTTTTAAGGTATGCATAAAATAATTACATTATACTCGTTGTTACCCAGTGGTTAAAATTTTACCATAATTATTATTTTTATATTTTTGGTCTATCCTGTCTACACTCCTATATGTAAATTTTAACAGTGGCCCCTTAAGGGAAAAACTTTGTAACCTGTTTGGGTACAAAGTTTTTGCCTTATGTATTAACATTATGGGCATAATATTATAGGTATGAGATGTTCAAAATGTTTGATACCCAATTCTTACTCTTATTTTTAAATTTAATTTTTTTTTATTTAAATACCAATTATTTAAAGATCGAACGAGTTTAAAGTCTTTTTTTAGTGTTCGTAATGGACTTAATCAAAAATGAAAAGCCCCAGCTCACTGGGATTTCCTATCTTTCTTTTCTTAATACAATGTTTCCAATAAATAACATTACCATTAATATTGAAAAAATATGTCAGATGATGAATTTATTTTTAAAAATTGCTAATATGAACGTAAAATGGAAAATATTTAGATATTTGAATATTTTACAATCGGGCTTAATATCATATCATCTATACTTGAAATTGTGGAAGCTCATCGTTTTAAACTTGGAAACACGAAATAATAAATAATTCTGCGAACACCCGCAGGCAAAAACTGGTTGTACAATAAACCTACAATGGAAAACCGTGTGATTCTAGAGAGAAAATAAATATATATATATATTACGCATCCTCGTATAGTTTTCGGGTAAAAGATAGGCTGTTAGTCATTCCAGACCCTAAGACAACTCAAGAGTGTAAACCACTAAATGATTTTACATGATAAACAATCATTCTTGTGCAAATTATCGCAACTGTGGAAACTTAAGCAAGATTTTTTTATACATTACGAATTCCAGTCTATAATATGTACCGTAGTGTAGAGAGGATAGTTCATGCTTACAATAGATAAAAACCAAAAGTACATTTCAGAAATAGACAAGGCTAAAATTACGGTTAGATTAGTCCTAACTAGCATTGAAGCATCATATTTCTCAACTTTTTCTATCAAGCAACAGCTCCTATAGTCTTAAAGCAAACCTTTATCTCCATTCAAAACAAGTCGGCTTGAAAACTTGGCAACAATATAAGTGATAGTTTAACCCACAAAACTAAATGCGGGCGTTGAAGCGTAGGTACTATGCTTGGAGTTTCTGTTGAATAAATCTCGGAATGAGGTCTTTTGTCTGACAAAGAATGAAAATTATCGTTATAGGCATAAGGATAAAAATTTAAACGGCAGTGTCCAATGTCATGACAGCAGTTGAAAACGACGACTACGTTCAGCAGTTAACTGCTATAAACTAATTCATGTTTATATATTTCTAATTCATCAATCTCAAGCTCATAGCCCAGTTGCAATCGATGATTAGAAACATTCACCGAGGGCAAGCTACGACGGCGCGGTCAGTACCTGGATGGGTGACCGCTGGTGGCATGTTACCATGAGCGTCTCCGTGATTCGGAGGTCACGTTAAGCAGTCGGTCCCGGTTGTTATCATACGATAACAGTCGTGAAGCTTAGTTGGAAGCCTTCGGGCGGCTTAACAAACATCCAACGGCAAGATTTACGTAGCCACAACGTATTCTTGCCAGTCCCCAACCCGCACTTGCCCAGCGTGGGGATGTATGGCCTTAACCCTCTCCTGAGAGGAGACTCGAGCCCAGCAGTGGGACATTATGGGTTGTTATTTTATTATTTTTGAGTGATCATCCATCTGGTCAGCGCTGGTCAACTGCTTGGTCTTGCGGGTGATGTACGTGACTCCCGATCAAGAGGTCTCGGGTTCGAATCCCGAGTCGGGCCAAAAGTGTTATTGAGTTTTTCTGTTTATAGAAATACTTAATAACAGCTCGGAGTTTGGAAGTTAGAGTCTGAACCCCGTGCCTCTGAGAGCAAGTAAAACTGTCCGTCCTGCGCCTGATCTCTCCACGATTGTGTCGGTTAACCGCTCTATCGGATTATAGAGACAGGGAACAGAGAATGCACTAGTGTTTGCGCACACTCTTGTGCACTAATATATCTACTGCGTAGTTGGCTGGTCTCCGTTGCAACTGGCTGCCGTAACCGTAATCAGCTAGGAGAACCTCGCTCAACATAGAGGCCAAAATTTCCTGTCTAAGATGATACCTATGTCCAGCAATGGACTGATGGAGGCTGTTAAGGCTGATGATGAATATACATCTACAGTAGTGTGCTCAAGAGTATATGATTCATAAAAGAAAAAAGTACAAAAGCTCTTATGTAAATTTTGCTTTTTGCTTATTTGAATGTGATCACTTTTCTTAATTTTAATAACTTATTTTAATGTTTTACGTAATTAATGTATACAGATTTATAAAAGCTACATAATTTTTAAAAAAATGAGGATTGTATTACTTGACTGGATGTGAGTAGCCCAAATTCGGTCAAAGTTGCGTGCAATGGGGGAGGCCTATGATATGATATGATTACGATTACTTCAGTACGTAGAAAAAATAAAGATTTATACCTAAATTTTAAATGTGTAAAAATGCGTTTTTATTAAGCCTTACTTTAATGACCTTATATAAAACTTCACTAAATATATTAATATACTGTTTCATCATATTTAGTTTGCAGACGTTGAACCCCGCGATTTTACCGTACTGTACCCGTGGTTGTTGTTGTAAAGGTACAACAATAATCACATGTAAGGCAACGGGGCGAAGCTAGTCTAAAAAAGTAGCCTAAGTTACTTCTTATATCATCAGCTATATGAAAGTCCCGTCAAAATTGGTAAAGCCATTTCAGAGATTATCCGGAACAAACAGATAGACAGAAGGACAAAAATGTGAAATAACGACTTTTTGATGTAAGGACCGTAAATGCTGTCATATACATTGAGTGAAAAGTTGTTGGTGCCAACTTTTTATTATTACACATTGTACCCGATATATTTATATTAGTTTCATATAGATCCCCGTCTATACTATGCATAGATAATTTCTTGGACTCGTTAGAACATATTTTGCGTCCAATAAATTCTAATAAAAATATCATAGTCATCGGGGACATAAACATTGACATTAAGAGTAGTAACACAGACAGACATAGCACATTGTACTTGAACTTAATGGCAGAACTTGGTTTGCTACCTGCTCATACTTATCCCACCAGAAAACTTAACTGCCTCGACCACATCATGTTAAAAACTATATATCCTACGACTGTATGCGTTATTGATTCTTCTATAACGGATCATTCTCCTGTGATAGTTTCACTGAGCATGAGCAAAAGTAAAACGATGACTAAAAATTATAGTATTAATAAATTAGACATAAAAAAATGTATCAATGAAGTAGATGCTGTAGATTTCTCCTTTGTTACATCTATTTCGGATGCTAACGAAGCAGCAACAGTTTTTGTGGAGAAACTTTCAGACATTATTAAAGCAAATACTGAAGTCTACCAAACAACTAATAAAAAAAGAATTTTAAAACCATGGATTACGAGTGGGCTCCTACGTTGTATTAGACATAGGGATAGACTCCATAAACAACACAAAATGTATCCTACTAATTACATTTTAGAAATCACATATAAACGATATCGGAACTATTGTAACTCTCTGTTAAGGAAACTAAAAATAACTTATGAAAAGTCCTTACTCCGGAACGCCAAAACACCCAAAGAATCATGGAAAGCAATAAAATCTATTGTAAACTATACCGAAGACAAAACAGTTGCAGATGAGTTATTGATTTCAAACAAAATTGATACAATTAATAACTATTTTGCGGAAGTTGGTAAGCGGCTTGCTGATTCCGTCACTGTTTCGCATACCCCTAACTATGATTTTGTAATCCCTCGTAACCTNAGATACAGATACGTGTGGATTAAGAACACGAAATATCACCACTCACTTTTTATCCCGAGTGTGTCGTAAGAGCCGACCAAGGACAGTAAACTTTTAAGGACAACAGAACCAGAAAAAGGAAAATTTGAAACCAAATATCAACTCGTCTGGCCAGCGTAGTACGGTAAGCCAAAACATCCTTTTTAAGGAGAAACCTATGCCTAGCAATGGACTATAAAAATATATTTCTGACGTTGACAATAATATAGATATAAATCCTTTGAAGTACGATATATATATATACAATGGCTGCAGCAATTTATACGTTCAAACCTTCATCTTTAATTACTCGCTATTGACGGAAGCTACATTAAAATCCGTTGTGTAGATTGAAAGACTTAGGTGAACAAGACGAAAAACCAACTTCATTTTGCTTATGGAAACGTAAAAGATAAGATAAGATACTTCCTTTATTATTTTGTCTATTTCTTTTAAACAGGAACAAAAATAAAATTAAAATTCTTATTTCAGTTTTAATTCCAGATAAGTTCGTTAAGCGGAGGCGTTAAGCCATGAGGTTACTATTCTACGTGCTCTTTGTTGTACAGCAGTCATTTGAATAGTGTCCGTAACTCGCCACGCCCCCATATCGAAGCAATGTGATGCTCTGAAAATAAGAAAAAATACCTAATGTATTAATAGGTATTGATAATGTAATACTTATTTTACTTTTGGTCGTGTCGGATACCCGTTCGTCAGATTATGAGAATAAGGAAACAGAGAGTACACCTGTGTTTGCGCACACACTTGCGCGCTACAATATTTTCTGCGTAGTTGGCTAGTCTCAGTGGAGAATTGAGTTATTGAAATCGATGCAATAGTTTAGCCCTGACGTAGCAGACACGCCAACAGTTAGTTTCGAATCCATATAAATAAAAATGAATTACCAAAATGTATGTACGCGCATATTTTCCGATCGACTGCACTAAATTGGACAACTCTTTTTTATGTATTTGTTATTGTCAGGACAAAGTTTGTTTAGAATAAAATGTAAAAAAAACCGGCAGTGTTATATTTTCTTAGTCCACGACTGTATACTATCCACGTACAGCTGAGCCGGGCACCAAAATTAAAACAAGTTTTGCGGAAATAAATACAAAATTCACGAAAACTACAGTGGTACGTCGTTTTGTGTGTTTTAAAGGATTGACTGACTAGCGCCCTCTTACTTGAAGAGAAAAAAATGCATGCTGATAAGAGAAATTTTAACCTCTTAACAAGTTTAGGTACTAAACTAAGTATCTATGGGTAAACCGGTTTCTTAAAAGTAACCGTAGATAGTAAGTAATAAACCATACATTCAAAGCAGATATTACGCAGCCCACTGCGCAAAAGATTGATATTATTTTTCTTTTCGCACATTAAGACAATCACGATATATTTTACCTAGGTACAGTGTAAGTTGGCGATGTTTCATGTAAATCTCTGTCGTATACTCCAAGAGCACGCCATGGATCAATGTAGCCGTGAATATTGATGGTATTCTTCACTTCAGGCGATAAAGCTCCAAAAATTAGATTGACACGATCTGCAGCGTCGTAAACAAAAGCTTCGTCAAACCTGTTATACATACCAATATTTCGGTTAGTTAAATCAGAAAACAGTTTTTTTGTTGGGTGTCAAGAAGGTGCAATTTTTTTATGGAATTAAGAGCAATCGAGCAGATGTATCGCCTGATGGTAAGTGATTACTGCCGCCCATGGACACCCGTAACATCAGAGGCGTCACAAGTGCGTTGCCGATCTTTGGGAGATGGGGAGGGGGATTGAGGATATGGGCCTTCGCTATCACTCCGGTCGAGGGCTAGCTCAACCGGATGCCGAAGCGTCGCTCTACCACGGTTAATCTTTTTGTTCAGGCTATTACCATCCTGTCCTGAATGAAGGCCTCCCCGAACGAGCGCGGTCTTTGTCAGTCAGTGATGGTGGACATAGTGTTGTTATAACATTAGCCTATCACAGTTCACGACTGGATATTTCGATAGTTGTTTATACATACTTATTTCACGAAAACCTTTTTCTAATTAAGTATTTTCAATCCATGAGTTTCAACTTAAATTCTAGTTAATAATACTGTAAGAACTCTTACAAAATATATATAAATAAGTTTTTCTGTACAGCTTTTGACATGCTGTTACTTATATATAAATATATAATCTTAAGTACGTAAATAACCTTATAGGATAGCTCATAACAAAACTCACAATTTAAGAAATAAATTTTATTTAATGTCTATGTTTCAGTTTTACAATTTCATTAGTACTATTTCAGAAACACAATTCTGTCTATGGAAATGTTTGTACCAAACGAATATTGACTAAATTTACTACCAGAACGTATCGTCTGGATGCAAATAGTTTAATAGCATTTGGTAGAACAGTGACAACTGTCTGATGTAACACTATCACATCAAATAGCATAAAATCGATTCGTACGAACTTTAATTGGCTCGTCACAGCAGTCCAAATTTAAATTTAGCCTCATTTATACAGATAGTGTTTTATTAAAGAGCTTTATAAGTATGACTTTTTCTTTTAATTTAAATGGTATAAAAAACAAACCTTATACCCGCCAGTGTGAAAATAATACTAAATATTTCATAAATAACAGAGTTTTGAGGTAAAAATCATTAAAATATGACCAAATAAAAACAATCTGCTATTTTAAGTCGTTTATTAAACTATCACACGTCATAATAACGGCCAGAAAAAAAAAAGTTTTATAGCCGACTGCGAAAGTGCATTATGTTTTTCGAGTGTATCTACATACATATGTATGTATGTATTTTTCTTTGGCACGCCCTAGAACCTAAATGGCTTGTCATATTTTTATATGAGTGGTGTCAATAGATTGATTCGTTTTAGTCCTGAGAGTGACACTGGATACACCAATTTTAACGGGGATTGCGAATATCTATAGTGTATAAATGTTTTATTAAAAAAACTGAATTTAATAAATGTGACAGATATTGGCGCAGTCGGGATTTTTTATAATTTTACTTGTTAACGTATGCGTTCACGGTTTTAAGTGATGTGGTTAAAATCAAATCAAAACAGCAATTGTAAATCTGATTTTAAATAAAATAATATAATCTAATAATAAAATAATATAATCTAAACGCATAAGCTACAAAAAATCTGATTTACGTTAAGGAAATAATTTATTTTATTGGACGTGTTTTTAAAGATTTTATTTAAACAGATTATTATTATATTCATTTCTTAATTGTTTTATTTATTTAAAATAAGTATCATTGGATTCATTTCTTTGCTGTAGCTGTACAAATTACATTATATCTGCAAGATTCAATTGCATGATCGTTAGTAGTAAGAAATATAATATTTTTGTTAATAGACTAATAAATATAATTTGTATTATCGTGTCTTACCTTTCATCATAAGCTCTCTTGCAAACCTCAACGTAAAACTCAACATCAAGCCATTTTAATGGATCAAAAACAGTGCCAGAGTTTGGAGCTATTTGGAAAAAACCATATTCCGTACAAGTTTGAAAATACCAAGCCCTGGCTGAAAAAAATAAACGTAGTAGTTAACAGATATTTATGATAATTAAAAGTTTTTTTTTAGTTTTTTAATTGACGAACGAATTATACAAAATTTAACATTTAATATTAGAATGCAAAGGGAACTAATAATAGTTAAAGAGCAATCTCGCACTGGGGTTATGTTCCGAGTCGTTACAACTTGTGAATTTACAAATATAACTAAAACGGACACGAAGAACATGCAGAATCAGAAAAAAATCTTGTGGATCACACAAGGTTTGGTGACCGCCATCCTTGGATGCTGCTTATGCTTTCAAGCCGGTAAAGTAGAGTTTAGCAAAGTAGAGTTTAGCAGATTCATACACAAAAAAATGTGTTATCAAATGTGGGATCGAACCCATAACACGCAACTCGGTAGGAAGTGGCGAGATGATTGGTTAAGTTACTGTTCTATCCATGCAGACAAATTATATAGTTATTAAGTTGTACAAATAACGGAACAGCATCTGAAACCCTAACCAAGTTGATATTCTACAAACGTGAACGATAAAATAGGAAACTATTTTAACAACTGTGTGGGAATGGCATAATTTAACGCTAAGTACCGTGGTCACAAATAATAAAACAAAGTAGTAGCCGATAAGAATAAAGGCATGCATAAATTATGCCTCTGTGGCGCAGTGGTAGCGAATGCGACTGCCGTGAAAGAGGTCTCGGGTTCGATTCCTGAGTCCACGCCAAATGTTTGTATGATCTGCAAATATTTGTTTCGGATTTTGGGTGTTTTCTATGTATAATATGTATGTATTTCCAAAAAAAAGTATGTAAGTATTAATATCAGTCGTCTAGTAGCCTTTTTTTACGTGTGGAAACCCCTTCGGGCCTTCACCCCACCGGGGTTTGTGGCGGGGGGGTGTGTCGGAATCGAACCGACTAAAACCACACGGTGTGCCACTCTGCGCCTGAGACGGGAGGGATCCGGGAACCGCTTTCTTACGCCATCCTGAGTACCCACAGTACAACCTCTGCTTAGTTTGGTACTAGATGGCGTTTGTGTGTTGTGTGTTTAGATGTCTGAACATATTTATTTGTAAATATTCTGAACATTAGCCATGGTAGGAAGAGGTTCAACACGAAATATTTGCATCTTGGCTACCGGGGTTACTATATTGAGCAAGAAAACATATTCTGTATTAGAATACAAAATAAATTAGTTTTTACAATTAGTTTTGCCAATAACAAAATTGTTGTTCGCTACTCGATAAATCTTAGGTATAATCTCTAAGGTCAGAATCTCTGATCATTACTGAATCTAGTCTGAAAATATATAATACTTACAATTAGTTGGGCGATTGTAGGTCTCCACCATGTTATCAAATTTTATGTTCCAGCATGAGTCGACACCAAGATTTTGAAACAACGCTGTGAATCCACCGATCTGTCTCATAGGGGTGGTACCTGATTATGCAAAACATTATGATAAAGGTATTAACATGCTCAGATATTTTAACTGTGTGGTAATTATACAAACAAAATTAATATTTAGAAAAAAAATTAGTATGAGAAACAAAGGAGAACTTTAGCATCTATTTTCTATATTTAAAACTTTACGAATGTCAAAAATTATGATATTATATTTTAAATACCACAATACTACTTAGTTATTTCAATGTTTATGCTCTGAATTTTTCATATTTTCGGTTGAAGCTGGCTACTTCGACTGAAACAAAACTATTATATTAAGCTCACCGTAGACGTTGTTTCTGAAATTATTACATATTGCCGACAATGTGCCCGGAGCTGCATATTGCACTCTGCCCGAAAAAGTCCAAGTGATCATTCCAGAGAAATAACCCATGTCCCATCGATTATCAAAGTCAAATGTTTCATTACATAATCTGCATGAGAAAAATTATCACTTAGGCAAGAAAATCTTTAAAAATTTTAATTTACTAGACTAGACTAGACAAGTTTTGATAAAATTTCTTTAGCCTAATGTCACCCAGGCCATCATTACGAATCTATTAACACCTAATTCATTGAAATCGGTTCAATCGTCTTGACGCTACTACATAAGAACAATGTATAAGACGGTTTTACACTACTTTGGCACGTGTAAAAATTATAAATACACTGTAAAAAATGGTTTCGAAAAAATATTGCAATTACACTCATTGCCAGGACAGCCTTCTAATATATCGGCAGAAACGATTAAAAAATACGCACCTATAAGATTCTTCTATAGTCCGTCTACCAGCCTCTGTTTCCCAGGCTTCTACAGTATCTTGAATACCTTGCCTAATGATATCAATACACTCTTCACCTCCTTCTAGCAAGAAAGCTTCGTGGACAACTTCAAGGTACCCTGAAATATAACAAGGATATGCAATATATTTAATTTGGTTTGATGATATTAATTACCGCGGTCAGTAATTCTGAAATTTTTGGCTAAATTATATATAAGGTAAACAGAATAGAATATACTAGATACTAGAGTTTTGTACACCAATTAAAATTATTACAGTTAAATATTTCAAGAAGATACCATGCACTAGCTTTTGCCCGCGGCTTCGCTCGCGCAGTAGTAGACATTTTCATCACCTATTTAACCTCAAGGGGAGGCATTTCCAAAATTCCTTTCTAAGTGCTCACTTACCTACATGCAAAATTTCAGAATTATAGGTTCAGCAGTTTCGGCTGTGCGTTGATCTCTGGGTATCTTAGTCAGTGACCTTCCTCTTATATATATATATAT
>PKRV01000616.1:368804-472763 GCA_003709505.1 Hyphantria cunea
ATATATATATATATACTTTTTTTTTGTAAATACATACATATCATACATAGAAAACACCCAAACTCCGAAACAAACATTTGTAGATCATACAAACGGGAATCGAACCCGGGACCTCAAGAACAGCAAATAATAGGTAAATTTTATTTTGATTACTGTTTCTAAATGTATACCAGCCATAACTATCATTACTTTCTAAGCAAAGAATATCCTGTGTGAGCTAAATTAACAAATTTAACATTTTGTAAACTGAACGTGCGCACGGTTTGAGACATACATTTAAGATCACGTATGAACCAGCACAGTGGCGTATTTTCATATATTTTTCAAAAAGAAGCCTTAAAGCAGTTCACAATGGCTGTTTCTATGTTTCCATTCTTGTCGTAATTCCGTATACCTTAAGAACTTGGAATTGGTTTATTGCAAATTAAAATATAAAGACCACGGTTGGCAAGTGTGCGGAGATTTAAAATCTTGGGCATGTTGCTCGGACAACAAAATGTATGGGTCTACGAAATCCCTTACTTTTTGATTTTTGGGATAGTAGAAACCGAGCAAACCACTGGACCAAAAGGTGTTGCGCTCCGAGGGAGCTTAAAGTAGGCGAAAAGAACGTCCTGTATGAAATTTTGGTGCCACCTCATAAAGTTCTTCTGTCACCGCTTCACATAAAGCTGGTATTGATGAAGTAATTTATAAAGTCCCGTCACGTTCATCTTTTTATCAAGGTTTCCAGGCCACGCGGAAGCAAAGTTGAAGGAAAGTGTTTTCGTTGGACCAGATATTAGACGGCTCAAGCCAGATCCACAATTCATAACAACCATAACGGATCCTCAAAGAGAAGATTGGATACCCTTTAAAGAGATCATAATTTTTTTTTAGGTAATAATAATCTAACTAGAAATCGTTAAGTTCAAAAGTACATTTTCTTTATTCCCATCTCGACTAATTTATAGATAATGGAGTGATGTGAGTGAAGAGTAAGGAGAACTATTTCACCAAGAGATTAAGAAGATGGAAAAAGGATTCCAAAGGAAATGGAGCGTTCCAATGATGGCAGACTATAGTTGGACGCTTCAGAGAGAAATCTCACATGCCTCCCACAAGCGAAAATGTACCAAAAAGAGTCTCACTGAGAAATCGAAATGTGTTTGGTGGTTAATGAATGTATTTTAGATAAAAAAATATGTTATGTTACGCTACTGTGTTTTTTTAACAAATTAGTATTTAATCTTTTATTTTAAGATGGTAACTTAACAAAGATACCCAGTGTCAGAATCGTGAGGTTCTATGACAAAACGAAAGTCATTTTTGGATTCAGCACAACACACACACACCTGAAATCTTAAGAATTATAGATAAAAAACAAAACAGCTTTTAATTTTTTATTACTATGAACAAACTTGGACAACAAGAAAGAGGTAAACACGAAAGTTTACAATCAGTTCCATAAAAAGGTCATCTGATAAAGGTTACTTTTTTCTTTTAAGGTCTTAATATGTTTTAATAAAGTGATGAAAACTAAATTCAATTATTGTACAATTCATTGTTTATTTTTTACATCTCATACTAAACATTCAATTACAATAAACGACATCAACATGATTACGATATCTTTGAACTAAAAACGAGAACTCTATCTAACCTCCTGAATTTTCACACGCTTTCGTTAACTTCACCTGTTTGTTTATCTAATACCTACTTTCTTATATTGTCCACTAAATTATACAAGTGTGTCCATGTGAAGAATAAAATTTAATAAGAAGATTAGCTCTTGTTCATAGTGTGGTATGACCCTTCACTTCACCAGGGCTTGCGGTGATGTATTGGAATCGAAGTGGCACACAGCGTGGCTTTACCTTTAGAGGCTGTAGCTACGATTATTTTAGCACGAACAGGCCATCAACGTAAAAAGACAGCATTCGTTCTGTTGCATAGTCTAAATTCGCATTTAGAATGGTGACCACCACTCTTGGATTCTGCTTTCCATCAGGCAGAGTAAAGTCACTTTGGCAGGCCCATACATAAAAAATAGTAAAAATTAACAACAACGCTGAATAGTTTTGGCAATAGCATAAGTGATGATATAATTTTTAAGTGCTTGTACACTTCTTCTTTCATTGTGAATTTCAAAATTATTCAGTGTCAACTTGATGTGTATCTTGTTAGAGCAAAATAAGCCAAATTTTAATTAAATAAAATTAATCCGTTATCAGATCAATAAATATTGGTATAAAGATCGAATCGTACTATGCTAATATAGACTCAATTAGAGATTGCTATTCAGATTTGTGATCAACACTTTTATCTTGCCTAAAACGCTAGGATACTAATTAACAAAAAAACAAACGTTTTTATTGAAAACTAACTGTACCCCGCGATGTTAACCAAGTTTGATATTGGACCGTTACAATAGGAAACGCGCTTAACGCGAAGCGAAGTTAGTCTAAAATAAAGGTTGCCTTAGTTACTCCTTATATCATCCACTATCTGCCAATGAAAGTCACGTCAAAATCGGTCCAGCCGGAACAAACAGACAATTTTTTTACGTAGGTAGGTACCGACCGTATATATATACTTTTACAGGTATTTTGTGAAGAGTCAGTTTGTAATTATATATTGTATGTATATAGATTGACATACCATGTTAAATGTAGCTCTGTTTTGTGGGTCCCAGTGATCAAGTGGCATTTCTATCCAGTTTATCTGTACGTTACTCCTTGCACTAACTCTCGTCTCCGGAGGGTCAAATTCCAAATGGATGGTATCTTTTACATAGAGCCGTTGTTCCAATCCCCATGATGATGACAAAAAACTCATAAATAATAAGAACGAATTCTGAAAAACATGTAACTTTGCATTGCCATTGTGCTTATCAAAATAGAGAAATTATGTTGAAAAACACTAGTAATAAATTTCTTACCATTTTATTCGAATTCAATTTCCATTGGTATCGATAGTTTGGAACTACCGCCTTGTCTAATTGAGCATATCAATGCTATCGCTATTATCTATACAATTCAGTTATCAATAACACTAAATATGACTAGATTATATGCAATATCTACACATATATAGAGTGTTTAATTTATGTAATTATGTATTTATCATATATTTCTTCTTTGAATTGGGCCTTATAAGTACCTCTTTCCGTGTTGGTTGCTTTTCTTTCGCCGCTGTGGATACGTTGCCCCATAATACCCCATTGACTAAGCAATTTTGATAAGATGACATTTTTGGTGATCTCTCAAGGTTCGTTGACAACGGGCATTTTAAACTAACGTATTTTTGTTGCGTACACAATTTCGTTCGACAACTTTAAAAAGGTCTCCGATAATAATTGGTAAATTAAAGTCTATAGGGTGACTTTAATTTACCAATTATTATACTTCGCACAACCCTGTCTGTGCACATTTAACAAAAATATTTTTTGTGATTTGTTAATGGCAATGGTTGTCTGGAAGAGATCGCCGTGAGCGATAAGATCGCCAATTGTTGTAGTAATCCTTTTTGTCACTCATTTTATTTAGTATTTTTGTAATATGTACGCAATGAAGATAAATAAATAAATAAATAAATATTAACTTCCAAAACCGTATTACTATTGCCTATGGCCTTACCCAACAATTAAATTATCACCATGCACAGTTACAATTACATCGGCGCAGTGGTTTAGCCGCTTTCACGCGAAATTTCATGCTAACAGACAGACAGACAGTGTTACTATTACATTTATAATATTGTTATAGTTTTTGTTGTTATTACAAGGGCACAACGACTGTGAAACATTAACTTGTTTACGGGCTTTTTCATGTATCTGCAGTAAGTACGCTTGTAATAGAAATTACTAACTATTTAAGTTACTGTAAGTCCATTTTTGGGTTCAAAGAAAAAGAAGTTATCCATATACAGGTAGGTATACCCATTCCCGGGCGGATGACATTGACCTAGTCCCCCCAGTACGAGAAGAACCAGGGGCGCTATAGGGTACGAGAAGAAGTCCGCAGAGCGGGATGTAGCGGATCCGATGAGAGGCAGTGAGAGGGTTACCCTGAGATGTTCCTCAGTCGTGAGGTACGGCAGGGGGGAATCTAGAAGCCGCTGATGCGTCCCTGGTACTACTCCCGACTGCCGCCGCGGGGCTTAGTGGGTAGACCGATTCGTCGGGAGTCCACGGAGGGTATGGTGCAAAAAGCTATTCCCGCGTTAAAAAAGGTATACCCATTTAACAATACTTGAAATAATTACACCCACATTTAAACAGATTTGGCTTATCTACTTGCGATCGCAGTAAATAATGATTAATAGCCACAATTAATTTGACATCGGGCATGTTTTTTCATTAAATGGTCCTTGTTAATCATGAATACTATCTTGTATATCTAATATATAAATATTGTAGATGTTATCATTATTGTTTTTTTAGACTTTAATTGATCTTCAGATAATGTACTTAAAGGAATTTACTTTGACATACATTACACATGTAACGTCGCCATATACCTAAGCCCTTTTCTTTCTCTTTTTCTGTGAGCAGTCTCTCCGGATACCACGCGCTGGTGATGTGTGTGTGTGTGTGTGTAACTTGTAGTCAGGGTACCAGGTCCAGCCTAGAAAGGAAATTCCTGGAACCCCGAAGTTTACGGCCTTTACATGCTCCCTCTATGTGTCAACCCCGATGTTCCCTTTCTGTCTCCAAAAGGATGCGCGCTTTGTAGGGTGCAAGCATTGTAGCGTTCGCGCCGCCACCCCAGCCTGCATCAACAAGGGTGACAAATGGCCTCACCAGACACCCTCATGCTTACGCTTAAGGAGAACGGAGATCGTTTTGCAATCTCCGGCACCTGCCCCGGTCTTCCTTCCTTAAAGTATAATTTACTACTAGACAGAAACGGCGAAGTCTCAATCCGTATCATGACTGAAATTATATCACCAATCGAGATCATAACCATTATAATGACCGCTACGGGGTCATGTCGCGGCTCCCCACGCATTGTACATTCTGCTAGTGTGTCCACGGTCCGGCTTTCGCAGTGGTGGCACTCAAACGTTGGCTTCAAAGCGGATCAGACGCAGGTGATCTCACCTGTCTGATCCGCAAGAAGTCATCGCATGAATCCAACCGATGATTCGTAGGTACGAATTATCAATTTCCAGTAGTGACCGACGTCATCCGGTATGAGAGGATCCCGTGCTGCTTCTCGAGCCAATCTTTCACAACGGGTCCTATCGCCGCGCGCTGCAAAAAGCTTTATTGTTAATTGAATATTATTAGGCCCTTATATATCAAATTAGCGTTTTGTCGCACTAGCCACTTTGATCTTAAATATATGTACTCTTTGGTTAAGAATCCCTAATTCAAAGTTATAAATCAATTTTCTTGACATATTTGAGTTTAGAACAGTCATTTTTTTGTTTTTTTTTTTAATAATTAGTTTTTTCTTTTGCGCCGCTCATCTTGCACGATGCAAAACTTGAAATATTGCTTTATTTACAAATACGAGTTCTACCGTGGTCCCAGTGCTACAGAAATAGCTTGAAGGATTAACATGTACATTGCTCAATCAGCACAATAATGATGGAAATTTAAATCGGGTAATCGGAACCGCTTGTCACAATGGCTGAACTCTGGAGAACCAGCAACAAAAAAGTTATTTGAGAGTGTTTGGTAAACTAGTACCGGTGTCGTATACTACAGCTTTCTAAAATCTGGTCAAGGGTACAGGTAGTAGAGCCACGCTTATTTCAGCATGAACGGATCGGCTCTACCGAGGCGATACTACCCACGCACAGAAGATTAACGTAAAATGACAGCGTTCGTGCTATCGTGGTTTGTTAGTGAATGCGAGACCGGAGACCCAATGATGCAGAAGCATCACTAGGCCGCCATAGTGTGAGCTACCATGCTGCATTGCTGCATTGTCTGCATTCGTAATAAATATGGAGCGTATGTTGACGCTCATGGGACGTGCATGACGCGGTCCATCCTTTTTATGGATCCGAAGACACTCGATTACGGAGCTTCCAAGATGCACTGAACAAGAGCCCCGAGAATTTGAATGTGACAAAAACTAAAGAAATCCAAGTGATCAAAAATCTTTAAAATGAATGCCGTGGGGGATCAAAATGAAATTGAAGTTCAAAAGGATTCCCTAGAGGATCGCTATCGGAGCTGTCCTGAATTTAATCCCCAAAAGCAGATTAAATTACTATGTCTCAGAGTAGTATTTATTTAACGTAGGCAATCAAACTCCATCCCCCAATATCAAAGTCTTAGCTTATGTCACAATATCTAACCATACTATGTTTGATAAAAATTATAGCAACCAATCACCTCAAACACAAATTACTTCCGAAACAGAAACTGAATTCAGGACCTCGTACACACCCAACTTTACAAAAAGGTTATGATCAGTTAGCTCACAATAAATAGTGAAACAATAAACAATACGAGCCAGGCAGTTAGTCTGCTCAACTCTCTGATTGCTCAGTACCCGGATATTGTATTATTCAATACCAATATGAGCACATTTTTTAAATTTTGTATATTTTTCGTTAGTGGTAGGTTATATTAGTATGTAATAGACATTAATTCCTGTTTTAAACATTATTTATTTTTGTACTGGCTCGCTGTACGTGTTGGGCAAACTGTAAGTGTAGTGAGCAGCTGATCAAATAAATAAATAAATAAATAAATAAAAGATTATGCTACGCCTGTAACAGCAGCAAATGTTTGTGCATTTAAAACTAAAGTAGAAGATGATAAAAAGAACAAAAAAACTATTATTACATTATTTAATACACTAGTATTTGCCCGAGGCTTGGCTCGCATTAGATTTGATTTGGAGTGGATTGTAGTGAATAAATGAATGTCAAACACAGTAAATAAAAAAACCTCTACAAAATTTCTAGTTCAGGTGCCTTACTGCTTGGCTTACTCGTGAGCAAGTTGCGTAGAACTGGCCATGAAAGAAGCAGCTTTCTCTTAAATATATCCCAGTAAATTTGAGTGTTTATTTTTGAGACTTGTTTAGTGTCATCGCGAAGCAGACCTTGACGGTAAATTGCAACCGTATAAATTTAAACGGAAGATCGTTTGGGATCAAATAAAATCGTGGTATAGGTACTTATAGTTTCTCCTTGCGCATATCCAGTTAAAAATGTGTCTTCCTCTATATTTCTATGTAAAGCTTTGACTCTTAGCTTGGTTAATTCCGTAATTTTGTGGTTTTAAATTTCGCAACAACGTCATGGGGGTGTTTGCGCGTAGAACAAGTACGGCAGGTCCGGTGGTTTCAGAGAAATCATAAATCCTACAGGGTAATTCGTAGCGTTGCCTATGTTGACCGCCGTGTTTATAGAAGAATATACATTTTCTTCCGCCACAAGTTATAATTGTATATAATTTCTTAAAATTGTTTCCCAGTACTGGAGTACTGGGGAACAATTTTTAAAAATTATTGAGTTAAACAACTTCTATTTATTAAATACCGGTGTACTAACCCGTCACACGGGCCCTAATGAAAATGCCAGTGCTGTAAACCTGTCCATTGTTACTCCTGTATTAACCGAACATATGGTAAAGAACCGGAGTAGAGTAGAGTAGAGCAGAGGAGAGTAGTGTAGAGTAGAGTAGAATGGTTTATTGAAAGTAAGACTAATATCAAAGAGCCAGTTCAGGTTCAGGAAAAATAAATCGCAATAGACTACTAGACGAAAGATTTTAATTAAAAGCATAGCATTACTTCGTAATGAGGCTGTGTTAGCGGCATTCTTAGATATTCATGACGCTTATGATAATGTTATTGTATCCAAGCTTATACAAAAATTAACAGAGCTTAGTGTACCGGATACACACATAAAATTTATTTTTATATGTTATTCAAGAGATATATATAAGACATTTAGAACTCAATGATGGTACAAGAATATCCAGAGTGATCCGAAAGGGACTACCGCAAGGATCAGTTTTAAGCCCATTGTTGTTTAATATATATATTTACGATTTAGAACGCTCTATAAATAACATTGAAATCCTTCCATACGCCGATGATTTACTTATATACTCTGTTAATAGTAGTAAAGAGTCCGCTAGCAATAGCGTATAAAACGCTTTAAAACTACTAAAAGTATGGCTTGAGAATAGCAGATTGGAGAGATCAGCCGGGAAAATTAGTGCAGTTTTGTTTACGAGAAATCGTATCCCACCACCA
This sequence comes from Hyphantria cunea, assembly GCA_003709505.1. Classification (NCBI taxonomy): domain Eukaryota; kingdom Metazoa; phylum Arthropoda; class Insecta; order Lepidoptera; family Erebidae; genus Hyphantria; species Hyphantria cunea. The sequence goes on from PKRV01000616.1 coordinate 377,015, forward strand.
GTAAATGTTGTTTATCCATTCAAAATAATCTTGATGCAAAATTTCTAGCCGTTGTATTAGACTCTAAACTCTCTGGCAAAGAGCATTGTGAATATACAATAACAAAATGTGAGAAAAAACTAAACATGATGAGATGTTTATCAGAGGATTGGTTGGGAGCGCATCCATCTACACTTAAACTAGTATATAATGCACTAATTAGGAGTCTGCTTGATTATGGATCGTTTTTGGTTGTGGGAGGTAATAAAATTGCCTTTAAAAATTTTGATTTAATTCAAAATAAAGCGATGAGATTTATTCTAGGTGCAATAAAATCATCACCAATAAATGTAATGCAAATTCAATGTGTAGGACCCCCTCTTAATTTTTGAAGACAATTTCTTAGCGATAATTTTTTGTTTAGAGCATATCAGTTTTCTGATCACCTTATCTTTCAGAAACTTAAAATATAGACATAATGCCGAATAATAAAGATCCCAACTCTTCTTCTCATAGTATATTACCGGCACATCTACTACCGATACACAACAAAACATGTCTATACCACTTAATGTTAAAAATTGTTATACCAGCCTTTTGTTTCGTTGCAGAAACATCGCTAACCGATCACGATTGTGTAATAATCGTTTTAAAACGCTCGATTCCTCAGAAAAATCTTTTTACCTTTAAGAAAATAGACTATGATAGCCTGAATCTTGATATGACTAAAATGTGTTTTCGAGCTGTATATGCTTCAACTGATTGTGCGGTGGCTACCCTTCTTTTACTGTTCAATATAAACACTACGATAGGATCTAATACAAATACTGTTATCATCCCTAACCGAAAGCGTACCACAAAGCCTTGGATAACTGAAGGCCTACTAAAATGCATTAGGAATCGAGACAAACTACATATGAATCTCAAGAAAGATCCAGCTAATAAGATCATAAAATTAACTTACCTAAGATATTGAAATTTTTGTAATAGCCTCTTAAAAAAGTAAAGAAAGACTATGATAGTAATTAATTAAAAATTGCAGCTAACACAAATAGTAAAACGTTATGGGACGCCATCAAAAAGTAACTCATTATAATAAAAGCACTAAACTTGCTACAGAATTATGGTCTTCTGAAAATCCAATTTCCTCCATTCATAATATTAATCAATACTTCACTTCTATAGATAAAATATTAGCTGAATAAGCCCTTAACTATAACTTGTCCCATGTCCCTGACTTTATTTCTAAATAATTTTCGTTTGTCTTGTCCCCAACTTCCGCAGCAAAAGTCCGCAGCCTTATTTTGTGCTTAAAAAAGGTTAATGCGACAGGAAGATATATATATAGATAATATCTCGGGTCTATTCTTAAAACATTATCACCATATTTTGGCAGCCCTCCTTAAATACATATTCAATCTTATGTTTAGTACGGGAGTCTTTCCTAAGGAGTTCAAATTTGCCGACATGATTCCTAACTTCAAGAGTGGGGACAGAGCCTGTGTCAACAACTATAGGCCCATTTCCATTCTCTCAACTATTTCGGTTTCATCAAGTATACTACAAAACTACCAAATCACTGCTAACATCTGTCCGTCATATGTATCTTGCGACTGTGATCGCCTAGAATATGTCTCTCACATTAAGTATCTCGGTGTTATGCTGGTCTGTGTTTTGACTTTCAATTACCATTTAGATCTTCTCGCATGTTGAACACGAAAATTAATATCCATCTGTAAAGGACTACGTAACATAGCCGACACAAAAGTGCTTCAAATGGTATATACGTCTCTATGTCAGCGCATATTATCATACTGTATCTCAGTATGAGGTGGTGCCTGTAAAACAAGACGGATTAAAGTCGAAAGAGTGCAAAGGGCAGTTGTTAAGGTGGCTCTTGATTCTAGACATAGGTGAGGCTGCTAATCTGCCACATAGGTTCTCCTAGTGCAGATACCAGTCTCTCTCACAGATTCACCTACTCGATCAAATGGCACTGAATTTGTGAACTGATTTTTGTTAACTATTCTGTGTCAGAGAGAATTAATAAACGATTTATTATTATTATTTATAATTTCCGGGAAAATCTCAGTCATACATTATGTTCCAAAGGAAGATGTCACGCTTCTCTATATAGTCTGCTACTAGCCAACTCTGGCACTCTTTCATCCCGTGGTAGTGAAGTGCTTCTCGTTTGCAGCTGAATGGAAGGTTACTGAACGTGTTGGAGGCGTCCCCGGCATAGCTGTTGGGTATGGTAGGTTTCGGCGTGTCTTGCAATGCAAGAATTTAAATAGTACTCCTTCTTAAAAGGTCGATAACGCACTTGCAGCGGTAATCGCTTACATTAGACTTGCGTTTGCCCCCTTTAGAATAAAATAAAAAAAAGTTCGTCTACATTGATGTGGTTTCTGTGACGGCACGACATGATGATACAATTTAAACTTGCAACAGTCTACAAAAGGAGTTGTCTAATTTTTGCCTTAGAATGTGCAGAGATCATGTTTTTGTTTTTGATTTAAGTAAAATAAATCATGAATTTTCAGTAACTTCATAAACTCTATAGCAAATTTGGACAAGAACTCACAAATAAAAAAGATTATAAGCGATCTTCGCGATGCTTGAATTTACTTTGGAAGAGATTGCCTTAAGTAAATAGGTATTGAATTAAAACGTGCATTCTATATTATTAAACTGATTTATAACTCAATACATAAGCAGTACAGTCTTTGTCTTAGTTAGTATTCGTGTGCGCATCTTTCAAAACTAGATCGATTGGATTTCAGTGTACAACTTACTACTGAATTATGTTTTCCTTTGTGAAGTGAATGTCATCAAAAAGCGACAAGCCAAATTTAAGAACTTAAATTAATTGACATGTAATAGAGAGTCTCAGATTTTTACAGTGCAACGATAGCTGGAATATGAAGCGTTCTCCATGTATTTATCTGTCTTTCTTTCAATCAACATGTCAATTTAATTTTAGTTTAGACGGTTTCCATTCTCGAAGTTGTTCAAAAATATGTATACCTCGGGCAGACTTTGCAGTTAGGTAGAAACAACTTTGAGGACGAGGTGAACAGAAGAATCCGGCTAGGTTGGGCAGCTTTTGAGAAACTTCGTCGGGTCTTCTCATCGTCGATCCCACAGTGCCTAAAGATGAAAGTCTTCAATGCGTGCGTCCTACCCGTAATGACATATGGAGCCGAAACGGGGACACTTACGATTCGACTGGTCCATAAGTTCAAAGTCGCTCAGCGTGCCATGGAGAGGGCTATGCTCGGCGTTTCTCAAAGGGATCGCATCAGAAACGAGGTGATCCCACAAAGAACCAGGGTCATCGACATAGTTCACAGGATTAGCAAACTGAAGTGGCAGTGGGCTAGCCACATTTGCCGAAGAACCGATAATCGTTGGGGTAAACGAGTTCTTGAGTGGCAAACGTAGTGTAGGACGTCCACAGGCCAGGTGGAGCGATGATTTGCGCAAGACGGCTGGCAGGAGATGGGTGCGAGAAGCCATAGATCGAACTAAGTGGCGTGAAATTGGAAGGCCTACGTCCAGCAGTGGACTGCAATAGGCTGATGACAATGGTGATGATTAGACTGTTGTTTTTCTCTTTGTGACTATGTTGAAAATATTTCAAAACAAAAACAATTTTTAAATTCGTATATTATTTAATTTTAAATTATGTGCGATAACAATCTGTTATTAATAATGGCCTAAATGATTAGGTAGTTCAAAATAATAAAGATCAATAATAGGCAGATTTCATCAATTTCTATAAGTATGCGTCAGGTTCAAACAACTATTAGCACAGAGTCCTACCGAACGTATATTTTTTTATCAAAATTCTGTCTTCAAGTGTTATTGAATTTGCTACTTTTCACGGACTTTCCACACACGAATGGACCCATGGAAATAATCTAATAATATATATTATATTTTGATATAAGTACTTTCAAATACATTGTGAATGAAACAATCTTGATGATGAAATGATGTTCTCGGAGTGATACAATTTAGTTTTTCAAAGCTTCACAACTTTTTTCATGATCTGCTATGCTTCATGAAGCTGTTTTATTCTTTATTTAGAAGATCTAAGCCATCGAATGCTACTTATTTGAGCTCTGCACATTCCGAGGCAAAACTCCATACATTTTCGAACATCTCCTTTGTCTAATTCATCTGTTAAACTTTTTTTAGAAGTTTTCAAGGTTGACATATTGTTACAATTAAGCACTGGCAATTTCATTTAACATGAAGTATTCAACATTTTCTTTTTAAAAAATTATACGCGCCTTTTGCAATTGGTTTTATATTGCTTATTCTTGCTTATACTCAAATAAATTTGGAATGACATTATGCCATCTAAAAAGTGTTTACTAATTGTAAATGAAAGTTGTAAATAATCATAGTCATATTGTTAATTCTTTTTCCTTCTTTATTTTTCAATTATTTATATGGTAATATTTTATGTAAATTTCTTACATCCCATCCCATTAGAATATACTGATCTTTATAAAAGTATCAAAATTGTATGGATACGTACACACTTGACGTGATTGACAACCGTCAAACGGAGTGTTGCCAGTGATCATATTGTTTAGTCCCGTTTCACGACTTCTTTGCCATGCTATAGATTTCTAATTATTTTATTTAAAACAAAAGTTTTTATGATGAAAAATAATTTTGAGATGGTTCTTCAACGATTACAAATTATTAGAAATAAACTATTACTCATTAATCTTAGACTATTTACGATGATTTAAATGTGATTTCTATCAAATTTTGGAAATTTCTTTTGAATTTTCAGAAAAAGAAAGTATGAATATTTTCAAAAAATCTTTGTGGGGGTTTTCCTCTTAATTTTTTTATTTATATTTAGAAAGCAACATTTTTGAAAATTTTTGGATTAGTATATCAGTTAATAAATTTTTTTTCTTCGAAATCAAAGTCAAACTTTTTCTTTATGCTCAACTGTTTATACGGATTCTTTCTCTTTTTATATTTTTATGCAGTTTGCAGTGTTTAGTATTACTTATTTTTATAGTATCAGAAAATTAAAATTTTTGTTGTTTCAAATTTTGTTATATTATATTTAACTTTTAGAACCATATTTTCATAAATATGTGTTAGTATATTGAAGTTGGTAAAAGAATAAAAATAATAAATTATCTTAATTTTTTATAAAAACTAGGTGACCCGGCAAACGTTGTTTTACCATATACTTTTAAATTTGGGAGTGGGTGGTAACAATAGAAGTTGACTGATTCTCAAACCTACATGCATATCACATACAAAATTTCATAAAAATCTGTCCCGCCCATTCGCAGGAGCTTGGTAACAAACATACGAGAATTTTATAAATTAGATAACAACTTATTTCACATACAAAAAAAAAATTCAAATTCATATTTAAAACAACAACATTAAATCATATTTAAAAAGAAAAGACTTTTTTCTCACCAATTAGATATATGAACTTGGCTCGCACTTCTGTGATGAGATAAAAAGTGAAAGGCAATCAAAGGTAAGGAAACATATAATCATGAAAAAGCAATAAAACGGAATTTGGAATAAAGGAAACATGAATGTGTAAAAATTATAATACTTGCGTTAGTACGTAATGTTTTTAAATAAATAGCAGGCACAGCCTGTTTTAAATATTAATATGTATATAAATATTTATTATTTTTAAAGACGAATATTATTATAAATGTAATTCAAAAGAAAACTACATGGAAGGGTTGAAAGAAAAATAATAGTCGTTATGGAAGTGGGGAAAGGAACACGGAGTGATATCAGAGACTAATCACGCCCAATTTATATTTTGATTGGGGACATTGAGGTATAATATTTTACACTCTGTGTTTCAATATAAAAATATTTAAAATAAAGTGTAAAGGCAATATCCCGGTCAAATTAGACCAAGAAATAGTGATACCCTTGCATTCATTCCCGACAAGGTGAAATTTAACCGGCACGTTAAGGATCCAAGAAATCCTGAAAAGTATCCATTGATCCCGTGTGTACAAAAAAGATATTCAGTGGCATGAGGCAGTGTACAAGTCTCGTTTTTTTTTCAAATTTACATTATTTTTCCACAAATATTCAATGTAAACATTCGAATATATATATAATAATTTTCTCAATTTATCATAAAACCAAGCTACATCGACTTTTGTCAATGAAGATAAAAAAATATATTAATTAATATATATCGGAATAGCATAGATAGTTTAATGTAAAATAAAACTGTATATCCAATATAATTTTATAAATAGATGAAAAAGGAAAGGACGGATCCCCAGACAGTATGATAGATGATGTTAACATTTACGGGTTATGTGGATTGGAAGGGTTTTGGTAATCGCTCAATTTGCCGCTTAATTATGCTTTGTGAATTCGAATCTTGTATACTGTGTACCGCAGTGATTACGTAACAACTAGATTGATTTACATTAGCGCATAATCAATCTGCGTCCTAAACGTATCAAGGACAAGACAGACTCATTGTTGTACTCTACTAGAACCATAATTAATTATTCATTCTCATTTCTTTTGTCATTATATATTTGGATATCCGAATAGATTATGGAACACATGTTTATATAGATATATAAACATGTGTTCTATTTCTAATCTAATTTTCTAATCTTTAAACGAGCAATTCTTATACATAAAAATATGTACCTAATCTGAATCTCGAAAACGATTTTCGTAAAATTTAGGTAGTATGCAGAGAGTTTCGGGGGCGATAAACGATCTAGCTAGGATTTTTTGGTACATGTAAATATTTAGAAAATTTACCAAAATCAAAATACTCGATCATCCAGGTACTATATAAGACGCTCGCCTTATAAAGTAGGCTTTGCAAGATAGGATAGACGAAATGATAATATTATATAGACATACTAACATTCCAAATGATAAATTTTAATAATAGTACAAAAAAGACCCTTTTATATATAAACCAAACTGAAAAGAATAAAATATGGAAAATACGTATGATATCATCAATATATAATATAATGTCTAAAATTATTTCCATTATGTAGCCCCACGCTTTTTTTGTATCAAAATTATTTTCTACTTTTTAGTTTGGTCTATTTATAAAATCGTGTTTTTTTAAACTATTATGTATAAATTTATTTTTTTCTAGTTATTGTATTGTCATCGGTCGTCGATAAGTCTACTAAGTTTAAATGAAATCTGTTCCTTAGAAGTGGATCGAAATCAAGTCCAAAGGAAGAAAGAGGTCGGTTAAAAGCATACAGGTGAAGCTAATAAAAGCGTGTAAAAGTAAAATATAAGAGGGGACATAATCGAATACGTCTGTGATGATGAAATGCATCCACGTATTAATAAGAATTCAATAACATATGGAGTTTTAGTGTCATAAAGACAAGTGTCGCACATCCGAAATTAATATTTTCATATTAGATTGCGTAGAACTAAAGTTTTAGGGAAAGTTCTGCATTAAATCACGTATTCTTTGCATTATTCAACATCAGTTGAAATGCCTTGTTTATTTTCGATATTTTACGATTAAGGTAATATATTGTATACATATTTTTTTAATAGATGACCTCTGCATTAGGAATATACATAATGTGTCGCGGGGACTTTACAAACATAAATGTAACGGATACAAATAACACCCAGGCTCAGAACAACGATTTGTGGATCACACAAAGTTGTCGCATGTGAGATTTAAACCCACGATACATGATGCAGTAGGAACGCCACCCTGGCCACGCCGCTACTTAAGCCAGACAATAATTAAACAAAATGACAGTTTAACAAAATTGTAAGAGGTATTTGGTAGAGATATTACAGAAAACCTAAGTGATCATAGTGTCTATAATCTGAGAAAAGGAGTTTATTGACGTAATAAAACTTAAAATAACAGTTTTTAATATTTTTGCGTGCTAATCTTACAAGTGACTTAACCGATTTGGACACAGCTTTTTCTTATATATTGTACTAAACTTCACTTATTCTTTTTAAATTTAGACGGCTGAAAAATACGATGATGAAATATACCAGTTAAAAGAGTTACCACGATGAGTGACATATACGCAAATGGAGGCGCAGGTAAAAGCTAGAGGTAAAATAAGCCTCAACATAGGTAAATAGCGTACAAAGTATATATAGAACCAATGATTTTTATTTTTTAATATTATGTTAAAACATTGACATATGACAATACCTAATGTCCTATTAACCCTTATCAGGGACACAGGGCTCTCAAAATGAACCTCTACGTCTCCCGGTCTTTTGCAGCAACCTCGAGATCGGTCCGGTCGTAGCCAATAGTAGCAGCCTCTGTATCGACTTTTTTTCTGGCTGCGTTTTCTTTTGCCATCCGTTTGGCACTTCAAGCTCTGTTATGATAATAAACCTACTTTTTTGTATTTTATTCATACGCGTTTGTCTATTAATCATATTTAATTATCTTTACCTGAGTATGGCGAAACTAAAAGGAATGTTAATATTTTTGTTAGTCGTCAATAGACTCGTAACAATGACTCGCGACATAGGCTCTATAAATTTTTAACCTTTTTTTTAAGTAGTCGGGTTATAGTTTTTTTAAACTTTTTCTTAATGTGAATGTGTTGTTAGTCACTCGTGTTTCTTGTTTCAATTATCGTTACGTTATATCTAAAAAAAGAAACAACCGCTCTTAATTTTTAAATTAAAGTTAATACACCCGAAATAACGTTCTAAAGGCCTTTCTACTCTGCCTCATGTTTTTTTAATTTTGGACTTTAATTATAAAACATGAGGCTAGATTAGGTATAAAAAACGCTGTACCGAGCCTAATTTGATTTAGGGTTAGCACATAATGTTTTCAAATAATTCCATTCTTCTCTCATCTCATCATTAACCCCTTTTCTTGTTATATCCTGTTGTAGCGTGGTGGAAATAATTGTAAAATAACGTATAAATAGTCGATTACTTCATTTAAACGTACGCGAGGCATGTGTCGATTTGCTAGTCACAACACTATATATGTATGTATAATAAAACTGGCGGTATCTTCAATTCTTTTTCATTCTTGTTGCGAGTTTCACTGCCAACCACTGGCCAGCTGCCGTCGTTCTATTGCAAAATTTTGAAAATTGTTTAATTGCATAAGTGTATACGTGACCCGAATATATTCGGGTCCATGGTATGAGTTCCCGTTTGAAGTTCTACTGGTACGAGTTGTAGCGAAAGGCGTTAGCGTCCGCAGCCGGAGCATCGGGTGACGTAACTGCACCGCGACACCGACGAGGGCCAGTTTCCCTGATCCCCAAGGAGCTGAGCCGCTGGTATCGCCGGCTGCCACAACAGACACGACCATCCCGTGCGCGACCCCAAAAAATTTGGCCTGAGACGAACTACCCACGACCCCAAAATAATTGTTTTCAGCACATTAAAATATTGTAACGAGCCGAGTTTTTCTTTTTTTTTTCATTACATTTTTACATTCATCATTTCATTTTCATACAGTTCATCCTCCTTTTCTTTAGCATTCACCTACTTTTGTATCCGGCATTTTTTTCGCAAGTTCGTTTCGAAGTAGGATTTAATTTAAACAAAAAATCAACTTCTTTGATGTAACTGTGATTGAGGGCTTGGGTGCTTGCATCTTAAACCTGTTATTCAGAACTTCACTCATAAGTAAATATTTAAGCGTAAATTATAAAGGAATAATTGTTAATCAACAATTTTGCTGTACCCACACGATTAATTAGATTACGATTAACCAAAAAATTGAGAGAAATCGGTTACGAAAGAATTTGAATTATATAAAACATATTTCAAACGCGTTCGTGAAAAAAATCCTTAAGGGATTTGTGTAGAATTATGAAACTCACAGTTTACCAATTACTTTCTTAGTCCGTCATTTTAAATATTGATCATTAAATTTATTGTTGAAATTATTGTTTACTTTACCGTTTATTTAGACGTTTATAAATATTAGTCGTCGTAGAAAATTAAAATTGCTTCAACCATCCATCTTATTAAGAAATAAAAACACCCGAATATCTTCACAAATTCAGGGCGAATATTGAAAAGATTAATGATAGCACTGTGTCAACTGTTACAAAAATGTAACCGTCACTTATTATGACAGCAAAGGCAACGCATTTGTGAAACGAGATACTGTTTCATTATTTTCATTTCGGTGAAACACAAAATTACTTGAAGCAAATGTCAATATTTTGCATGTACTTTACGGTATTTATTCCTAGTAGTATTCTTTAAATATAATGATACGTTTTTCGAACCATGAAAGTGGAAATAACAATTCCATAAGAATCTTTATCCTCGTTTCTAATATTGAAAGAACTATGATCGTGTTTCCTCTTTTCGCTTTGAACTGAATTGGGTTCCGATTTATTCTACGCATCGCCTCCACTATTCTTTTACTACAATACTTGCCTAATTCTCCAACTTCACACGCACACATACTTCAGTTATTATCTTTGTGATTGATGAATGATTTTCGATTTTTATACATCCTTTTAATCGTCTATTCATTCCTCAGCTTGCGTCAATCATTTATCCCTTTTGAGAGATCCAGGTGAACTTAAGTCAGAAAGAAACCACACTAATATTACAAAGGTGAAAGTAAGTTTGTTTGTTACGCTTTCACGCTAATACCACTTAACCGACCATCATAAAAGTTGGTACACGTATTCTTGGAGGTATTAGAAGTAACAAAGAATACTTTTTATCAAATGCTTGAGAAGCTAGTAGGTGGGTAATATATAAAGGAGAACCGAAGGAGAACCGAAAATATGCATACCTATGTATATACTGTTATAAGTTACGATTCCAACCTCATATATATTATAACCTTATAATTTAACAATCAAGTAAATAATTGGTTCATATTAAATAATATTGTCAGCTGGATAATATTGGAAGCTTGTCAGCTTCCGGCGCTACTTTGAAATATTGTTAATGACGTTTGTAATCTTTTTATACAATGGTACTTCCAGCGTAATAAATGTTTAATTTTACATAATCCTATATTATTAAATAATAATTGTATGTTGAAAATCATTAAAATAATTATGATAAACAATGTGATCGATAGTATATATATGATATGATCATATTCGTATATAATATGAATATGATATGATATTGGCAGATGATATTAATGGCGCCGGTTGGAGTAATGCGGAGACATTCATATCCTAACCGTTCTACTTGATGTGCATTGGAGAATATTATAAGTTTGTGCTAATATAATGTGTTGCTGTACCGCTATCTTGACTACACGCCTTACAATACCTATATGTAGATATTCATTTATGAATCTACTTTTTATTCTATTTTTTCTTTACCATAAATACTCTTTCTCTCTCTCTCTCATACTCTCGTATACTCTTAAGTGCACTTACTCTCACACACTCATTTCATCATCTCCCTTAGAGCAGTAAGTTTTTCATTGTAGATACATTAAAAACTTTTTGTTTATAAATATCGCACGGACTAAATAAACAAATTTGATTGTGGAAACATGAAATACCTACGAGTATAGCTTAGATGCTGAGCGGGACTAATCTCACCAATTGAATTGTATTTGTGTGCCATGTACATTAAATACGACTGTGCACAGGTCTTAGTACGCATTTAGTATGCTACCTTAATAGACACTGTCTCCTACTACCGTAAAACCGATACTGAAACACAAATGTGTACGATTTTAACGATCGAGTGACTGAGTTATAATGCCGGATATTATAAGAAATTTATACTAAATAAAAACTAATTTGGAAATCAGTAGCAAAACAACGTTTTCCTACTATTCATCATTTTATGCATTACTGAAGTAATTACAGTCAACAGACCAGAGTGGATTTTCATCAATATTCTTCAATCAACTGACGTCCGCAATCTAGTCTGTTTTCCTATTACCCGTAGCGTGATGTTATAAAGCGAGAACAGATTTAGTTACCATAAAAAAGGTTATAGCAATTCGTCCTAAAAAGATAGATATACATGCGCTGTCCCAAATTTTTATCAGATATTTCAAAGAGGAACGATTCTTTCATACATTATTTTTGTGAAACTTCAATTATTCGTTACGTTTTTCTAAGAACTTTTCATTCAGTACTCTTTGAGATTAGCGCCTTCAACCAACCAAACAAACAAACTCTTTAGCTTTATAATGTTAGTGTAGATTTCTCGCAACCGCCACACCTCAGTAGTAGAAAACTGACTAAACCAGGAAATCACCATTGCAATTAGAGAAATAATCTATCAGTAATAATATTCTTATATGAAAGAGAATTAGAAGAGAATACCTTCATTTGGGATTGTCACAAATCACTGAATTTAAGAATTTGAAAAAGTTTAGGTACGTGGCCATGTCTAATTAGGAGATTGACTTGGCAATCGCATTAAAATTAATTTATTATAATATGTATTACTTGTGACGTTCATTCGATAGTCACGTCAATCTCTTTATTGGATTTGGTATTACATGGATCTCACAATTTTTTACGGTAAAAGAACTGAGTGGCGAGAGTTAATTTTTTTACAAGTTACGTTTTTGATAGCATAAAATATTTCTTGGAAACTTTTACTATTATCTTATCTCGTCGCAAGATTTCACTACCCGTATTTATTAGTTTGAAAATTTTAATTATAGCCATCAGTTAAATCAAGCTCTTTAATTTACTTCCTTATCTACACAGGTATATCTTGCGCCAAAATTTTGTATTATATAAATTGTGTAATGACATGATAAATTGATAGCAAAAGTTTGCAAGGAATACTTTTTGAAACATTTTAATAAAAGCTTGTTTTGAAAGTTTTTTTTTTGTTTTAATTAATTTTTACTTTTTAGCTATCGCTGGATAGGTTTCTCAGTCTGTTTATCTCATAACCGTGACTAAAATACTTATCGATACAAATCAAAAGAACCTAAACTCAGGCCGATTACGTCGTTTTAATATAGTGATCCTACGAACACCTTTCAACTTCATAATCGAACCTGATTATTATTTAGGGCTCAGCAGCAGACGTTTCGTTACAGCTCTGATCACAAAAAAAACCAGATGGACCGTAAAGAACACAACAATGAATCTAATGAAGTTAATATGAATTAGAAAGCGAATACGAACTCGCGGCAGTGTTCGACAAACCGCTATATTGTGTTCACGTCAAGAGTGATTTTTGATTTTATGCTTAAAACGCCGTCTTGGGTCATAAAACATTGTAAAAGTAGTTCCCGAAAAGAGAAAAAGAAGATGGAATATCTTCTCACAGGCAAATACAGATTAATTGGTAGCTATAATTATAATGTTTATTTACCCGATAATTATAATATCGTGTCGGAACACAAAATCTCAACCATTGTTCGACTGTGCTACCAGTTTTTATCTATTTTTTTTCCTTCAATTAGGGAAATAACTTGTTAGTCCAAACGTTTCCTTATTTCTATATTTAGGGACGTGGTTTCAAACCTCATCTGAAAGTATTCTTTGGTGATATATGCAATTTGAGGATGATTCTAGAAATTGCTGTTCTATGTCTTGATGTATTTATGTATTTAACTTGTGCTTAACATCATTTTGAATAATTGAGAATGATCGATATTCCGAAACTTGATCCCCAGATACCATATAACTGCAGAATATTAAGAAAAATAATAATGTTAAAATATCCTTTTTTAAATCTTATTATTTATCAAAAAAGTAACGACTATTTTAATGCTTATTGTATCATTACATACGTGTAATGATACTGTAAGCAGTAAAATAGACCCTATTTTTTTGCTGATGTACGTGTTCCTACAATGTCGCTGCCTGTTGTTACGCACACTGAAAAAACGAAAAACTTGATAAACGGCGTCATGTTATTTGATAAGTACGTTTCATCTGGCTTTATTTTTTAATCTGAGATCATCAGTATGTCTGAAATTAATTGCATACGTTGATTGAATGTGATTCACAGAATGATCTATTGTTTCGTATGAACTGCTAGAGTAGCAATAATAAATAAGTGTGTATTTGCTTGGGACTGTCCTCCATCGTAACATGTTTGAAGAATTGAGAAAAATACATATACTTATCAAGTCCATCAAGAACTGAGTCCAACTTTATACTAATCGGCAGAAGCCCTAAATCATATTTAAGCTAACAGGAACATTTTATAAATTCTAGTTGTAATAGCATAATAAACTAAAGACTAGTTTACAAAGACAGTCATATTTACTATTAAATTTATAATTTTAAAATGGATTTTAAAACATTGGGAGGATTTCTTAAAGAGAGTTTCCGCATCAGGAATTCTGAAGTGACAAGTAATGATTCAAGGGATTAATTAAACATTAGGCGTATAATCGTGTACTCGTCCGCTACTTAACATAGAGGACTATTGAAAACGGATCTCACCCTTGTCGTGAGTAATGAGTGATGATGGTTGGAATGGTTCCTCTTCATATGGTACAGATAAGATCCCGCTGTATGCAAACCTTGTTGTACACGAAAAATCTTACACAATTTTGTTACGTTTTACCAGTAAATCCTAGAATTCACTAACATGGGTTGGGAAACGTAAGAATTTATAAATATGAAACGATTTCTTCGGTAAAATGGTAAAAAAATCTAACAGAGACGGTTGGTAATGGTGTTTCTATTGTACTCATATTACATTATATTGACAGCGGTTTCGCATAATATCAATACCTATAGATCACCAGATTCGAAAAGTTCACGAACTTCATAGTTTTTATAACAGACAAATTGAAGCGTACTTCAAGGTGTATGCTGTCTTTTTCTGCTCATCAGGAGATATCAGCAGAATAGATAAGCAAGTTTTGTCGAGACAAACCAAAACCCCATGCATATAATGAGAACTAAGGCTATTTTTAAATATAAAACTAATATGCACGCAAATCAGTTATCTGATTTTAACATAATACATTTTATGTACTCTCTTCTAACTGTAATATTTTAGTGTGCAAATAAAGAGTTTTCTATCTATCTATTTATTTTATGCCTGAAGAATCCACTAAGCAAAGAACGAATAAATCGAACAAAAAGGTTCCTGAAACCAAATTCTTTTAAACTCTTCCAAGAATTTTATTTTTTGAACTTCATCCACATTTCATTTGAATAGATTTTACTAAAATCTATTGGAATTAAATTGTAAATCAAATTAGACTGCACATGATTATGAACTTGAAAAAATGTTTAAGGTCAATATTTTCTAAACAAAACATCTAAAAGTTGGCTCTTTTTCAAATTCATTTGATGATCCATTATTTTAAGCTTCTTAGAAAAGACATTAACTTTACGACAATTTAATTTGAAGCTCCGTAAAAGCTTTTGCTCTATAACTTCGTAAATGGTGTTTTCAAATGAGAAATACGGGTAGATGTTTGATACAAATTTATTAACAAGGGTCGAAAAACTTTAGTACTGGAATTACAAGCAAACGTGGACAAGCACACGTAGAAAGTTTTGTGTGGTAAATACCAACTGTTATTACAGTTAGTGTTTAGTTGAAACATTCATAATAATCCATTTATTGGCTATTAAGTAATTTGTAGAAACTGAAAGGTAAAAATAAACTGTGTATTGTATAAACTGTGTATTTGTTGATAACTCTTTGTTAGTGTTTTCAATCAGAAAACATAGCCTGACACTGGTCCTGAACTGAGAAAATGAATAAAATTAAACAAAAAAGAGAGTACCAGTGTCAGATCAAATTCTGAGGTACCAGTAAAACTTTTCTTCGACTTTTAATTTACTATCGCTAGTAAAGCGCATTAGTTAAATTGATATATTTTCGAAAATCAAAATAATATTTGTATTGCTCCGCCCTTCTAAAAGAAATGACAGTGATTTATGCCTATTGTATGCAACTAAGGCCAGTTGAAAATTTGCCCATTTAACATAATAATTTAGTCACTAAATAAATTTAATTTATAACAAGCATCAAATGATTTACGATAAATAATTCTTGTTGTAATTAATAAACAAAACCACAATTCTTACTATATAGGTAGGTGTAAAGGTACTCATTTGTATGTAAACTACTTATTCTAACTACTTTCTTCTGTCAAGTTATTGCCCTGTTTTCCTCTCAATTTTAAGTTTTTTCTCTCCACAAGATCTTTTCTTGTGCTTTAAAGTAAATATATTTTTTTAAATTAATGAATTGGGTTATCGAGTATTGCGCTTAGTAATAGGTACATTTGGTAATACATTTTCTGAAGAAAAAACGAAATGATTAAAGCTCGGTCGCTTAATAATAAGCGATATTTGTTACTAATATCTAATATTCTGCAAGTTACGGTTCCTGCAAACTATTATATATTAAGTAACCGTTAATTATACCGTACAGTGGCAAATAGTAAATAGATTATCCGTAATTCTGTAACGCAGTTAGAAAGATACATATAAAGATAGATAGGTGTTTGTATGCCTACGCAACAGGATTTGCATCGAGGCAGTAGCCCGTGGCCTTTGCTGTTGTGCACAGGAAATACAGCTATTAATCACAAATATTAGGGATTGTGAATATAGTTTTACTGCTGTATGTTGGAATGTGAATCGAAATTCACTTCTCATTCAAATGAGAATAAGCCCCCGATAAGATATATTATGTAGTAATATTATTTACTACCTAATACAAATAATATGGAGCTTGCACTATGCACCATTGTAAAATCTTAGAATTTTGGAACTGCTCAACAGTTTTTAATGCAGTTTCCAGCAATAGGTAGATTGCTTCAAGAGGAAGGTTTAAATGCGTAATACAGTCATATTATAGTAGCGGCAAATCGAGAATTTCAAACACTTCCGTCCGAAACCACGCCTGATCGCTAGTTTAATATAAATTGACTAAATTATTCGAAGAAAACTTGAGAAATTTTAATAACCAGAAAGTAGTGCATTCTTAAGTGAGATTATTTTTGCATACTGCTACAGCATGTGTGTTACTTCATACAGCTATTTATCATCAAGCGGACGAGGTACATACTGATTGTATTATCTTGCTTAAGAACAGATTTGTGTGTGTCCTGTTTTTATTGTATTTTGTGTAAATGGACCTATTGAAGTTACTCTACTTAACCTGATGGAAGGCAAGAGCAGAATCCAAGAGTGGTGATCACCATACTTACTGCGAATATAGACAATGTAACAATGCAGTAGGTGACCCACACAATGGCGGCCTATAGAGATGTTTCTGCATCATTGGGCCAACGGTCTCGCAATCGCCAACGAAATATGATAGAACGAATTCTGTCATTTTACCTGTCAGTACCGCCCGATCAAACACCCCATTTGTGCTGAAATCAGAGTGGCTCTATTACCTTGAAAAAATCATTAACATGCTATATTTAACATTTCTTAGTATGAATGCCTAATAAGGCTATACAGGAGGTCATTGCGACTATCCTGGACCAGCTCTGCGAAATTATCTAAGCTTTTTGTAATCATGAAACGTTACTTAAGCAGTAACATCTGATTCCAGAAAAGAGCCAGTTCTGATAAAATTATCTAGCAAACTTGATCCCTGTAACAGGACGTAACTGACTGATGTGGGTAAAGTGTAGAAAATAAACACAGTTTTATTATCATGAAACTCCCATCGGGGTCGTAAATTATTTATATTTAAATTTATAGTTTATCGAATCTAAAACGGACCCTTTTGGTGTTTCATACTTTTCAAGGCGAAACAACAGTGTACAGGCGCAGCTCATAAAATCTCAATAACCCTTAAAACCATGGAATCATGAAGCTAGAAATTTTTTTATCACAAGACTAGGTGTCGCGCGCGGCTCCGGCCGCTTATATCGGTTATCGCGGCAAATAGTAGCCTATGTGTTATTTTGATGTATCAAATCCGTTGTCATCCAAATCCGTTGAGTAGTTTTTACGTGAGAGAGTAACAAACATCCATACAATTCTTTATAATTAAATTTAATTATAAATCTTTAGAACAAGGTATAACAACCGTATACTGATTGTTATACTTTCTTACAAAAAAATCTTTTATTTTAGACGCCATTTCAAAGACATCATTTCATAGTGTTGTGACTTTTCAAATTCATTTTTATGCCAATAATGGAACTTATTAATTTAACTAGTCGTTTTCGATGTTTTTCCAAATGTTTTTCAGTATTATTTGATACATATTATAAATTTCATCTGGCATCCACAAGCCAATGAAAACGCTTAATGAAAATAAGTTTTTTCTTTTATTAACCTGTAGGTTTTTATTGAAGGGCTTCGCTTTGTTTATTTTAACAATATGTACATAACATCTTTCTACTCTAGTATGACCTACAAATATTGTTCTAACATCTGTGAAATTGATTTTGTAATAGAAATAAATAAAATAAAAAGCATTTTATTTCATGCATGTAGAAAGTTGATTTTTTTTATGTAATCGCCTGCCAAATTCAGTGTACTCTGCCCGGTGGAAAGCATAAGCAGCCTCCAAGAGTTGTGGTCACCATACGAATGCAGACATACACACACCGCAGTATGGCGACCCACACCATGGCGATCTAGTGATGCTTCTGCATCATTGAGCCTCCGGTTTCGCACTTACAAACGAAACACAACAGCACGAATGCTGTTATTTTAGGTTGGTGTTCAGTGAGGGTAGTACCACCCCAGTCGAGCTGGCCCGATCGTGCTGAAATCAGCATAGCTCTACTACCTTAAATATATATATAAAGGCTTAAGTTTCAGGCAGTATTTATATTGGCACCAATTTTCAGTTACCATGGCGTAGGCCATTATTTTTTCATCATGAAATGTAAAAGAAAATACACTTATTTTATGAAAATATAAATAATCTAAAGTCCATAGAAGACGTTCAAACTACCTTTGACACATTAATGTTCATTCCTTTTCTATAAAAATATACTAAGATAGATTCATTTCATATAAGGTTGTGGCTATAATTTTGTATTACGCTGTGACGTGCGGGGAATAAACTGTGACATGTTTAGGCTGGGTTGTAATAGATTTCATTTTCCCTAAAGGATTACTCAGTTTAATAACCGCAGTCGTGGTTTTTTAGAGATGACCATATAAACATTTTTTTTTGTTATTATATCCAGCCAATTTTCCTTGAAGTAACATTTTACAGTACAACAACATTTTCTTTTTTTTTATGTGGAATAGGAGGCAAATGAGCAGATGTATCGCCTGATGTTAAGCGTAACAAGTGCGTTGCTGGGTCTTTGGGAGATGGGGAATTGGGTTGCAACTCACTTTGCGGAAGTTGGACGCTTATAATCTACCTGTGTTAAGATCATATGGAACACTCGGAGCTCAAAGCAAACAGACATTTATCGTTTATGTTTGGTCTCGTAGCGATCTGAAAACCAATACGGTAGGATTTTGCCTTCTCTGGACTTTTAAACATGACAAAAAATTTCTCCGACAACAGATGTATAGATTTAAGACAGAGTTTCCTCATAGTACATGGACTAGGCAATCCTCATGAGTAGAGGTTACTTCGAAGCATAAGTAGATTAGTTGTAGAATCTTCTAGAAATTTTCTTGTATAAAGTCGTAAGAAAACACTGTTTCCCGTTATAAGCAAAATTGCAACTTTTACTGGAAGCCGGTAACTAAATCCCACTACCGACGTCTTCTCTATTTTTTCATTTTATTCTTTATATAATACGAAGGTCAAGTAGCCTTTAATGTGGAGAATCCTGCTCAACAAGACATGACAAAAGAAGCGACACCGCATCCAGTTAATCTAGTGTCTACGAAAAACGTCCAACATTTTATATTATTCTGGCTAATTTCATTAGAGTTATCCACTGCCGCGCTGACTAAGACATAAAATCAATTAAGAAAAGAAAAATACATTGAAAATAAAAATTTTTGATTGTTTTAATTATTATTGACGTAATAATCTCTTCGTACTCATGTTTCACTAATGAAACCATTATTAATATAGCATAGCATTATATTAATATAACAGAAATGTTATATCGTTATTGCTATTTCCAGTAATAACTTGAATATAACTTGAATATAACATACATATCTATTTAGGAAGAGATTCCATGAGGTAATTTGAAACATATCAACAGCTATTGTGACAAAATTGATTAGAAGATATGTGATCAAACGATGTTTTCAATATTGCTGTCAAATTAATTCGCAGTGAAAGACAATATTATTTGATGATATTGGTATTATTATCATGAAACTGAATACACTTCCTCATTCCTCTCGTAGCATACATCGATTTTGATTGTAGTTTTATCCATCCGTCTCCATATACCCTATCGGTATTTCCTACAAGACAACAGTAATCTATTTTATATAAATAAAAATAAATCAGCGAAATGTTTGTACTTTCGTATGTTTGTAACTCCCGATCGAATGCACCAAATCGAAAATAAAAGACAATTTTTATGTGTTTTTCATTGACAGGACATGGTTTGTATAGAAAAAAAATTGAAAACCAGAAGTTTAATCTTTTCAACTTCGACTGTAAACTACTAAAATTATGGTGGTACGAAGTTCACTGGGTCAGCTAGTATTTTTAAACGAGTCACAGCTGTTTTTTTTTTATACCAGTTGGTCTAGTGTTTGGATACTGATGTAGTTGACTCGATATACAAATTATTAATTAGCACCTAGAAAATTGTACTCTTTTATGCTTCAAATTTTATTTAAAAATGAAATATTTTCTACCCAGAAAACTGTACAAACTAACAAATCTAATCACACAAAAAGCACTATATACACAATGGGCTGTACCTCCTCGCTCAATACACAAAGGATATTAGTATGCATTCGAAACCAGAACCATCTGGCGTGCACAGGTGCCAATACTACAGATGATGTATGTGTTTTATGTTCCGAAACTAGAACAAAGTTACAAATGGATTGAATTTTCAACATAAGCTCTGAAGACATTATATAGATACTATTCTGGCAATGTTGTTCAATTCAAGAGTTTTGTTACAATTTGGTGGGGTCATGATCATCATCATTCCAGTCGTGAGATATCTACTGGTAGTCATAGACCATTCTCAAATAATTCGGGGTGTAAGGGGGCGAACAACAACCTTTCACTCCCAGGCAACCTTACCTGCACGCGGTGCACCCTGCGGAACAACGAATGAGGCTCTGGCGACCGACCGATGGCAGTATATCCATCCCATAATACAATGGGCCGGTGAAAAGCAGCAGCGTCACCGGTGCAACAAGCTACCCTCTGCGATCACCAACAACCCGTGTGCCCAGTGTGGTGATTATGGATGAAACCCTCAATGCGAAAGCAACAGAGAGGTCTATTTCCAGCAGTGGTGCGGTAGGCTGATGATGAGGAATGATTTTGAAGTAAGTAGCTCGAATTAATCAAGAATTTTGCAGTAAGTAGCTTAGTCAATCAATCAACAACCCATAATGTCCTACTGCTGGGCTCGGGTCTCCTCTCAGGAGAGGGCTAAGGCCGTTTGTCGTACTTAATGAAAAACAGAATATTTATACCTTTACTGTGACTTCCAAGAAGCAGATGGATAAAGTTCCATGAAACTCAGTCAAGGTGTCATCGTTAACTTTTCTCTACCAAATATGAACTATATATTTTTGATATAATGTTGAAAATTTGTATGGATGATTGTTACTCCTTCAGGCATAAAGAGAAAAGATGCGAATGAAATTCAGCAGAGATATAGCTTATAGAAATAGCATATACTTATACTAATTTGAATACTACATTTAAAGTATTTAAAAATGTAATAACACCGTGGGATGGTTATTATTATTGTTTTAATAACTAATAAATAAATATTTTTGGCATGACAGATAATTTATATAAATACATATTTATACATCTTTAATATGTAATGTGTACGTTATTAATACTAAATGAGCCCTGCGGAGTTTCCCGTGGTATAACTTCACCGCGGTAACGCCGCGGGTCTATTCAATTTCTTTTTTATCCAAACCATTCTCGCTTCTCAGGAATAGACATAGAAAATTTCATTAAAATCGGTTCAGTCGTTTAGGAGGAGTTTAGTCACAAACACACGCACAGAAGATTTATAATGTAAAGATATATAGAAAACACCCAAACTGCGAAACTACGAAATATTTGCAGATCATACAAATATTTGGTCTTTGGTCAAACCCAGGAATCGAATTTGAGACCCCAAGTGCTGCAGTCGTATATGCTACCACAGCGCCACCAAAGCAGTTATTTTGAAATATACAAAAGCAGTTTCTTATTGAACTATAAGTATCATAAGCCCTTCAAATGTTAAAAAACAAAAAGAATCAGTAAATTTTAATGAAGCAACATGATTAATAGTCATTTATCAAGTGAACGTCTCCCACGAGTGATACAACTACAAAGAACGGTATGATTGATAGCCTTCATTAGACAGACAATCACAATTCAACTGCTTTGCACACGAGCCTATTCTAGACTAATTCAAATCAACTGCTATTAAATCTGACTTAACAGAAATAGGTTCTTTAGGTTTTTAATTCAATTATTTCTTTTACGTTTCTTTTTCAGATATCCTCATTTGTAAACATAATTGTATAATAAAATATTTTATACATAAGGAACTTAACTAATCTCCTTTAAGATTATGAAAAATTTTAGAAAATTAAAAAACAATGAAAATATGAACAATGTTTACTTAAAAGCACCTAAAATATCCGCCACATCATGCATCACCTACTGGAGGCGTTCCCAAAAGACTGGCAACCACGTTGAAAGGTAATACTAATACTCTGCGTGAAAAAAAAGGCTAGTTCTTATTTGAATTATTGTTTTTTTTGTGAGGACTTACTTGTCGCTTGACCCCATTTAAATTATAATGACTCATATCATAGAAAAGAGAGGCATGCTTCAGCACATATTGCTGCACAACTTCGCTAAATACCAGTGCTTTGCGTACCACTTTTTCGTTTCTTACACCAAGAGACTCAGGTAACTGGAAATCAATTCCTCTCCCCTCCATTCTAGTTAAGGATCTCTTAAGCGGATCCGGAGAAACATCTTACTAGGCCGCCATAGCGTGGGTTACCATGCTGTATTATCTGCTCATGCTTTACTTCAGGCAGAGTAGAGTCAACTTGGCAGGCCCTATTTATAGAAACAAAGATTGACAGCACATTTGAGTTATAAGTAGCTGTCATCAACATCAACAGTTTTTGATAGTACTCTGCTGGTTATCGTCTTTCCAAGTCCTTCGAAAGGAGGTTTTGGCCTATCATAGCACACTGGCCAGAAGGGTGGGTATTGGGTTTGTTTCAAGTTTTCCTTCTTTTTGCAGTGATGTTGTCCTGATTAAGGCAATATTCACAGTACAAAATGCTTTCACACATTTTGTCGAATCTAGATCCCCAGAGAGTGAGGGAATGGGGGCAATATTTTAGTTTTGATAATAAGATTTTACATTTTAGCAAAAACAAGCATTTATTTTTCAGCACAAATTGGCAATTTCAAACTTTAACCCCTAATACTCGAAGTTTGACTAGGATATTGATGCTGTTGTGAAAGATAGCAGTTAGTCTAAAATGATCAACACTTCCCATTTTGGAATTGCAATGTCAATTCCAAAACTTAAAATGTGAAATGATTTAAATACAAAACATACTCAAACTCCTAAAAATATGAATTCGATAAAGATTGATTAAATGATTTTAATGATATATCATCCATGTAATAATGTTGAGTTCTATGTTCACAAGGAATGGAGTACATGAAGATGATATAGAAAGGAGAGTGAAAACGGGAAATAAGGTGAATGGTGCCCTTTACTCCTTTGTTGCTAACAAAAACGTGTCGTAAAGGGCACGTTTAGCTGTGCACAATGGTGTGCTCGTCCCAACACTTAGGTATGGTAGCGAATCTTGGGTATGACAGAAACAGCACTAAAGTAGAATAAATGATGCAAGATGCTGTCCCTAAGAAGTATGTGTGATGTGAAAATTAGTGACAGAGTGACATTAGGAATGTAGTTTTAAGAATGTTGTGGATTGAAAGAAGATGTAGTGACAAGGATTGAAAAGGACATGCTTCAATGGTGTGGCTATTTAGGGTGGATGATAGAAGACTCGTGAAAGGAATTTATAAAGCGAATGTGTGTGGAAGTATCGGAAGAGGTCGTCCACGATGAACATTTACCGACCAAATTGGTGATGTTCTGAAAAAGGGTAACGTGAAGAGCACCATGCAGCAATTGATGAATGTGATGTAAACGAAGAAAAGAGGAGTGTCAGGACCGTAGTAAGTGGAGATCAATTGCCTCTGCCTACCCCTCTAGGAGGGTCCTAAAAAGCGTGACTGTATGTACGTATGTATGTAATATTAACCCACGATAGTAAAGTAAATTTTCTATAATAAAATCAGTTTACTCGGATATTATACTGATAAACTCTCACAAGGTTTCTGTGACTGTTTGTGGTTTTCTAACGTGTAAAGAAAATAAATAATAGTTACGATTGAAACATTTACTTATTGGTACTGTTTATTATACGGGTTAATATTAAGGTCACCTTAATTTAGATCTAGATATATTATTTTCAAAATACGCACCCTTTGATTTAAAATGGGAAAATGTATAAAGTTGGGCTACATATCGAAACGCTACTGAATGAACAACTTACTTAGTTGACCACGCACAACATGTATGCTGCTTTATTTTTTATAGCAGGGATGCACAAAGATGTATATTATTTCTAACATACATCTTTCGGTTAACTACGCTTGGGATAGAGCTTTAGGCCTATTTTATAGCGTGAACTATAAACGCTTTCGATCGGTGTACATTCTATTCTGTTCTTAGAAGTAGATCAATTTCACTATTTGGACAATAGTACAAACTAAAAAGAAATAGTTTTTTCTTAATAATAACGAACAGATATAAAAAATAATTGAACAATTTGAGCAGTCGATCGGCAGTTATACACGTACATACATTTCGGCGATTTATTTTTATTTATATAGATAGACAGATAATAATATAGTTTGCAACATGCTGTAAGGAATAAATGTTAGTGGTATTAACATTTCTTAAAGACGTGATTTATGGGCAGAAAGTACTCTTGAGAAATTCGATTGTTCGTTAGTAATAACACCGATTCATAGTTAAGAACGTTTTTGAAACTCTTTTTCTTAGCTATTAGGAAATAGTTTTTTTAATTTTAATGTACCCAGTGTCACTCTCACGACTAAGACGAATCTATTGAAAATAAGACAAGCCGTTTGGGCCCTAAGGCGTAAAGGCTATATTCTGGTTCTCGCGTAGTTCTTCTCGTAGACCCCCTAGGGGTCACGGGGTAACCTTTCCAGGTTTAAAACCTGTCAATGTGGTCTCAGCGCCGCCTGCAACTATAGATGGGTCACTGGGGTGGGCCGATTAGTATTTCCGGGGTGTTGGTGGAATGGGTGCATCCAACGGGGTCGTGTCTTCGTGCGTAGGCCCCACAAGGTGAACGATCTGCTAGTAACGCCCGAGTCTAGTCCAGTATAGTGACCTGTGCTAGGTTAGGTCGAGCTCCTAGGGGTATGGACCCTGAGAAGCGCCCGTTAGCCAGCACTAGGTCGGGAGTTGTGGATGATCGGGAGGGGTTGCTAAGAAGACGAGGTCTCGTGGCAGGCCGTACCTTTTTTTTTTTACTTGTGGAAGCCCCCTCGGGCTTTCACCCCAACGGGGTTTGCGGCGGGGCAGTGTGTCGGAATCGAAGCGACTAAAACCACACGATGTGCCACTCTGCGCCTGAGACGGGACAGATCCGGGAACCGTTTTCTTACGCCATCCGGACCCCTCCCAGCGCCTGCCCGCACTGAAGCGGGCACCGTCTCTAGATGTTATATACTCTCAATTTAGACGAAGTACGGCACACGCGTAACGTCGACCCCTCGCGGCTGGCCTGTGAAGCGGATGGGGGGAAAACCCGTCACGCCCATCCGCGGCTATACTCAGGGCGGCATGACGCGCTGATAGGCGCGCCTCCGCCGCCCGGTTCGCCGGCGGCGGATCGGGTCCGAGTGGAGGTCGTCCTCCCGGGCCTTCGCCGCCGCGACGACCATCGAACCATAGTGGCTCGACGGGCGGCTTTACGCCACTCGCGTACCTCTTCGGGCGGAGGGCGAACGCCACTCTCCGCCCGGAATCCAGCCACCCGTCGATAAACTTCGGCGAGCACTTCCGCCTTCAAGTCCCACGGGGGTGTACCGGCCAAGGCGCACGCCGCCTCGGTCGACACCGTGCGGTATCCGCGTATGGCTCTGACCGCCAATACCCTCTGAGGACGCCAGAGGCGCGCCTTATTCTGGGCGGTCAGAGCCGACACCCACACCGTTGCGCCGTACAGCGCCATTGATCGGACAACCCCCGTGAAGAGGCTTCTCGTTACGACACTGGCTCCACCCAGATTGGGCAAAGTGGCCCTAGGGCGGAGGCAGTGTCGACCAGTTTGGGAGCAAGCTGTCGGAAGTGCTCGTCGAAGAGCCACCTACCATCGAGGGCCAGATCAGGCCCAGATATTTCATCTGGGCCCGAACCGGTACGAGGACCGAGTACACCACTATGGAGGGGCCGGGGGGCGGCCCACGACGGGGCCCATGGAAGAGCAGGGCCTCCGTCTTGTCCAGGGCACCGTTAGTCGATGTCGCCATGTAAGCCGCGTCATCGGTGTATAGCGCAAGTTTCAAGCCGTCGGTGACTGGTATGTCATTCGTGTATTAAGAGTAGCACACTTGTATATTCTGGTTATAATTGATGTTTCTAAGAAAGACGCCTACTGAGGAACACAGTTTATTTCTTTTAAAGAAATTACTAACTTTACTGACCTTTATCTACAATCTATACTTTATCAACTTAAATATGATAAAATTCTAACAGCTCGGTTAGGTCTAAATGAAAGATATTGAAAAAACTAAAGTGAAGTCTTCTTCTTTTGATGATATGGCAACCAGCCGGATCAGCTATTTCTGCCAATGTCAAGTATTTAATGTCTTCAATTCCAAGTCTTCCAAGTCTTCAAGTCTTCGTCGTGATGGAATTAATGATAAAAAATATAAAAAATGTGGATGACATGAAATGGGGACCGTCTTTCTCAAAAACAAAAAACGATTTCCTAAAGTGAAGTCATTTTAATAGGTATCATTTGACAATATGTCAAAATTCAACATCGTGACTTAGTAACGGCGGGTATAAAATAATATATTTTTCCGTTTTCTTAGAACTGCACAACAGCTTAACTTTTTTCAATTACTATTATATATTTATTATAAAACGCTAAACAGTCAATCTCACGAACTATTGGTGAAATTGTAAAATTATTTTGAACGTGTATCGGTTAACGATGGGCCTTTTTTACCATTGACACAACTGAGAGAACGCGTTGTTGAAGCATTGGGAATAATACTTTACGTACACCGAAAAAAAGAAAGAGGGACAAAAAAATTGTTGGCGTTGATGTTTTTAATGCTGCTGCAATTCGCAACCACGTTTAAAGATATTACACAAGAAAAGAATATCCTACTCAGGAAAAGCTAATAAGTTCGTTTAAAGCCGTAGACTTATTTTTATGCGGTAAATCGTCTCTATCAAAGGTTTCGAAATCGATTGGCTTTAGATTTAAAAAATCTGACAAGCGGTTGTTAGTGTATAGGGTATAGGGTGTATAGAGGAAAAGGGCAATCCATATAGTAAACACTAGTTTTATTAGGTTTTATCACAAATTACTTTTGTTATTCACGACACCATGTTCAGGAGAATAATGAAAAACGATAGTCAGATTTACGTCTGCGTAATCCTTTACAATTTCAAAAATAGAAAACTATCCATGCTGTGGATTTACTGGTTTATTGGTAAATCCTGTTAGAACGCTACGATACTATTTTGAAGAGAGTTACATTCTTATGTCAAGTAAATAAAATTGCAGATTGGGACAGTGTCGTGTTGAAACATGGTTGGATGCAAACCATATGGTTTCGTGGACATGGACCGATGATACAACGGTCTCCACCTCAAAAGTTCGATCGGGAAAAGGAGCTCAACTTAGTATATGTCTCGCGAGATCAGCTTCTCAAGGTTTTATTACAGACTGCCTCCTTGAAATTCGCCTCTAAAACTACAAGTGATTACCATGAGATAATGAACTTTGAGGTTTTTAAAGAGTGGTTTGAGAAGCCGCTAGTCAGCTTAGAAAACCCGTCGAAAATTATAATGGACAATGCACCGTATAATTCTGTACAAGTTAATACAACACCAACTCAAGCAAATAAAAAGTAAGAAATTGTCTCGTGGCTGGTAAGAAATGATGAGGATGCATTTTCAACTTTGTTAAAAGTCGAGTTGTTAAATCTGGTAAAAGCACAACTAGCCCTAAAACAGGGACACGAAGTTATTCGGATACCTCCCTACCATTGCCAGTATAACGCACTCGAGCTTATTTGGCCACAAATAAAGGGTCATGCAGCGCGGAACAATATCGAACCACCCTTAGTACTGCTAAAATGATGACTCTGCTATGAAATGCGTGTGCAAAAGTCATTACAGAAGACTGGAGAAAAGTCGAAGAAAAACAAAGAAAATAATTTCAAAAGATTTTGAACGAGATGTGAGAATAGATAATATTATTGAAACTGAATTAATAATATCTCTGAGTACTGACAGCAGTTATAAAGATGACAAAACTAATAGTAGTTCCGATAGTTCAACTGAATAAATGCATATTTTTTTGTTAAATTATGTAGGTACTTGACTTGTTTTGCTCCTTAAATTTACGAAAGAAAAATAATAATGGGACAGGGATTCACCTGATGATTTTGAAAATTACATATGTTTCAAGTCCGTATCGATTCATTCCCAATAATCGATGTTTTTAAGCAGGTCACCTCACCATGAAGATAAAACCGACAGACGTCAAATATAATACCTAATTAAATGATTCCAGTACTCCACTTTAGGTACATGCGTGATATAGAAGATAACTGTCATTGTCTGTCACATAAAATTAGCTTAGAAACTATTTTAAGCGCCGATACGCTGCTGGACAGTACCTAACTTAAAAAGTATTTAAAAGAATACTTCAGCCAGTGAGCTCATTGGTTAAGCTAATTACCTCGCGCTTCCTCTGGATTACAGTTATAAACTTCCGTCCGTTTTCATGAAATTACTAACACAAATATCTGTAAACACTAAGCAACATTAAAAAATACAAGAAAAACTATTCAACTTTTCTTCCAATATTAAATGGTGTTATATATGTAAAATGTAATAGATTAATCAAATCCATTTACTCTTATTACAATTTATTTGATATTAAACGATAGTACTCTCGAAATAGGTATTCATTACTAAAAATAGCTCAAATCATATAACGCGCGTTTCCTCGGTTTATAACCTTCTTATAGCCTTCCTGATAAATAGTTTCTGTGTAAGAAAGTACCTGAGGTGGGTTTAAGCCTGACTCAGGCTTATTTTGACATTTAGCGGGTTTCCCTGAGTGGCAAGAAGCCAGCTGCTTGCTTCCCGCTCATTCTCAATTTAAATGCGCTTAGAACGAAATTGTTTTAGCTGGTGCCATTTGCGCCTGCCTACACAATAACGTAAAATAGTAACAAGGCCAACCACCGCGTCAAGTTTTTAACCAATCTTAGAGCAATTACCTATTTTGAATAAAAAATATTTCAAATAAGATGCGGGTGAGATCGCCAGTAAATTTTAAAATTGTGAATAAAATTTGCAATCTACATTTTAAACAATAATTCAAAGAGACCAAATAATGCCTGGTAAAGTAACTACTAATTTAATACCGTTTTAATTTTCTCTGTGTTATAAATGTTAAATTTACTGAAAAGTAAACGTAGATGCGTACTAGTTTACCAATAGTAAACTTTGTTCCATCATTTTAAAAGCTAAGAAGTATGTAATTACATATCTACTGTTCGTAATAAGTGCTATATGTTAGCACATAATACAAACATCGGAGAATCGGTACATTAATTTGATATTTATTCATGTAAATACGTAGCCGTAGCCATTTTTCTAACCCCTTTACATACCTATGCATAGATTCAAGGTGTAGCTTTAGAATTAAAAAAAAATTATGTGTAAAAATGGTTTATTTTCAAAAATATATTCAAGTTTATATAAAGTTTTGAGTTTTTTCATCTCTTCCTTATTTTCCAGCGATTTTAACAACAGTACATTTACACACTACTCGGTAACATTTGTACACTACTCGGTAGGAAATTTAATCAGGAGTCCAAATGTATATAAATATTAATAGGTCTTCTGAGAAATTCATAGAGAAATTAAAGAAAGAATGCATCGGCGCGTAATCGGAACCGTCACTCTTCAGGGTCATCACCACACATGTGGGAAAGCCCATAGAGCGCATTTTGCCACGGGAGGGCAAATACTCTTCCTACAAAATTATTCCCACAGATAACAGGAAAGCGAGAGAACATGTAACATGTTAAATTCAAAAATATTTTATGAAAACGATCACTTTTTAACTTTACCGATGGCATCGGTATTATATATTTTCAATTTTAAAATAAACTGTCTGAAACTTTTTAGTAAGTGGCGCTGAGGTGCCGCTAAGTAGAAGAAAAGAAAAAGTCTGATTACATTTACATCACAGACCACAAAGGCCTTATTTACATTGTCCGATTCTCATGTGACAACACTGTGTTTGCGTAATCTGCATCTTTAGATTAGCTGTCAAACTCACAAAATATTTAGCAGAGGAAACGTTTACGAAGTACAAGTGATTCTTTAAGTTAGAATTATTTGTATTTACTATTTATCCGCTAAATTATTATACAAGTGTGCTTAGAGTTCACATAAGTGTCTTGTTCAAATGATAAGTGCAACAAAATGGGGTGTTTAACGTGGATCCGAGGTATGACGTTCAAATTTGTTGATTAAGATTCATTATATTTTACATTTATGTGTTGATAGAGTATGGAACTAATTAATCGCTTTATAGCCATACTTTACCCATTTAATCATTGTGTATTTTACTGTAGGGGTAGACATATTATTTACGAATGACCTTGTTCTACACTTAATGTTATTAAGGCTGTGTATGTATTTGTATTACGACACAGTATGACTTACATGCTTATAGTGCGTATTTGGCCATTAAATAACAATACCTTATTTAGCATGAACTAGTCGGCCTCCCTCAAAGACATCCCCCTCTGAGGTTATCAACTATTTATAGATTCCAAATAGAACATAAAAATTCTAATGTATTTCTTGCTTATAATGTTTTAACGAATGTTCACGATTTTGTCTACCTCTAAAGTAATATAGTATGCTACCATGGTCATGTTAAATGTTGTATTTATTACAATGATCATGTTAATACTATTAACACTTAAATATAAATCTTGAAATACAGCTATTGTACCTCGCTGTCAAGTAACCCACTACATACAGACTGTTAATATTGTTTTTAAAGCTTATAACATTTGATTTTTTTATTGATAAACTTTTAGTAATTTACCAAAAAGTTTTTACACCAAAGAAACTTCTTTTAAAAATGTTATTGTAGGTAAATTTTTAAAGTATATCACTCAATATAAATAAATAAATAAATTCCAAGTCTTGTAATACAACATTACACATCTTAACTATTACAATAATTTTGATTTATTATATACAAAATATTTTATAAAATATATGTGTTTCTACAAATAGTCATTTATAAGATCAAATATGGGTACTGGTCAAAGTGTTGGGAACTGAAAGATAAAAGGGAGGGAGAAACTTATAATTAGCCAACAGCATTTATCACAACATTGTGTTTCCATACATATAAAAAAAAATTACAAATAAATATTAAGGGGTGGGTCACCCTTATCATTTAGGGGTTTGAAAAATAGATGTTGGCCAATCCTCAGGCAATATGGGGTAACCCATATGTACACAAAATTTTATAAAAATGGTCCAGCCATTTCGGAGGATGCACACACTGTGACATGAGAATTTTATATATTAGATATAGGTATATCATAAGTAAGTATCATGTCATATCAGCAATATTTAAGTATACCCAGATTGGCAATTAAAATTCTGAAGCACCGAGATACATTTTTTTTTCTATTCCATAATAAATATGATGTAATTATTGAGCTGTTATTTATTTTGCAGGGTTCAAGCTGTCATTTCCATTTAAGGACAAAGAGTTAAACAAAATAGCTGCATTTTTTAATATATCTACTTTTTTATTGACGTGTGCTGCACTTGTTCAACCTAGCTGGTTCAGGATAAAAGGCTTGCATTGTTCACAACATCTCTCCTTATCACAATTCTTCTCCTTTGAAGATGATGATAATGAGGAGATAACTCTAACTAAGGATGAATTTGATCAACTCAATAGACTGCCTGACTTTTCTGGTAAGTATCGTTATCAAATCAAATCAAATCAACAACCCATAATGTCCCACTGCTAGGCTCGGGTCTCCTCTCAGGAGAGGGTTAAGGCCATACGTCTCCACGCTGGCCAAGTGCGGGTTGGAGACCAGCAAGACATCGTTGTGGCTACGTAATCTTACCGTTGGATGTTTTTTAAGCCGCCCGAAGGCCTCCAACTAAGCTTCACGACTGATATCCTATGATAACAACCGGGACCGACTGCTTAATGTGTGTGACCTCCGAATCACGGAGACGCTAATGGTAACATGCCACCAGCGGTCACCCATCCAGGTACTGACCGCGCCGTCGTTGCTTGCCCTCGTTGATTATTTCTAATCACCGAGTGCAACTGGGCTATGAGCGCCTCTCAGTAGTATCGTTATAATATATATGTATATTTCATTCATAAAATTTTTTAAAGATTTCATTTCTGCTGAACATTTTATAATTTGAACTAACTTGTTTATTGGCGCATTTAATGTTTCTTTCTGTAAGTTGTTTAGTTATATATATATATAACTAAACAACTTACATAAATATATATATATATATATATATATAATATAAATATATATAATATATATATATCTATATAACTAATAAATATACACAATAAAAAAAAAAAATATATATATATTATTATTATTATTATTAATTTATTATTTTTTTAATGAACTGCCTGGTTGATCTAGCGACCCTACATTTCTTGTTTACCAAGATGGATGATAGGCAAGCATAAGCTATTTTGTGTACATGATATAAATTTGGTCTAGTAGCCAATAGTATACATTTTACTGGATTTCATATTTATTTAAATTTGATTCTTAAATTTTTGAAAAGTTTTTATTAGTACTTTATGGCAAAAGATGTTTCATGTGGTTGTATGGGTGGATGTGTTAGCCTTAGCACTAGCTCTCTGCTTAGTTGAAATGGGGAATATGCTGATATGTCCAAAGCATGATATGTAATAATAGAACTGCTTAACTGTTGCTGCTGTACCATGCCTGTCTTCATCTCAATGTAGTAAGGTATTTAAATCTTGTAATAAACATATCTCTACAAAAGTCCTTGTCAAAGTGTTGTCACTGTCTTAATATTTAGTTTATAGTTCATCAATTTTTTTATAAATAAATGGAATGGCAAAGAATAGTTCATTTGTGTAACTAGTGTATGTGTGTGCGCCAAGTGCCAATTTGACCATAATTCATTAATATTGTTAAGTTTTCTGCACTCCTCCTCCATATAAACTTTTAAGTGTTCCAATAATTCATACCCTTTGGATCAATCAAGTTTTGAAAAAAAAAATACAATTAAATTGAGAACCTCTTCCTTTTTAAAGTTGTTAAAAAGGGGTACTAACTTATTACTTCACACATTAATATATAGACTTCAGTACTATTCACAATTTTTAAAGATTCATTATATAAATGTAAATCATTAAAAAGTTATGAATAGTTTCTCCTTAAATATACTAACCAGGACAATATTGGACCTTAGTAGATTGACTTAAAAATGATAGGTATGTATGTCTATAGACATTTTATGTGTCCATCCAACTTACATTTTAGAGAAAAAAGGCTAATCGTGTTAATTAGTTTGATACACTCTTATTCTACAAAAAAATGTGTAGAACACAATTAATTATATTCTATAATATAATATTTAGTTCCAACTTCAATACATATATACCATATATACAATATACTAGTCACAGTTTTCATAGTTCCCTTTCCTCATGATGACCTATAATTGCAGGTACTTGTGATATTATTACAACTATAATAAAGCGACAATATATCCTAATGTTACTTTTTAAATCTAGGATTGTCCAGACTCTGCATTAAGAGCCGTTTCCAAGTACGAGAGATCCGCACTTCTATCGTTTAGTAATCTCCAGGCAAGAGCAATTATTTTTTCAGCATATTGTTGCAACTAGTAATGGAATCGCCGATTGTATAGAACTATGGCACGACAATAATACCACTGCAATTCTCTCGCCCGTAGAGACAGCCTCTTAGCTCGTTTTTTATCAATCATACACACATAGGCCTGTCCTTAGAAAGGATGACTTGTCTCACTATAACACACTGACCAGACGGGTTGGTATGGGCTTTGTTTCAAGATTTCCTTCTCTCTGCAGTACTGTACTGCAAATGTCGCCTTCGCTCAAACCACAGCACCACAACACACACAAAACCTACAGGGTACACACTGCTGTTCATACTATATTTCTTTTTTTGCAGGTTATCCACCATGTACCACTCCAGAAACAATATCGTTAATGAGGGTTCTAATACTGTTATGCTTCATGGTACTACTATGTTCTTGTATTGGTACACTAATCAACCTAACCAGCCTAAACAGCAGAGCCATCAAGATGCTTCGTAGGAATGCAATTCCTAGTATATTGTGTGTGTTTTGGGTAATCGCAATTGTCGGTGTATGTTATTATACAACTGTAGTATTGGGGAATGCTAATAATAGTGATCCGAATACTATTCAAGTGGATTATGAATATGGATTTTATACAATAACTGGAGCAGGTTAGTAAAATTTAAAACTTTAAGTATGGGGACATGAACTCTTGTTAAATGATCCCCAAGACTCAACTGATTAATTGAAGAGGATAGAGGTCTCGGGTTCGATTCCTACCCAGGGCAAATCTTTGTGTGACACATATGTTTATTTGTTCTGTGTCTGGGTGCAATTTATAAGTAATATGTATTTAGAAATATATAAATGTGTTTATCAAAAGTCAGATTTTGCCTAATTTGATATCTTAACAATTTGAGGATTAACAATCCCCATCTTGTTGGTTAACCTTTTATTAAAGGTCATGAATATATACTTCTGTTAAACCGTATATTCTCAATAAATAGTATAAATTTTGTATAATATTTATTATGTAAAGTGTAGGAAATTAACTGCCTGAACATTCATTTTATAACACTTTATGTTCTCTTTAATGATTATAAAAGTTAATTAATGCATAGGCTACCTAGCATTAAAAGTTCAGTAGTGAACGACGATAGGATGATAGACATTAAACATATGTACATTTATCACGAATTCATATAGCATGTTATTTCAAAATTTTTCAGGCACTCTAGCGTTACTAGCGTCTGCGGCTAACTTGTGGGGAGCTCCGCTAGCCAACGAAGAAGATATACAAAGAAGAAACTTGATGGAAGACTGGGATGGTTATGAAGCACACAGTGTAGGGCCAACACCAGCTGTGCCAACCCTACCCCCTTACACCCCTAGTGCTGAATACGTACCTACGATAAACCCTCCGTTCGCGCCGCCGGTTCTCGGCACGCAGCAATACTTCCCATTTGACGATCTTTCTGTACTTCCACCACCTCCATACACCCCTTAAGTAACAAAAACATCTTTTATTATCCTTGAATCACCCAAATCTTTTTGTATATTAGTTTTAATCTACAGTATTTATTAATTTAACTATTAAAGATCTTGGAGTCCAATGAAGATTAGTTTAAGGTTTATAAGTATTGTAGAAACACTCGGTTGACAATGATTATCTGAATCTCAAATTGACTTTGTTCTGAAGTCAAATTGAATAAATAAGGGACAAGCTTCAGTAAGATGGATTTTCTTACGTGTGTTTATTAAAAGATTAGATCATTATTTTTAATTACAATAAGTTTAATTTAAATGTGATGGATTTATTAATAATATCTATGAAATTTTTACTAAACCTAACTCTAAAATGCCTAAAATTGTATCGTTTGGTTTGTGTATATATTGTGGTTGTGAGTTAATTAATAACTACTGTTCACTTCTACTTGTGATTTGCCATTTTAGTGCCTATTCATGTCGTGTTTCTCAAGATGCTTTAAGATATGATACATTTAAATGCTGTTAATTTATAGTTTAATTAGATAATATCATTTTAAACTAATACTAACTGAATATTCCCAATTAAATATTTAATAGTTCATTCGTTCATATATTCATTAAAATATCTCTTTAAGGAAATATTTACTCGCCTCTTGGATAATTTACTTTTTGTTAAGTTCAATTGACAAATATTATCAACAGTATTTAGTTGGAGCAGACACTGTTTATAATGGAGCTAATGAGCGACGAATCTAATTGACACTTGCTAATGAAATCTTAACTATTTTCACTGATTAGTGTAAGAGCAGTGTGTTATCACTATTATTTCACGTTTACACTGATTCAGGTAATCTAAACAGGCCTTTATATTAGTTGAAGAATTCGTATTTCAGAAAGACTGTCGTCCATTAAATTGTTATTTCGTGAAATGAATCTTTAGAACACACTCTTATCCCAGTTTTCATAATTGGCACCACTAAAAATGCTTTATAATAATATGCTTTTATCATTATTGCTCTCTTATTGTCTTTGCCTCAACATTTAAAACTATTCCATTTTATTTTAGTAAATCTATGGTATCGGTGCTCTATTTATGTGTTATTTGATTTAATAAATTATTACAATGGTTCCAAATAAAAAAATTTTAGCAATCTATAACTAAATGCCTTTAATATTTACTAGCAATATGCCGTTAAGATGATACTAAATTGAAATATTGTTAAACTAGTTCATAAATATACTAATATTTTTGCCATAAGTTTTGCATATAGAACTTCTAATGAGCTAACCGTTGGATATAGTAAGTGCATAAATCAACGATATTTATATTAAAATAATAAAATTACTCGTGTGTTGAGAGATCTGTTTCATTCAAAAGAAACAATAAAATGAGCTTTTAGATTTAGAGAATACATAATGTGGGCGTGCTATCACAAACAACTAGACAAAATGTACCTAAATTTACTATGTATAAACTGTAATGATGAATAGTACAGAGTAGCGAACCTTTGTATAATGTCCATGTTACCAAAAATATAAGCATGTTATTAGTTTTATTGTTTGTTAATGTATAGAGTCCTTATAGGCGTAAGAATAGTTATTCCTAGCGTCAGCTGGGAAGTTTATTTTTACATTAAAAACAAGAGTAAGATTTTATTTTTGTGTAAGACCAATATGCAATACATATCTATAAATGACAATCTCTTTTATTTATTACACACTGTACATTAAGAAAAATGTTAGACTTAAAAAAGCTAGTTGATCTGCCCAAAATCACAGGCTTCTAAAATAAATACTTCAAATTATATTTTCTTTTTAATTATTATTATTATCACATGAATTACTTAATATACAGTCAATTAGACTTACGACCTTAATGGTTATCTAACATAAAACTCGGCAATTACATGTGTAAAATTTAGGTAGGTAGGAGAATGGTCTTTTATGTATGAATGTGGTTATAAACTTATAGCGACCGACATAGTATATGTACCACTTCAAAGCTCATGTTACAACTGTTTCAGCATATACCTACGGAACATTATCATTCGTGATTGGCTTTATAGAAAACTAGAGCTATCAGTATGTAATATTAATTCAAAAATAAAATTAAAACATTAAAATAATCAAATATTACAATGGACCGTAATAATAACTCAGCCAGGTAGACATAGACAGCTTTACTGACTAACAATTTTAGTATTATGAACTCCTTTGCAAAATATAGTGCATTATTTAATATGTAACTAAAAAGCTTCATATTAAACTTAATAAAAAAAGGTTTCACACACATACTTCTAGATGCCTTTCCCTTTGGGATATCTGTGATATTATTTACAGTTTTAAGTGACATTTATGGTGTTACAATAGTAATGTGAATGAAACATATCTTGACATGAATTTATTACAATATTAAAGACAAGAAATAAATATCAATGAAACATGCGTTAAATGCTAAATACACGGCCTAGCTGGCTTGCTGCCATCATGGTGTGTAGGAGGCCTTAGACTTTAAAACTTGAGAATCTCAAAGCCAACCAACTAGATACATACAGAAGATGCTGGCGGTAAATACCAAGACCACAGTTTATTTTATAGGTAAAT
The DNA here is from genome assembly GCA_003709505.1 of Hyphantria cunea. NCBI lineage: Eukaryota > Metazoa > Arthropoda > Insecta > Lepidoptera > Erebidae > Hyphantria > Hyphantria cunea. The sequence continues at coordinate 415,368 of PKRV01000616.1, forward strand.
GACAATAGACTAGAAATTACTGCCCAAATTATTCTGGTGTGGCTATTGCTCTTTCTGATATGGGGTCAATTCTAGAAGACTGCAATCACCCCAATGAATAAACGTCTAGTAATGTGCTAACCTACTTAGGAGCTACCTTAAGACATATAAATGACTGTTTTTAAATGTAGAAACTAGATCTTGGTTATAAATTTACAGTAATAATGTTACATAAAATTGTTCAGTTGTATTTTAAACCATATTATATTTCTGTCATTCACATTGAATTAGTACTGGTCTTCAATGCGGTTAAATCAAAATGAGTTTGACCAGTCCTATCCGCTGTATTAACTGGCCTACTTTGCTGAGGTTCTTGTACAATGGGTACTTTCTGCATTAATTGATTTGATACCGGGTCTCCTTCTATATTGCTACTGGAAAAGTGACTTTGCAAGCCATCATCATGTGTTATTGGAATATTAAAAATTAAGTATTTTATTCTCTCTTTTTCTAGATAGTTAACGTTTTCTTTTAATGTTATGTTATCATCTTTAAGTACTTCAACTTGTAGAACTAGCTGTTCTACAAGAGAACGTAAGTTGTTATTTAATATTTGCAATTCTTCTACAACAGTCTCTTGGCTTTTTTCAACCTTCTTACCAATCTCATCAATTGACTCTACTGGGTTTGGCTCAATTGAGTTGGATTCAACGCAGTTCGACTCAACTGAGTTTGACTCAATGGGGTTAGTCTCAACTGGATTGGTCTCAACTGCATCTTGATCGTTATTTTTATTCCGTAAATTAGACAGCAAAGAATCTGCTTCATTAATTGTTTTAAATATAGATATTTGAACATATTCAGTATCAGTAAATTTAAGATTAAGTTTTGCATCCTTGCCTAATAATTTCAAATGGTTCATTGCTTTCGCCACTCGTTCATACTGTCCCTTCTTAATTTTAATGAAATCTTTTTGCTTGAGGTGATAACTGTGTTGCAGGGTGATAGATTCTAGAGCGACAGAAGATGTAGTAGATTTCATTGCACCTAAGAGTAACTCCGCGGCATTGTGATGACATTGTATCGCCTCATCGAACCTGTTGTTCTGGAGGTGAACTTCAGCTCGACGATGCTGTTGGTGAGCCTATTCACAAAAAAACAGTTTGAAATCTTATTTAAAAGAAAGAAAGAAAACTTTAACTCCGAATAAAATATGCATAACGATTTTGCTATTATGAACCATATAATTACCATATTAAGTTGGCGTGATTCCATTTTGTTATAAAATTATTGCTTTGTGTTTAGTGTAAATGTATTATTGTTGAAGGTTACTCGTTATTTGTTTGACTTGAAATGTCAAGTGACAAACTGACATTTGACAACTTCTGTCTAAGGATTTCAACAACAATCGATTGTAGTTAACAGTTATTATTTAGTGATTGATCAAACAATATAAACTTTCATCATCGATCTGTTAGAATCTGGCGAATTAGAAGTAGGGCTTATTACGTTTATTACGTTATTTTATAAAATTGGATTATCTCAACATTTCTTAGCATTATCAGTCGATAGGCAGTAAAGGTATTTATCACGTCGACATAGTGCTAAAATAAAATCACGAAAAATATTTCTAAACCATAGTTGTACCATTAGATAGGTTTTACACAACATTAAGAGTTTGCCAAAACAATTTTTTGTTTTAGATATTTGTTTGCTCGACATTCAACTTTAAAGCGCGTTTTATTTTAAATAGGACATCTCCCTCCTTTAAAAGCTAAACCACGGGCACGAAAAATCTGAAAACTTTAATGTAGATAATGTGAGGAACTTTGAAATAAAACCATAACGGCTTAGATAACTTTGTTAGTTCTGAGTTATAGAGGCCTAGCTTATATTAATAATCAGTTAGAAAACTTTGTATAAAAGTAACGAAATAATAAGTAAACATTGTTCATACGCTGCCTTCTAAATCGTGCAAATGTGAGTGACTACGGAAAACTATTCTATGCCTGGCCTAACATGCACTTCGTCAGTTTCAATAATAATTTTTGCGCTATAATAAATATATTTCATAACAATACCGAACTCAGTTGAGTGTTGTTTGTTATTCGTCTTATTCAGCCGCATACAAAGAAGTGAGAAGGAATAATTCGTTTATTATTTGTTTTATGTGCTTGCAAAACATTAAGTGAACAGCAAATAAGTAAGAACACGACTACATGATTCGAATATGTATGTCATTTGCAGTGGTGGATTTACATGTTTGCCGCCAGTAAGCTATTAAATTTGTGCCGCCCCTTCTGACTCCTGCAGTTTAATACCTATATACCTAATAATTTTTACGTGTTGAAACAATTTCACATTTTCATTCTACAGAGGTTTGCTTGTAGAGTGTTGAAATCGAACCGAGTAAAGCTATATGTGTTTTGGGGGAATTGTGTCTCAGTCACCGTTATCGCTCTAATTACACGGATTTACAATTATCTGTGCCAACAGGCCCTTATTTCAGAACTAGGAAGCTGGGCCCTCCTCCTAGACTCGACCAGGCAAATCAATAGTTATTTGAGTGCCCACGTGCAATTCCAAAAGAGCTGGTGTTTTTCTTCCGTGTCAAATTGAAATACATTCAGACACTACAGGACGATCGGCGATATGGTTATGTCATACTGAGACCGATTGAAACCACACTCTGTCTAGTACTAGTAGCAGAGGAACTACTACATGATGAACTAGAAAGGAAACATCTGGTATCCTGACAGAACTCGAGCCAACTACGTCTTACAGTTACGTCTCAGATGGCCTTCTCGTATATGGTGATTACAATCTCTCCTTCTTGGCTCTAAAGATCTAACACTGGCTTGCTTCTGCTATCGCGACAATTAGTGTCACATGTAACCCAGGCTTGCTCCTATAATCTGTCTGTGCCGCGTGCAGAGCCTGGCCCGATCCCGGACCTGCCTGACCAAGGTTAATCTTGCTTAGTCCCACTCGACCCTCTCCTTTAGGAGATCCATATGAGTGAGAGTATCCCTTCTAATGGTTGTCTGGATGTTTCGCCTCCACTTGTCCCTGTTATTCGGATATATGAGCTATATTATCGGGAAACTTTAGTGTGAAAGTGAAAACTTACGATAAAACATGTATCATTGCTTAAGTTATAGAAGATATTAATACTTATATAAAAACATGTATATGTTTATCTTTTATTTCCTTCTAATCTAATAGAAAATAATAACGATTTCGTAAATGCTGCCTATTTCGTTATTAAGTTAGATAGAGATAGTTAGATGGAGATAGTTTTTTGTTTTTGCGAAAGACGGTCCCCATTTCATGTCATCCACATTTTTTATATTTTTTATCATTAATTCCATCACGACGAAGACTTGAAGACTTGGAAGACTTAGAATTGAAGACATTAAATACTTGACATTGGCAGAAATAGCTGATCCGGCTGGTTGCCATATCATCAAAAGAGAGAATCCACGGATGTCAAGATTTTGACAGATCTATGAGAAAACAGAGAAAATCCCAGTTGTTGATTAATATTCACTAAATTCTACGGGTTTTGAGAAGGTTGCGACGTTATAGAAATAATGATAAATTATAAATTAAAACGGGTTTGGCGTTCCAAAACTAAACAAATAATGCAAAATTCTGAAATTTCAGTTGCTGAAAAAATACTAGCTTACAAAGTATTCATGAGACCATTATTAATGTACAAGTGGTTCGACAAACGTATTGGTTCTTTAAAGGCTATGGAAGCAAAATTTCTGAGACAAGTGTTTGGTCCAATGAACATAAGTAATTTATATAAGCGTTACACTGATATAGATGTAGCTGGATACATAAAAATAGAGGATATACGATGGTATAGAACAAGCCGTTCTGCTAGAAGTGTTGTTCGGAAAGCGTTAGGCGCATTGTCGAAAACTGCTGTTGATCCAACACCTTACTTCGTCAGAGCTGCAGATAGGTCAAAATATCGCCGACGTTGTGAATCAAGTAATGATAAATGTTTGCCATCGACAATAGTTCTAAAAGAAAAGGTTCAACCCGATTCTACGGAAACTGTGATCAGAAGAAGCCGTCGCTTAGCGATCAAAGATGCAAACTCTCAGAACAATACATCAACAACTTCTTCTGTTTAAATTATTGTTTCAAGTTTTTAAATTATAGTTTTTAGTTTAAGTAAATGACACTCCTAATTAATTTAGACTTGTTATGAAGCCAAGTAATATAAAGTTCTCTCGTTAACTCCACCTATGTGTATATATATATATATAAATGTCTACGGCTTGTCGAAGTTGTTTGCCGCCTGCAGCTAGACTGGCCATTGGGTTGGGCTCAAATGGGCTTGCTGGTAAACCCGGGGTTAACAATATATACATAACGATAATGAAACCCATATTTCGGTACATTTTTTTTACGGTAACTGGCTTTTTATTGATTCTTTCGTTCTTTACCGAGTGAATAAGGTTTTTTTTTTTTTTTTTTTTTTTTTNTCTTTGAAGCACTGATATCACGTACCTTTTTAATTATAACATAGGCTATCGATACACCTCTGTAACCAGAGGCGCATCGAGCCAAGTGCTGCAAGGCGCTTTTGCTGTCTGTAAAAATTACAAAGTTTTGGCCACCTGAACCATTTATATGATTTAGAGCTTCTGAAATTGCAACTAACTCCGTCGTCATAATTGAAATAGGTGAGCAAATTCTGTACATAGCTGAGCCGCTTGGACAGTGATACGCGGCTCCATTACCATCGGAACTTTTAGAGCCATCTGTATAAAAATGTAGCCATCCATCGTACATAACATTCAATTCCTTCACTACGTCTAATCTTAAAGAATTAGCTTCGTAATCACACTTTGACTTTTTAATACAATTTAAATTAATATTGATAATATTATCCAGATCTATATATGATATCCATGTGTCAAGACAAAACATTTCAAGTGGATAGGATGAGTTTATTTCAATATCCTTAACATCAGAATGAGCATGTAGAAGTAAAGGTTTCTTTTTAGTTTGCCAGTATCTACTATTTGATATCAAGTGAAGATTGTTCAATAGCTCAATAGTTGGGTTATCAGTCCAAGATATTGCTTTCAAGTAATATTTATAAGCAAGAAATGTTCTTCGCACGAAAAGCGGTTGTATGCATAATTCACTTTCCATAGCATATACTGGCGTGCTTTTAATAAAACCACCTATGATTCTTAAGGCTTGATTTGAATAAGGTTACCGGGATTCTGTTCACATTATTCTAGAGCCTGTGGGTTTGCTTGTACAGCAGGTTACCAGATCCTTCATAGGGTACAAAACCTGCTCCCATTTTATGAGGCGTAGGCTGAACATATTTTATTCGTCGAGCATTAGCACAAATTTTTTTTCGTATAGTTGCGAACTAAGGCCTATTCCAGATAACAGATCATTTTCATTAAAAAAACAATCTAAAACCTGTCAACTTCCATAAAATTTAATTACGATACATATTTTAGGCATATAGGAAACAACACTCTTGAAAATTCTATATTTTCATAGGCAAAGTATGAATTGACCTACATTCAAGTTTTCAGAAATAGGTATAGATAATACCATTTTTTTATATATGGTGTCGATTTATTTCAGAGGGAAAAGGCTATCCGAATAGTAAACACTAGTTTTATTAGGTTTTAGTACAAATTACATTTATTATTCACAACACCATATTCAGCACAATAATTAAAAAACGATAGTCAGATTTACGTCTATGTAATACATTTAAATTACAATAATAGAAAACTATCCGTGATGGCTTGGCTGGTACGACCATCGACACTCATCACGGTAGGATCGGGGCCACATGATAGTCCTATCAGAGAGAACAATCGGTCGTAAATAAATATTGACTTTCATTAGATAATGATAAGAATAAAAATTAAAAACAGTAAATTTTAAGAGCAAGATCGTTTTATATAAATTATTTTCATATTTTAACACCTGTCTTACATAAACATAAATTGTCTTTATTGCTTTGATTGTATTAAATAAAATTGATTTCAAGTTTATAAACGATTTGACAAAAATATGTGTATTAATAAAATATCAATACATGTTCTTCGAATCACATCATCAATCAAAAATAATGCACACAGTACCTATCATAACACTTAGTTCCTATAAGTTTAAAATCAATACATCATAAAATTTTATATTAATTGAATTTGGTAAGGAAGTTAGTTATAAGACTCATTTCGTCTTTATTCTTTCTAAATACATTTTCTCCTGTTCGAATTCTCTACGTATGTTTAGATACTCCCCAAAAATTCATATTAGTATTCATTTTATTTCTGCGGCAGCGGTAAAAGTAATCAAAAGAGTTTAATCGATGTTCATAGGATTTAATCGTTCGCGCTTCGGTATTCAGATTATTTTTAAACTTGAGATTTAAAATTGGCAAACTGTCATTACTATCAATGCTGGTATTTTAAACCTCTTTAAATACAAAGTAATCCTTTATTCCTCAGAGAAATCGGTCCTTTTGTATATCAGACTGTACCTGTTTATGTATTCAAGCAGGTAAAACCACAGCGTGGTTGTTCGATTGCTAGGTTCTCATAACTTAAAATAAGAAATATCTCGCTGAAACGATGAGGTTTTCATTTCAAAATCTGGTAACCATCCATTCCTTGGTTTTTAAACTCAATTATTCAGCCTGGCGAATCATCCATACTGCTTCTTCGTAAGTTCGGTATAGTATAAGAAGTCGATGGATTGGTTTCATTATATGGTTCTAACAACTGTCTCAATTCTCTTTTTGTCCTAGATGTGATCTTGTTAGAAACATTTCTTGGCGTACTCTTCAGATTTCTACGATCCCACCAATGTACAGCTTGTGAACATCGTTCATCTCTCAGCGCTCTCTCTTCATGCTCTAACAGTTCTGTCCAAGATAAACGTTCACAATTAACATAATTGACAACGTCTCTCTCTCGATACCGTCTGTATACGGCACTGAGATCAGGTCTCAATCTCTTAGGATGCCTGGGTGGATACTTTGATTTGTATATTGCAACAAGAATGCCGCTCTCGAAACGCAATATTTTTTTACACTGATATTCACTTAGGGACCAAAGCTCGCAACCGTAAGTGAGAATAGGTCTGACAAATATTTTGTATAGATTGAATTTCGCTCGTGATGTTAAGTGAGGGTTACAAAGCAGTTTCATGTATCGTTGGCACCAAAGTCGGGCGCATCGTATTCGTTCTCTAATTTCAGGACCCATCTGTTCTCTAGTCAACTGCGGTATTCCTAAACTGTTTTGCAAAGTAGCCCTTTGCATTGCACACAACACAGCGTGTATTACAATTCATAACATATTTACAAATTATATTGACACAAATGTAAATACTTAAGGCCATAGAATAAGAGATAAACTATTGACAAGTTAATAGACAACTGTAATGATTGCCACTAATCTGTAAAGTATCATAAAGGTCAGAATATAAATGTAAAATTATGAAAAAGTAGTGGAGTGATCATAGATGCTGAGATCAATTCTTATGAGATCAATCTTACATTATTCTATCTTGTGTCATGCATGTGTAAGAGTACGAAAATGTATTTTGGGCCCTGATTATTCATTTGTTTGTGTCAATTACGCCAATTTTAACATTGCGTACTTTAAGGTTACCTATACTTGGTATACTTAAAGATTTGTAAATATAAATGCTAAGAAATTTGGCATAAATCAATATCTCAATTAACTCCAATTAAGTTCTATGTTAATCAAACTTTAAATCAAGTCCAAACTCTTTATATAACTGCCGTTAACGTTTATTGTTTTCTTTTACTAAACGATTGTTATCGCATTGTTTATTGAATTATTATCGTAGTTTGCCTGCAAACCGCTAGAACAATTATTTGGTAATTTTAACTTCGACTCGGTCTTTTTAGCTGTGCGTACTGTTTTACACAATTAGCATGAGTTATAATTACATTTTCTTTGGACTTTTATGGAGGATAGTATACGGTATTACATCGCAATGTACTGTCACAGATGTGAAGAGTCTATTAGAAGGTTGTGATCGGATTACTGGATTGAATGTGACTAGCGTTGGAGGCACCATTATAAACGATCATAATTGTGATGTGGTTTTGCCAAAGCAAGTGTTCTTAGAGGAGCCGTTATTTCAGTTTTCGTCAGCTGATGCTGTACGATATGTTAATTTATTTTCTTTTACTTAAAGCGCAATTCGTATGTATGAAATACAACAATACTTTTGTATTGAAAAAATAAGTTACGAATACTTTAATATGTCTAGAGACATCTTAACTTCATTCATTAGATTATTTTTTCTTATTATTAATTATCTATATCGAGAAATTTCAAAATATGTTTAAATTTCAGAAAAAGTTTTTCACGCTTCTTATAGTTGATCCCGATGCGCCACCGCAGATAGACGGTGAATTTTATTTGCACATGGTTAAATCGAATATACCTGTAAGTATAACTTCAACACCACTAAGTTTCATAATAGTTCATGACTATAGGGTATGAGGGCAGACTCACCTCATCTAGACAATATAATCAATACATATTTACGACATCTAAAATCTCTCTTGCAAGAAGGTGTAAGTAAATCAAAGTTGAAGGTATATTTAGACAATTAAGAAATTAGAATGGGTTTACCCTTATAATTTATTATTGCAATTAAAAAAAATGAAAAGAACTCATGGAAAATTTAAATTATTCACATCAAAGGAATATATGTAGGTCTTTTTTGTAATAGGTATAATTGGTTTTTTCTTTGATCTAATATTATGTATCCTTAATGGTTTTTACCTATTTTCTTTCTTAGCTTATAATAAATGAGATATACCCACTTATCGTTTTTTTTTATTTTCAGGGCCTTGCTCTAAAAGCTAAGGACAGTACGAAAACTGTTGGAATTGACTATCGAGGTAATGATAAAAAAAAAATTGCTAACAAAATGCCAACATGACAAAATTGTTTAGTCATAATCTCATGGGCATTACACATTTTAGTTTAATTGATTAGTGCACTGGATATAATATTTGTTTAGATACATTTTTATCTTACTTTCTAAACGCAATTATTTGTTTAAATATATAGTAAAGAAGTATTTTGTTACGTTTATTCATTATTTTTGCTAACAATATTCGGTGAGATAAGTACCAACTCAGGCTATGGCTTCTTTGTAGGCATTGATTATAACGTATATTTTTAGCCTCAGTTGTTAATATTCTTCAATGTTCAAATTAAGTTAAATTAATGCGATTCTTTAAAATTACTACCAATTTCAAGTTACTTTACTCATTTTCTAATGTTAATCTTTTATTTATTTTATACAGGATACAAGCCACCAACGCCACCTCGCGGTACGGGTTTGCATCGCTACCTATGCCTCCTCTATGAGCAGGCGGACGGTAATAACTTCTTACCAACTGTGCCGACTACACGACTTCGTTTCTCGCTTGCCAAGTGGCTTGTAGGAAAGAACCTTTGCGGTCCAATAGCCGGTATACAATTCAGAACTGAATTCTAGATGGCGTTACTAGTTACTAATTCTAATAAAAGTTTTACAGATTTTATAAATGAAGAGTTTGACTAGATTCAATAAATGGAATATTCATGAAATCAGGAATAATGTAAAGTATTTTATAATTGCTATAATACATTTATTAGTTAACTATTAAGGTATAAAAATAGTAATATTTATGAGAATACATCACGCAGTCACGATAAATATAAAATACATGTTACATAGTATTAAAATTTATTTTTATTAGACTAGTGTGTGTGTTTAGTCGGTCCTTGCTGAAATATTATGTATCTAATTGTTAATGACTATCTTTAAAAGACTCGTTCTTGTATCCAACTACCATTTTGAAAATCGTTATTCCCCTCATCTGAAAAGAAGAGAGATTAGGATAAACAGTTCTATGCTAAAAATTAGGCAGAATCTAAGCAGCATCTCTTCTAAGGCAAAAATTTTTAAGACGTCTTCAACTGGTAGAGATTGATAGGAATAAGAATTATTAGGACTTAATTATGCTGGTGTTTTTAAAAAAAATCCATTAAATAACATGATTTTATATCATAAATTATCATGTGCCTACTGCAGTCCATTGCTGGACTTAGGCCTCTCCAATTGCACGTCACTTGGTTTTATCCTCGGCTTCTCGCATCTAGCTCCTGCTAGCCATCTTGTACAAGTCGTTACTCCTGACGCGGTTTCTATTACGAATAGTTTCTTTAATTCGTCTTGTTATAATAATAGTAAAGGTTTCGTTTATTTTATTAGTTTAATTAAACACAAACTAGGTACGCAGTATTATGTTTTTCTTGCTCAGATTGTCTATAGCTTGTACTTACGCTTATATCTACCAATTTTGACTAAAAGAGTACAAGACTTAACAAAAAAATTCTATGAACGGAATAGACGTTTCACTGAAATATAACTATAAATACCTAGGTACTTATTGCCTACAGGAGTTAATATGTATCTGCCGTGTACGATTCATAAATATTTTTCGCGTCAAAGCAAAAGCTCTATGACAATCTTAAAAGTGATTAATTAAACTATCTATGATGCTCCATGCCAAAACAAAGTTCTTTTGTTTCAATTTTGACAAGTAAAAAAACGAATAGTGGCACGAGCTCCGCGGCGTAGGCTGCGCACACGCACGCGACACTTCCCTCTCACCTCAACCCACGCACAACCACCGCACTTAATTTATTTCATAAATTTATTTTCTCATCTTTAACTACTGGTTCTATTTTGCCTAATTTTATATTTATTTATTGCATTATACTTACTCTAAATATTGTCGAATCGTTATTTTATTTGCGTACACAAACAATCGCACAAACCTAGCTTCGTCGTACTCGAATAAAAAGATGTTGAGGAAAATTTCTGAATTGATCATGACATCATTTGGCTCTTATTCCTATGTTGTTTAAGTCCAAAATGTACTCGATACCTACATCTTTATTAAAAATGGTAAAATAGATCTTGATCTTAAAACCTGATTTTAAAAAAAAGCATTTTATACCTCCGAATTACATCGCAAAACTAACCGTATCGATTTATTAAACGAATCATGTTTCCAAACTCGGAAGGCTTATATGTAAACACTCCTTAGAAGTAAACAAGCCACTGAAATAACGCAGTTTACCCGCAGTGTATCAGCAGAATGGCTTGAAAACATCAGACTTATAGTATTGTGATCAAAATTACTTATGTGTTAGTAGTTTGTATGACAGTATTAAGTATAGTATTTTACTGTTTTTTTACTCAATTTGTTTCAATTAAAGGGGTTTAAAATAAACTTGTAACAAATTGACACTTAGGTATCTACATATGTACTTAATTTGAGAGTAACTTAGTTCGCATGTTTACTTGTATTTTCTGATTTGTACAGTGCTTTTTACTCGAGGTTCGTCGAGGTACCTACAAGAAGTGTTAAAATCTTTCTAAATACCTTCTATATTAAATTTCTAATAAATTGTTCCGTTTTCCTCGTTTTTGTATTTACAAATACTGCAATTAATTACAAATGTAAAAAAATGCACACCAAACTGTCAACCATTTTAGTAATTTAACTGCAGTTTTGCAGGTCACCAAAAATAAGATTGTGTCACACATATTGCAACATTTCTCAGTATAAGCGCCTTTACAGGGGTGGTCCTTTCAGTTTTATAGTGGTACTTAATATGTCAATATATTAAAGTCGCCGTTGTATCTTGACACTTTATAAAGTACCACCAGATTTAATTGTGCTTGTAAAAATTTATATAGTTAGGTCAGCTAAGCGACATTAAGTTTGCTTAAAAAATAATTTTAAAGATACTTTATTATTACTTTATTTACTCAGCACATGTGAATGTGTGATTTACAAATTCAATTTTCATTTATAACGAGATTTTGCTCGCGACTCCACCCGTGTATATATCAGTTATTGCGATGAAGAGTTGCCTATGTCCTTCCTCAAAATATCGCTATGCCAAATTTCATTGAAATTGGTATAGCAGTTTAGCCGTCAAAGCGTAACAGCTAGTCAGATTGAGGTAATTTACTATAGCGGCTTTGCTAGCGTATATAACGATTATTGCGACAAAAATGGCCGATGTTCTCCAAGGTCCAATTTATCTTTAAACCGAAATTTATCTAAATCGGTTCAGCAATTTAGCCGTGAAAGCGTAACAAACAAACGGATAGACAGAGTTATTTTCGAATTTACAATAGGTATTAGTATAGATCTTGGTATAGTTTTATCCGTTTCCTGTAAGGTCGTGGTATATTGTCGATAGAGAGGCTTTGCAGTAGTAGTAGCTAAATATCACGCTGTTATCATTATCCATCTACAACCCATAATGTCCCGCTGCTGGGCTTGGGTCTCCTCTCAGGAGAGGGTTAAGGCCATACGTCCCCATTCTGGCGGATTGGGGACTGGCAACAATACGTTGTGGCTACGTAATCATGCCGTTGGATGTTTTTAAGCCGCCCGAAGGCCTCCAACTAAGGTTCACGACTGTTACCGTATGATAACAACCGGGACCGACTGCTTAATGTGACCTCCGAATCACGGAGACGCTCATGGTAACATACCACCAGCGGTCACCCATCCAGGTACTGACCGCGCTGTCGTTTCTTACCCTTGGTGATTGTTTCTAATCACCGAGTGTAACTGGGCTATGAGCCCATTATCATCAACGGCATTTAATGGTTCACTTCTGGTTCACTATTGGAAGTTTTAACCTTTATGGACCCACCCTGGACAGAACAGTTGGTAAAGACTTTGTTTCCTGTTTTCTTTCTCTTCCATACATATAACATCTATTATACATAGCATAACATAGCAGACTATCCCAACACAAATCATTTCCTGTCTCTTATGAAAGTAATAAAAAAACAAATGAACAATACATTCTTATTGTTTACTACAAATGTTTATAATAATATAGGAATATTTGTAATAAATAATGCCATTATATTTCGTAGAACTGTCTTGTAATTAGACGATTTTGAAGGAATGAATTAATCATTCCCGGTTAACCGCAGTCGCCTGATCTATTCTCAGAAGTGATATGTTATGTCTTATTGTTTTTTATTCATCAAATAACATATTGGTTTGAAGGTCGTGGCTCAGTTATCTTATACAGGTATTAATCATAAGATTGCGCTGACGTAATTTTCCAAAACCTACCTCTGGACATGAATGGTGTCCATTAGTGATTAAGAGTGTAAAAATACTTTATTAATATTAGGCATTTTATGTAGGTAAATAACATCTAATACCCTTAAAGGAGCAATTCTTCTAATATATAAAATTATCGTGTCGCAGTGTTTGTTACCAAACTCCTCCGAAACGGCTGAGAATCGCCAACATCTTATTTTTCATAAATGATAAGAGTGAAAAACAAAATAGAGGTAGGCCCAAAATAAATTTTTTATACATTTTTTTATGTATGGCAAAACAACGTTTGCCGGGTCAGCTAGTATATCTACTTTCATGAAATTTAGTATGCAAAGGGCTTCAGAGGCTATAAACCAATCTAGTTAGAATTTATCCTAGGGAAAAAAATACCAAGCAAAGCTCGGTCATTCAGGTATTTTCAATTATTATTGATCGGATCTTTAAGTTACGGAAATAAACTTATTTTGTAGTGTGACTAGAATGGATAAGAAGAGGAATACGTTAGAGGAAGCCTGAATGTAGCTCTAGTCGGTAAAAAGTTAAAGAGCAACAGACTATCTTGGTATGGACATATGATGTGTAGAGATGAGCAAAATATAGTAAAGAAAGTTGAAAGTATGGAAGTTCACAGCTATAAGAGTAAAGATTGACCAAAGAAAAGCTTGATGGACTGCCTGAAAGAGGACAGGTCTATGGAACTCAAGAATCAAAGGTGCGTTACCACCTTCCTTAAAGAATGGACTTGGGGGGTTACAGGAATATCCCTCAAAAAAATGTTTGATGTTCTGGTAGGTTTTATAAGATATTTTATTTTGTAATAACATAAATTTTTCAGTTGTGAAAATCCGGATTTACCCTCATTAATTGGCGAATAACTTAAATCTGCAGTGAATGTGGTCTATGCACATACATATTTATTGTCATTTTATTAAACAGAAAATATAAAATGAACCGAGTTCGGATGTTTTCTTGGTCGTTCGTAAAAACGGTACTGCTTTTCGAAAACTATTATTGATTAGATAAATTGTTAATCTAAACTTATAAAATAACATGTCCTGACTGACTGATTCATCGTCGCCGAGCGTAAACAATATAAGTAAGGGCTATGAAATTTGTTGATTAGGATCATTTTATTGAGTATTACCCGCTAAGGAAGATATTTTGGAATTTTCACCCCTAAGGGGGTGAAATAGAGGTTAAAAGATTGTATGGAAGTCTGTAATTTTTTAAGTTAAAACACGAATCTTTATCTTTGAGCCACTGATTAAAAATGAGTAGATACGTATTTAAGTGTATATTGATGGATAGAATGGATAGATGATATGGGTAGAATACCCATAAGGGAGTGAAATAGGGGTTGAAGGTTAGTATAAAAGTCCGTCAATTTCAAGTTATAAATATAAACTTAATTTTTGGGCTACTGATTAAAAATGAGTATATTAAGTGTATATGGATATTCTACTCCTGATGGATAAATGATATGGGGTGAAATAGGGGTTAAAAATTGTATGGAAGTCGGTCATTTTTAGGATGCCGTACCCAAAGAATAAAACGGGACCCTTTTACTAAGACTTCGCTGTTTGTCTGTCCGTCCGTACGTCTGTCATCAGGCTGTATCTCATGAACCGTGATAGTTATACAGTTGAAATTTTTGAGATGATGTATTTCCAATGCCGCCATAACAAATTATATAGTAAAATAGTAATAAAATAAATATTTACTATTACTACTACGGTACTAGCCAAGTACAAGTCGGACTCGCGCATTTTTTAAGTTAGGCACATGAAAATTTATCTTTGGGCTACTGATTATAAATGAGTGGATACGTATTTAAGCGTTTCTGGATATTCTACCCCTAAGGGGTGAAATAGGGGTTAACATTTCGTATATAGGTTAGTCTGGAAGCCCGTCATTTTTTAATTTAGTAGCCTGAAACTTTGTCTTCAGGCTTTAAATTACAACAAATAAATGAATACTTATATCAGCATTTACGGGAATTCTACTCCTACGGGGGTTAAAATAAGGGAAAAGACGAAAGATCTTATTAATGGGCTACTGTTTCAAAATAAATACGTTTAAAAGCATGAATTCATTATTTATACATAATTATAGAGTTTTTAATTAAATACATTAACCAACTTCCAAGCGAGCAAAGCCGCGTGCAACAGCTATTTTTTATATAATTATAATAACAACCATTAAATCTTTTGCACGTGTAAACGATTGTTATGCGGAAGATTCGTTAAAGTATACAGGAAATGTTCTTAGAAAATTGACTGAGAGAAAACACAATAGCATTTCTTTTGCAACTCACGAGTTTTTCAATGACACAAAGTAAATTTTAAGAACTCCTATAAAGTCATGTAATTATTTCACCTTATTTTGATGTTAATGTTTAAAATGCTAATGACTACTTATTATATTTTATTAATGCACATTGAGTCACATCAGGGGGTATAGCCTCATGGTTTAAGATCTAACTTTTGGTATATTGAGCAGTTAGGTATTTTCGCAAAGGCCTGATGGTAAAATTGTCAAAGAGGCTATATTAGAGTTACCACAGACGGCTGCATAAAGCCTAATTTGTGATTGAAATTAATTAGATAAGCTTTCAATGCTCAGCTATTATTTACTGGCAATGTCATCTAATGATAGATTCCATTGGGCTATCACGCTAATTAACGATTCTGTTGAAAGGTAAAAAAAGAAACAAAATATCTGATAGATATCTAATGGTTGAGTTGTCATATCACGGATTCGAATGTCACATCTTTTTTGACAGGAAGCTCATCTATCGTAAATTAATCGACATGGTTCTCTAGAAACACCAAATTAGTGAACCGGTTTGGCGTGTGCGCGGCGGCTGGCCAGTGACCCGCCGGAAATACTTGCGACGCAACATCCATAGAGAAACTCGACACGTTTTTCTTAATATTCAAATGAACATCATTGTGTTGCGAGATTTTGTGCCCTCTATGCCATTAACATCTTTAAATCCACAATTAGTTTTTTAAGAACACTAGCAGTTTAAAGTTTTTAATTGATTTCTGAGAAAACTATTTGTTTTAACTGATGGTGCCAATAGTGCCGATCGACGATATCAAAACAAGTTAATCGTTTTAAATTAAAAAAAAGCTATTGTCAAAACAGTTTTCAAACAAAGTATTCTTTATTAAATCATATCATCACATCAACAGCCTATAATAGTTCACTGCTGGGCCTCCTCAGGCCTCCACAAAGGAGGTGATGGCTTTCTATATTATAAAGACGGGTTTGTTTCAAGTATCGTTCTATTTGCAGTGTTGTGTAGTTTGCTAAGTGGTTAGAAAACTTTAAATGAATAATACACACTGGTGGTGTTAGGTATAGTAAATTAAAACCTTGTTTGCTTGTTAGTAAAAACGTCTAAATTATAATTTTCTGAGCTTCTACGTCAATTTTTCATTTTTAGAACATTGTGAAGTAATTCTGAAAACAATTTGACTTGCCTTTAATTTTTGAAATATTATATTGCCCATGTCACTACCACGGTTCTAATGAAATCAACGACATGGTATGTCGCAAATATTTTTGATCAAAAATAGTTAACGAGCTTTATATACTTATATATATATATATATATATATATATATATATATATGTATATATATATATAATTCAGTTGTACCGACTATGAGATGGTTATTTAGGATATATAATTATATAATTTGTTTAGTAGCATCCCTAAATTTAGATGATAGATTTCTAATTTGTTTATATAAATTAACTTCTTCTTCTACCCGGATGACCGAGCATTTTTCGGTATTCCATTTATTTTATTGGTAAATTTTCTAAAATAGAATCCTCGCTACATCTTTTACCGCCCCCGAAACCGCCTTTTTTTTTTCAGAAATCTCGTCTGTACCCACCGACTGGTGGTTATGTCGGACTCGAAATGACTAAAAACCGAACACCGTCTCGGGTACTAGAAGTCGGGGTACCTCGAACCACCCACTGTTTGTAGATGGCCCCCTCCTGTGTAGGAACCCTGACACTCCTATTCTGTTTTGAAAAGGGCGATAGCGACTTTGTAGAGCTCACGCCGCCAAACCGGCCTGCTTCTGCTAGGGTGACAGGTGGCCTCACCTTTCATCCATCCACTTTCCCAGTAAACAAAGACAACGTGGGCACAATTCGACTTCAGTGATCGTTTGGTGGGGTGTTAGCTATGGTGGAGTGACTGAGCCGTATTTTTGTGAAAAAGGTATCAAAACATCGACATAAGTGTATCAAGATAACCATTATTGAGAAGGTAGCCAAGCCCCTTAACAACTCCAAGAATGGCTCTTTCTGCAAGACTCATACTCATAGCCTATGCGCCGGGTCATAAAGCTCGATCCACGCAATCTTGGTTAGAAATGAACGTTCCGGAATTCATCAGAGCTGAAGACTAGCCGTCATCTAGTCCTGATCTTAATCCACTAGATTATGACTTATAGTCAGTTTTAGAGAGTAAGGCTAAACGCCATGATGATTTGGTGTTCCTAAAGCAATCCATATGATTGGCAGTAAAGAATTTTCCCATAGAAAGAGTGAAACTGGCCTCAAAGTTTAAAGGACATTACTGCAGCCAATGGAGACCACTTCGAATAAGCTTCATATATTTTTAATAATTGTATATTAATGTACAAAACTTACACAATGTAATAGTTAGAAATAATGTTTGTAACATTTGTTATGTTTCAAACAATTTTCTTTTAAACAATATTTTTGGCAAAGCTAAAAATGTAAAAAACAGTTTTTGATACCAAGCCGGGTGTTTCGATTTGTAAGATTTATTATTACTGACAGTTTCAACGTGTCATATTCTATGTTTAAATTACGCCTACACATTAATTAATTGATTATATTTGGTTAGAAATGCATTTATTTGTGATCCTGATCAATTGATCTTTTCAATAAAATCATCCCAACAAATTGGCTACAAGTTTGTGGCAGGTGATTATTATGATTTATTTTGCTTATATTACATGTAGGTTATTCCATTTTTTTTTTCGGCGAAGAGTAACAGTTTTGGCAGTCGATGTATGTTTAACCGTACCGTACCTTTACTACAGACCGGACTTTAATGAATGAGGTGACAATAGATTCGTAATAGTAGCCCGGGGACATAGACTCCATATATTTTATCAAAAGTTTTTAAGTAGGACGGTTGCAGTTTTAAAACTTTTTGTTGCTTATACTACATGTTTTTTTATGTACATCGGTGGACAAATATTCGGGGCATTCTCTACTTGCCACCCCTGGGATGCAGATATCTTATAAGGTAAATGAGATTTTGCAGTTGTAATCCATTTCTATAAAGTTTTATTATTTTCTATAAATTTATAAGACAGAAACTTCAACTATATACATACATAAAAAATACTGTTCTATTCCTTCCTTTCTTATTAACGATTTTTTTAATAATATACAAGCTGTTGCATGACTCCGCCCTCGTGAATATCGGTCATCGCTCTCAATGTCAATGTCCTTTCTCAAGAATCAAAGTATCTCTATAACAAATCTCATTGAAATTGGTGTAATTGTTTAGCCGTGGAAGCGTAACGGACAGACAAACAGATAGATAGAGCTATTTTCGAATTTATAATAATAGCATGGATTATTTCAAGGACTCGAGAGCATGCAAAAATTTAAAGTCAAAGAAATCCTATTTTAAGACATATTTTTCTCCCTTATACTCCGTCTTTAGGAAGTCTAAATCACTATTCCTAGTTTTCTTTAAACTCATGACCGTCTTTTCGTAAGATTTGATAGAGAATACGGTCAGACATTAGCTTTACTTCGCCGTCACCATACTTTTTATTCCAATCCGGGTTAATGGAACTCATTTGGTCAATATCTAGTATAAGATTGACCTCAACCGACCGTTGCCTCGACTATCGACGTTGTACATATACCAGATATCAAGAAGAAATAACCATCCTGAGAAGGTATATTTTACATAGACAGTACATTGAAATTCTGAAAATGATTCATGCCTAACGCAGGATAATTTCCAAGAATCTTCATTCTTCATTCTTCCGCACTTTTTTCTTTCTTTTCTCTTTACCCGACTGTGAAAAAACGAGGATAATGTTTTTAGAGTGTAAATATGTATGTATATTTGGCATGCCCTAGAGCCTAAGCAGCAGCTTATCGCATTTTTATGTGAGTGGTGTCAATAGATTCGTCTTAGCCGTGAGAGTGACACTGGGTACATCAAAATAAAAAAAAAACAAAATAAAAAAAAAATACGCAGCCGAGTTTTTTTTAAAAATTCATTACTTGTTTAAAACACAACTCCCGCATTAGGAAAACACATCCTGTGTCGCGTGGGACTTTACAAAGATACATGTAACGGACACAGAGAACATCCAGACTCAGGACAACAATTTGTGGATCACACAAAGTGTTGTCCCATGTAGGATTTCAACCCACGACACTTAGCGCAGTAGAAAGCGGTATGGTGAGCGCTTAAACCACTAGGCCAACCGTGCAGTCAAGCATGATGATGAGTGCACTATGATGCGGTACTACAAGAGCTAATCAAAGCCATTACGACTGGTTAAAATTTCTGGATCACCTTGCACAGCTTATATCACAAAAGATGACACGTGCTTTAAAGGCAAACACCATTATTCTTGTGTCGCAAGTGCTATTTATTATATGTGAAAAGCAAAAAGCCACGGTTTCCTTCCGGTCGCCCACGTTTAGCCCACGTAATTTCAACGCCTACGATCAGATATAATATCAATCAATGCAACAAAATCTGTGATAATGCGATAAAGTTTTAAGTTTATAGCTTATGTTAATTTACATTTGGCAATAATAATTATCTCTTTAATTAATTTTATACATTCTACGATCAGTTAAGAGTTTATATTATTTTATATTTGCGAATTATGAGGGTTGATAATTTGTTGTCTTTAAAATCGCTGTCAATTTGAATACTTTTTTCTATCCCATCCTAAGAGGAGCAGCTTATGTTGTCTAACTTATGTTATGAGTGGATCATATATCACAAAGATATACGACGCATATTTTCCATATTGTAAACAGATACTTCTGTAAATTATATTCTGACCCATTGTTATGCCACCATCAAATTAGAATGTATTAATACTTATTACTAGGTGGACATATGATAAAAGAAATAGTACTAACGAAAAGTGTATAAGTAGCAGTTCCAAAACTATTAAGTGAACATTACGAATGCACGCTTCGTGGTTAAATAAATAAGGCCAAGTGTGTTAGATAAAGTTACATTAAGAGAGTTTCTAATGCAGTCATCGCCAAATACAGCGCGGCCCGTTTCTCAACGACCGAGATAACTGTGCAGCCGACGTCATAGTTAAATCTAAACGAAGGCTAACTGGAGGCGTTAGTACACAATTATATTAATTAATTATTTCCTTTCAAATTTGCCTGAGTACATCAATAAACATACACTTTTATAGAAACGAGCGGCTCGTGTGCTGTGTCGGGTGAATTTAATTAAAAAAATTATGATCAGTAATCAATTATACGATATTAAGCCTAGTTATAGAGTTGTAAGTATTTATATTGACTCATAATTAAAATAACGGGGGTCAGGTTTATTCGTCTTTTATTTCCATACCTTTGTATGGGATATGGGCCACCGGTATCCTAACTTAGTCGGTAAAACAGCGTAAGCGTTGTTTCACAACGGTTTTCTGTGAAGCCGTGTGATATCACTCCGATCGTACCGGCATATTCATGCCGAAGCGTGACTCTTCAACTGTGGGAAGTATGTATGGATGTTTGTTAGTCTTTCACGCAAAATTACTGAATGGATTAAATGAAACTTTACAGTAATATAGCTCATACATCAGAATAATACATAGACTAATTTATACTGCGATATCTGACATACACGCAAGTAGAGCCGCGGACAAAATCTAGTATATAATAACTTGACACATTGTACCATATGACCGTCTGAACTTTAATTAGGAAGAACTTATAAATATGGTATCTGATGGTAGTAATATGACCACTGGTGATAAAAATACTTATTAATTAAATTAATAACTGTATGCTATTCGCTAGTATATGCTATATATATACCGCCGATGGAGCTATAGTTACTCGATTATCAATAATTAAAGGAGTAGAATTTTGAAGTATAGAATCCTAGTAGCTAATACAATTTATATATATATATATATATACATGCTTTTAAATAGTGCCGCATTCAATTTTCAAATTAAATCGTCAAATAGACTCCTGACAGTTGGAGGTTCATGCATTGGCATCTTCATTAGAGGTTGAGATGAATGGTGACGCAATATCTTGTCAGCGTATGTTGACATTCTTCATTAGCAAGGTTGGATGAGATGGTCGCCGGCAGCGTCGGTGGCCTATCGACCATGACACGAGTAGTCGTCGTGCGTACGCCACAAATTCGCCGTTCATTGATAAAAATTGCCACCCACTCGCGGCCCGGAGTTTCCATCCTCTGGCGCCGGTGCTTGTGCAACGCGCATGCGTGGCCCTCCATTCGGATTTTCAAGTTCCCCGCACTGCCGCTATTACCTGTCTTCCGAAACGTTGAAATATTAAACTAACTCCTGCATATTCTTATATTCAGAAAAAATGAGAAATCATCGGTGTAGTTAGAGCTTTTCTATTACGATTGTATAAATATCACTACATTTTAATGAGTCTCATATAGCCGACAATTTTTGAACGATTTCCTTATCCCATCATCATCAGCCAATCGTAATTAGCTCTGATATAGACCTTCATCATGTAGATCCAAGGTTTCAATGGTTTAATTACTGCTTTGAGTGCAATAGTTTAATTCAGTAAACAAACATTTAGTATTTGACTTGATTGGGCTTAACAACTACATAAAAGTAATCCGATGTCTCCACGTATCAAATCTTTTGAATAATTAAACAAAGGCAATTTTAATACTAATTAATAAGTGTATATAATTAATTTCAATCAGACCATGCCTTTATTTAACAGGGTTAAGTCAAAGAAAGACTGTTTTAGACTTATTCTTTTTTCTTGACTGTCTCGGTGGCGCAGTGGTAGCGTGTACGATTGCTGTGCTAGAGATCTCAGGCTCGATTCCTGGGTCGGACGAAATGTTTGTATGATCTGCAAATATTTGTTTCGGAGTTAGAGTGTTTTCTATCTATAATATGTATGTATTTAAAAATTAAATTGTGTGGTTTTATGAAACCACGGTAAAAGTCAAACTTTTTTTCACATGCAAATATTTAAATCTAATAAAGCAAATAAATAACAACATTTACATTAAACACTGACAAAAACAAACAAATTAGCGTGGTGTACTGGCACACCGTCCGAATGGCCACTGGACACTGGCTGACCGTCACGCGTCACGCGACCTGCGATATACAGACCAAAAAATTTGAGACGATGTAATAAAAGTTTCACTTTAAAAAAGTAAGTATGTATTTATATCAAACGTCTAGTACTGATAACACAAGCTCAAGCTTGGGACTAGGTGGCGTTATGCATTAGATGTCCGAAACATTATTACTTTTTTAAATCCTTTTCTCCTTTGGAAAAGGCAAAGACGACACCCAACCACTTGTTCTATCCCTAAATACATTTAAACCAACCAGCCGGTTCCGGATAGGTACTTCTAACCTTTCCTTTCTAAAGAAATCTATTAATTTATTTTATGCATGGAAGAATTATTATAAATATTTGTGTAATGAATCCGATTATTTACTGTGTCTGGGTGTAATTTATCTATAAAACATAGACATATTTGGTATGTATTTTTTATGCATGAGCCTGCCAAAGTGACACTATTTTTTTTGTATAAGCTGCCAAAATGACTCTGCCCTGCCTGATAGAAAGCTAGTGCAGAATCCAAGAGTGGTGGTCACCATCCTCAATGCGAAAAGGAACAATGCAGCATGGTGACCCACACTTTGGCGGCCTGGTGAGATGCTTTTTCACGCCCCGCTTAAAGGACCCTGGATCATAGTGGGAAGGAAACACGTTCGCTGGTAGTGAGTTCCAGGTTTTGACCGCTCGGCACAGGAAGGAAGCACCGAAGCGATGAGTACTAGAACGTATGTCTTCCACTTTAAAGCGGTGACTTCCAAGGCCAGCACGTGTTGTTCTGTAGAGGAAAGGAGAGGGGGGGCACAGTTGGCAGGATTTCTTCAGAACACTCTCCATGGTAAAGGCGATAGAGGACTGCCAAGGAGGCGATATCTCTACACAACTGCAAAGACCCAAGGGTCTCGGTGGCTTCGGGACTATCGACAATATAGATTGCTCACCGCTGCAAACGGTCGAGAGCGTCAAACAGATACTGTGCGGTACCATCGCAAAGGTGACAACAGTACTCCCCGCACTAGCAAACCTGGGTCTTGTAAAGAAGACACAGAAGCTCGGGCGAGAAGAACCGTCTCACCTTGTTTAAAACACCTAGCTTCCGCGAGGGCGCTTTAGTGAAACTCTCAACATATTCGCGTGGGTTGAGGTCTCGGCAGATTTTCATGCCCAGGATAGCGAGCCTACCTTGTAATGGCATTTGAGTGCACTGAAAAGTGGGAACGGGAAGGAATGGAGACCTTTTGGCTGTGAACGCGCACACCTGTGTTTTCTTGGCGTTAAACTCGACTAGATTCTTACAGTCCCATTGAAAAATGCAGCCCAGAACGTGGACAAGTTGAGCGACAAGTTCTTGTCGTCTTCCTTCAATATCTGCTGGTTTCTCAGAAGGCTATCTAAAATATTGCCCATGAACTGTGCTGTCGTCTGCATAACAATGAATGTTAGCAAGGCCTAACATGTCATTGATATGCAGCAGGAACAGTGTTGGCGACAGGACGGAGCCTTGAGGTACTCCGGCGTTAATCCGCTGATAATCAGAGGCCGCACTGTCGCACAGGACTCTGATGCGGCGCTGTTGCAGAAACTCGGCAGTCCAATTGCAGAGTTTAGGGGGCAAACCGAAAGCCTTGAAAGTAGCTTGGAGAGAGGCGAATGGTGCCAAACCCTATCAAAAGCCTTGGCCATGCCTATCAATATCTTCACCCCAAAGGTGTTTGACGTACGCTAAAAGGTCACCCGTGGACCGGTTCGGTCTAAATAATAAGGCTGCACGGTTAGCCTAGTGGTTTAAGAGGTCAAGACGGAGGCCCTGTTATTTCATGGGCCTCGTCGCGGGCCGCCCCCCGGCGCCTCCATAGTGGTCAACTCGGTCCTCGTACCGTTTCGGGCCCAGATGAGGTATCTGGGCCTGATCCTCGACGGTAGGTGGCTCTTCGACGAGCACTTCCGACAGCTTGCTCCCAAGCTGGTCGATACTGCCTCCGCCCTAGGGCGACTTTTGGCCAATCTGGGTGGAGCGAGTGTCCCAACGAGAAGCCTCTTCACGGGGGTCGTCCGGTCGATGGCGCTGTACGGCGCACCGGTGTGGGCGTCAGCTCTGACCGCCCAGAATAAGGCGCGCCTCTGGCGCCCTCAGAGGGTATTGGCGGTCAGAGCCATACGCGGATACCGCACGGTGTCGACCGAGGCGGCGTGCGCCTTGGCCGGTACACCCCCGTGGGATTTCGAGGCGGAAGTGCTCGCCGAAGTTTATCGACGGGTGGCTGAATTCCGGGCGGAGAGTGGCGTTCGCCCTCCGCCCGAAGAGGTACGCGAGTGGCGTGAAGCCACCCGTCGAGCCACTATGGTTCGGTGGTCGTCGCGGCTGGAGGCCCCACGAGCTGGTTTTACCACCGTGGAGGCGCTCCAGCCGGTCATCCTCGAGTGGGCAGGGCGGCAGCACGGGACCCTTTCCTTCCGACTGACGCAGGTGCTTTCCGGGCACGGTTGCTTCGGGAAGTACCTGCACTCGGTCGCGCGGAGGGAATTGAGTCCCGCCTGCCACCACTGCGACTGCAGTGAGGACTCGGCCCAGTACACGCTGGCGGTGTGCCCCTCTTGGGCGCCGCAGCGTCGGGCCCTCACTGCAGTCATCGGAGGAGATCTCTCGCTGCCGGTCGATCCATGGCCGGCGGCGAGAGCAGTTTTACAGCGAACGCGACCTTCTGCGAGGAAGTCATCTCGCAGAAGGAGGCGGTGGAGAAGGCCCGGGAGGACGATCTCCACTCGGACCCGATCCACCGCCGGCGAACCGGGCGTAGGAGGCGCGCCTACCAGCGCCTCATGCCGCCCTAAGTGTGGCCGCGGATGGGCGGGATGGGTTTTCCCCCCCATCCGCTACATAGGCCACCCGCGAGGGGGGCGACGTAACGCGTGTGCCGTACGTCGCCTCAATTGAGAGTTACCATCAGAGGACGGAGCCCGCTTCAGTGCGGGCAGGCGCTGTCCAGGCGGGTCCGGATAGCGTAAGAAAGCGGTTCCCTGATCTCTCCCGTCTCAGCCGCAGAGTGGCAGACCGTGGTGGTTTAGTGGGTAGTCTGGCTGGTGCCAGTCAGGAGTCCCACACAAAGTGAACCCCCTGTCCTCGCGGGGGGGGTGCGAAGTGCGTAATGGCATACCACCACGTCAAAAAAAAAAACTGGTTTAAGTGGTCGCCACATCGCTTCCTACTGCGCCAAGTGTTGTGGGTTCAAATCCTACATGGGACAACACTTTGTGTAATCCATAAATTGTTGTTCTAAGTCTGGGTGTACTTTGTGTCCGTTTCATGTATGTTTGTAAAGTCCCCCGCGACGCAGGAATGTACAGAAATGTACATTCCTAATGCGGGAGTTGTCTTTTTAAAGAAAATAAAAAGAAAAAATAAATAATTAAGGATAATTTAATAGGGAGTGATCTTCCAGGTAATGGACCAGTTGTTATTTTATCATCCGCTCAAACACCTTACACATGACGGAAGTGATGACTATCGGACGGTAGTTGGCCGGCTCGGAGCGATCGCCTTTTTTGGGGATGGTCCTTAAGAACCATCGCTGGGATACCGTCGGATCCACTGGCTTTCCGGACGTCGAGTGACTGAAGCTCCGCACAAACATCACTCATCCGAAGGCGAATATCCTGCATAGTTTATCAGGTAGTAGAGCCACACTGATTTCAGCACGGTAGGGCCGGCTCGACCGGGGCGGTTCTACCCTCGCTCAAAAGACCAACCTAAAATGACAGCTTTGATGCCGTCGTATTTTGTTGGTGAGTACGAGACCGGAGGCCCATGATGCAGGGGTGTCAGTTATCGGGGTAAGTGTGTGAGCAGTGGAATGCTCGTAGAGTCTTGTAGAGGGTGGTGAGGTTCGAACCGTCGGCCCGGTAGACCAGTAGAAACGGTTTTGCCGCTGGCCACCCGCGACATAGAGAGGGGCCCAACCGCGGTTAACCACCCTGGGAGGCTGCCCCATCAGGTTGCGCATAATCTACGGAGTGGCTCGTCGTGCCGGTTGGTGACCGGACGGTGGGGCCAGGAGGCCACTTCCGTGAGGGTACGGGCACCCTTCCGTCTGGCGGTTCGGTCACCGTCATACCTCATCATTGTATGGCGATGCAGCATTTCGAGTTTCAGTTTTACACTACCACGATGACTGTCATGCCTTTTACGCTCCCACTCCCCTCCCAATCTTACTAAATCATGGCAGCAAGGAAAAAGCATAAACGTTTTATTAAACGGCACCCCATTCTCCCGTGGCACCGTGGTGGAAACCAGACAGTGATCGGAGGATCCCAGAGGGGCGAGCACCGATACACTGTACTGTGCTGGGTGACTCGTCAGCAGTAGTTCCAGCAAGGAAGGCACTTGACTCGGTATGTCTGGTATCCTGGTGGGCTGGAGTACCATCTGGGTGAGGTCATGCGTGAGAGTGAATGCGTGGACAGACCGACCCGCGTAGTCAGTTCTGGTAGATCCCAACCATGACTCATTGTGAGCGTTAAAGTCTCCCAGAAACACCAGTTCAGCGGTCGGAATCTGCTCCTGCGCTTTGTCCGCCGCCTGACTGAGATGCTCAAAGAGTCGAGTTTTTTCGGAGTCTCCAGAGTGGTATCGGTATAGGCATACGTGGATTCGGCTCATAGAGCCAATATCTAAATGGAGCCAAAGGATGGAGAAGGTTGAGTCCTCAAAGCAGCGTAATCGGCGACAACAAACATCCGCCCTAACGAAAAGACACACTCCAGCCTTCGCGAGGAAGCACTCCTTGAGCATGTAGCAGGGGTAGTGGAAATAAGTCGTGTCGGCAGGGTGGCGTATTTGTGTCTCCGTTAGGAATAGCATGGCCGGCCGTGCCGTCTCAAGATGCTGGTGGACGGCGTTGAGGTATGCATGAAGTCCACGGATGTTAGTGAACTCCACCTCAAAAAGAGAGTTGGTTAACTAAAACAATTATGCCTTTTCCTTGCTGCCATGATTAAAAAAGATGAGGAGGGCAGTGGGAGCGTAAAAGACATGACATGTCATCGTGGCAGTGTAAAACTGAGACTCGGATGCTGTATCGCCTTACAATGGTGAGGTATGACGGTGACCGAACCGTCGGACGGAAGGATCCCCGGAAGTGGTCGCCTGGCCCCACCGTCTGCGCGACCTGATGGGGCAGCCTCCCAGGGTGGTTAACCGCGGTTGGGCCCCTCTCTATGTCGCGGGCGGCCAGCGGCAAAACCGTTTCTGCGGGTCTCCCTGGCCGACGGTTTGAACCTCACCACTACAAGACTCTACGAGCATTCCGCTACCCACACACTTACCCCGAAACCTGTTGCCCCTGCATCATGGGCCTCCGGTCTCGCATTCACCAACGAAATACGACGGCATCAAAGCTGTCATTTTAGGTTGGTCTTCTGTGAGAGGGTAGTACCACCCCGGTCGAGCCGCCCCTACCGTGCTGAAATCAGCGTGGGTCTACTACCTTATAAGCTCTATTCTGGCTGATGGAAAGCAAGAGCCGAATCCAAGAGAGATGGTCGTCACACTCATTACGAATGCAGACAGTGCAACAATGCAGTATGGTAACCAACACTATGCCGGGCCTATTGAGATGCTTCTGCATCATTGGGTTTCCGGTCTCATACTAACCAACGAAACACGACAGTGAGAATGCTGTAATTTTAAGTTGGTGTTCTGGGACAAGATAGTACCGCTCAAGTCGAGCCGTTCATGCTGAAATCAGCGTGACTCTACTACCTTGAGTCCACTGCTCATATTTAGAAATATTTGAGTATGTTTATCTTGGCAAGTCTGGATCTAGCCGCTGCCAGCCACTTTCTTCAAATCGTCGGTCCATCATGTCGCAGAGTGCCCTACACTACGTTCGCCTAATCGCATCCACTTCAGCAAATTTCAACTCCAGCGACTATCTGTTTGTCTGCAATCCGTAAACGATATTAAAATACTACCATTGTAAGTTGATAAATGTCGAATTGGCTTAGAAAATATAAGCAATTGATTATATGAGTAATCCTCTGGCAGCATAGGGCCGATTGTTGTTATGTAGAGACCTTTGGGTGGCGTATAATCAGTAGTTGATGTCTTTCGGCTTAAATTACGGAAATGATAAAATCACCATAAAAACCTAACAAATAAACACGCAATTATGTAAACTTATTTTTGAACTATAAAGTTATAATGAAGCACTAAAATATTTCAGCTGAATTTCGTTAAGCTTTTACACGTGCAAACCCACGTAATCTTGCTAATTGTTAAAGGGTCAATTATGAGACGCTTTCTCGAAAATGGAAGTCGGTACAGTTGATTTATAAATTTCTTGTGAAAACTGGAAGCAATCCAAAATTCATAAACACTTCAATAGCTATTCCTATAAATCGTTAGAAAATTCTATGGAACATTACCTTAGGTAACACGCCAATTAGCAAATCGAAGAAATATCTTACAACAGCGAGATATTTTCAAACTGAGCATGAGTGCCGATAAATAACAAAACAAGATAAATCTAAAGTGTTTTAATTTAAAGATCAAATAATCAATTTGAATTTCCAAAAAAACTGTTTACAATTTTAAATTTTCATTTCTGGCGGCATTCCTCATGACGCTTTATGTTTTATTATTAAAGTATCCGTAAACTATAGCGATGATTAAGCCTGAAAGTTTAAACCTTCAAGAGAAGAGCGTACTCTTATCTCAACCAGTCTGCCAGGAACGTGCTTGTGATTCCTGAGATGCAGAATTACATGGGTAGCCGTGGTCATTTCATTCCATCACGTGACCCATCTACTCGTTTGCTTCCTATCCATACTAAAACTATAAATTGGAAAGCAACTCTGTCCCTCTGTCTGTCACTCTGTCACGGCTAAACCGATACTATGATCTGGCGTGGTGATACTTTTCGCAGGACACAGACTATTATTTTACTGTGGTCGGAGCCGCAGAAAAAAGTTAGTATCATATGAAAAGACGCTGTAAAAGGTACATGCGTAATATATTAGCCTTTTCAAAGTTATCCTACCAATATTATAAACGCGAAAGTTTGTAAGAATGAATTGATGTTTGTTACTCTTTCACGTAAAAACTACTCAACGGATTTGGACGAAACTTTACAGTAATATAGCTTATACATCAGAATAATACATAGGTTACTATTTGCCGCGATAACCGCAAATCCGCGAGCGGAGCCGCAAGCAACAGTTAGTTCTAAATATACTTCAACAATACGAAGCCATAAATTTCACTAAGCAACCTCAGAAAAATCTAGTAGCTTAGTTGAATATCAAAGCTAATATAAACATGATATTAATGGATATTTTAAATCGCGAGTATTAAGTACGCTATAAAAGGGTGAAAGGAATCTCTATTGGGATTATCGGTTTACATATCGTAATATTATATCTATGGCCGAAGGCGCAAGTCCGTTCTCATCTCACATTAACGTCCCCGAGGCTCAGAGGCTCAGAGCCAATAAGTAATGTCGAATTTATTATGATTTACATTTTGTCATTCTCGGACTGAATTAGTTGTTAACGTTTTAGATTTTCCACAAAGGTCTACTTTAATCACACATTTTTATTTTTCAATTTATTCATTAAATTATCAGCTTTGTATTCAAACTTCCCTTTTCTGGTTCTTGTAGATTCACCATGAGAGAGTCGTTATCATACGACGGGTCAGAGAAAAGGCACTCTACGGAGATTATGTTGTACACCACTTTACACCAGTAATAAGCATGTCTAAAATTAGTTGTCAAATAGTTCTTGTTTTAGTCTCATTATGAGTGAAACAAATCAGTTTCAGTATTTTCTACTTCTTAATATGCTCTTTATACCTACTTTTCACAAGACTGAAGTACTAAATGAAGATAGTATTTGACAAATAACGAGAAAACCCAGTCACATCCAACTAAGATTAATTAAAAAAACAATTTATACGAAATAACTCACTCTTTTAAACCATTGTAGCTTTTTTGATTTATCAAGAGTACGAGTCAGATGAAATACATAAGTCAGTTCGTTGCTTAATAATAATAAATATTTCGGACATCTAACTTACAACGCCATCTTGGCCTAAACTAAGCAAAACTTGTATTATGGGTACAAGACAACTGATATAAATATATATATGTATATATATTTGCTTTTTTTCTTAAATATGTATACTAGTTATACATAGAAAACACATACACCGAAACAAATATTTGGAGGTCATACAAACATTTAGTCCGACCCAACTCAAGCACAGCAGTCGCATACGCTACCACTGGCGAAAACATACCCTTAGACCCTAAAGACATTATTTTTCAAATGATTTTTGTGGTCATGTTGCTTAAACGTTTCTATGATTTAAATAAATAAACATCAATATATATAACTTTAAATTGTAAATACGAAAGTGGGTCAGTTTCTTTGTTACAATTTTATATCTTAGTTTTAGAAATGAGCATAGACCAGTACTAGAGTAAATAACTTTTACTCGAGAAAAGCCCCGGTCTAAAGCCAGTTTTCAAAACCATAAATGCAAACAGTTATGGCTCACTTCAAAATTATGCTTATTACCTTTACTGTAGATAATTTGTATTATAAAAACAACGAAGTCATGCCTAATCGCTTTTCTATAGAAAATGGTAATCGATTAGCTTTAATGGTTATTGGTTTTAAGACTTTATTTAAGTGTTCATGGACACTATACGAACATTCATTAACATAAGCGCATATGTATAACGTATTATTGCCATCTTTTAGACGAATTTGTATCTACAGAATAAGTTTTAGCGATACAGGATGTAGGCAACTCTGTACGCACTTACGTATGGACCACTCTAGACGCGTACTTGACTGCTTCACAATGACAATTTGTTAGACTAAGGGAAAGTCTCACCATTTGTTGATAACTTATCTGCCAGAACACTGCTAATTTGGATTTCATAA
This sequence comes from Hyphantria cunea, assembly GCA_003709505.1. NCBI lineage: Eukaryota > Metazoa > Arthropoda > Insecta > Lepidoptera > Erebidae > Hyphantria > Hyphantria cunea. Next base: position 446,878 of record PKRV01000616.1, read on the forward strand.
TTTGGATCACTGGTGAAACTGTCCGTAAGTCTTTATCTTATTCATTTTCAACTAGTTTATGCCCGCGGATCCACCCGCGTATATGTCGGTTATCGCGGCAAATAGTAGCCTATGTGTTATTTTGATGTATAAGCTATATTACTGTGTTTCATCTAAATCCGTCCAGTAATTTTTGTGTGAAAATATAACAAACATCTTCGCTAACTTTCATATTTATAATATTAGTAGGATATTGACCGTAGGAAATGATGCAATTTAATTTTAATACAGTCTGAAAATGTCTATATATATATATATATATATATATATATATATATATATATATAAAAACCTACTCTAGTTGGTAGTGTAGTACATAGGCCCTACGTAGTTTGGGATAAGACTACCATGTATAATATGTGTGAAGATGTATAAGATATATTTTAGGACGAAAAAGCTTAATAGTAGGTATATACAGTAAATATAGAGAAGTATAGCATCTTCCAGACTGTTGGACATGGTTGTATGATGCTCAATTGTTTAGTTTACGTTAAATATTCCTTGCCTGGGAGCTACTTATCCTTCATATAACATCAGCATGATTACAATAATAAACTTTCCACATGTGTGATTTTTCTATACATTAGTTTACAGTTTATGATATGATATTATTAGTTTACGATTATCTTTATAGGTTCTCTGTGTATTGAGGAGTTCAGAATAGTACTTGGATGATCGAGTTTTGCTTGGTATTATTTTTTAGTAAATTTCCTTCAAATGAATCCTAGCTATATAGATTTAATCGATTTAAGGTAAACTTGAAGCCAGCTCTATACCAACACGTTTTCCCAGCGAAATATGATATGATATGATGATATGATAGGCCAAACCTATATAGAGAGACCTATATTTAGCAGTGGATTGATAAGAGATTCAATTCAGATGGAAAAGTTCCTATCCCATCAGATGGGAAAGAGTCGCTAACATGAAGGCATGTTAGTGACTCTTTTATCAGTCATTCACTGTCGAATGTTTAGTTGTACAGTGACATCTGATAGTTGGTGGAATAGTGGAGGTTTTTATAGTTGTAGTTAGTGTTCAGATAAAACAGGAGTGTACATAAGTTAACGTAAAACCCGCTTTATTTGCACTAAATTAAATTTACAAGGTTGCTTAATCGAATTAGTGATTTATACCATTACGCGACGTGTATTCAGTCCAGTGACTGATATTACACACCCGATATAAAATGTATGTGTAAAGTCATCAATACACGTAAGAGCTTGTACATTTGTATTCTTGACTAACAAAGCATATACTAAAAATCTTAACCTGAAACATCAAATATCTTTATTACACCAAATATGTTTTTTTAATGAAATACGTTAGCATCGATTTTTGGCACACGAATGGAATAAATTATAAAAATACGAGTATGTGAATACTTTAAGATCATCATCATCATCAGCCCATAGCAGTCCACTGCTGGACATAGGCCTCTCCAATTTCACGCAACCAGCAGATCATCACTCCACTTGGCCTGTGGACGTCCCACACTATGTTTGCCGAGGCGCGGTCTCCACTCAAGAACTCGTTTACCCCAACGGTAATCAGTTCTGCGGCTAATATGGTCAGCAGATGCACTGCCACTTCAGCTTACTAATCCTTTGGGCTATGTCAAGGACATTGGTTCTATGTCGGATCACCTCGTTCCTGATACGATCCCTCAGAAAAACGCCGAGCATAGCACGCTGAGTAACTTTGAACTTGTGGACCAGTCGTGCCGTAAGTGTTCACGTTTCGGCTCCGTATGTCATGATGGGTAGGACGCATTGATTAAAGCCTTTCTTCTTTAGGCACTGTGGGATCGACGATGAAAAGAAACGACGAAGTTTCCCAAACGCTGTCCAACTTAACTAAATTTTCCTGTTCACCTCGTCCTCGAAGTTGTTTCTACCTAACTGCAAAGAATGTCCGAGGTACACATATTTTTGAATAACTTCAAGAACGGCGCCGTGTACCGCGACCAGTTCCGGGAGTACATGCTTATTGGACCTTGGTTTTGTCCAAGTTCATCCGTAGGGGCCGATGCGCACAGAAAAATATTTCAAGGATTAACAAATACGAATGAGATTTGATACCCAGTTAGATTTTAATAAATTTGAGTGCACGGCTTTTTCTGCTGGACAAATTTTGAAATGAACATTGATAAACGATCCTTTGTACGAAATAGTATAAAATGGTAAATTATGCGCTGTTAATTAATCGAGATAACAACATTAAATATAGACAAAAAACTTTGTTGTAGAGATTATTTTTATTAAATATAAACCCATTTATATTATTTTTTATATCGCTAACGGAAGTTTATATGATAACAATAAAATTTACGAGTAGTTTTTCTGCGCGAAACAGATCTGATTTTTATTCGTTTTAAATCAAGTTATATTACATTCATTAGTGAACAAGGTGATTAAATTAATTGGAAGAAAACCTACTTCTGTTAATGTTATGTGAAATCGTCCCACGCCATGTTTTCGATCTTAATAACTATTATTTACACATAAATGATACCTATGAACTATACGAGGTAAGCCTTAAATAATTTATAAGCTCTAAATATATATTTTAACTGCACGGTTTGCCTAGTGGTTTAAGGGGTCGCCACACCGCTATCTACCGCGCCAAGTGTTGTGGGTTCAAATCCTACATGAGACAATACTGTGTGTGATCTGAGTCTGAGTGTTCTTTGTATCCGTTTCATGTATGTTTGTAAAGGATGTTTATTAATAATGTGGGAGTTTATTTTAAAAAAAAGAACTACTCGTAGAAATAGTTAAATTTAGGGACACAAGTTTCTTGGCTATCGCTAAAATTATACTTTTGTTAGTTTTATTTTCCAAGGATTATACCATAATTATTAAGACTGTATAACGGAAAATAAATAAGGTTTAAATATTGTTTTATCATTTTTATAACATTTTTATTATTAACATGGCCTAGTTTTTTAAATATCTTTAAGAGCATTTTAAAGTACAAAAAAACATTGAATACATAATAGTGTAGAGGCAATCAATGGAATGTTATTTTTTTTGTAGACTAGCGGTTAGTTCCGATTTCACACGGCATTCTTTGGAATTTCATAATGTAGATATTTCATGTTCGTTGTTCATATAAACTTCCTCTTGAATCATTACTTCTATTGGTGAAAACCGCATGAAAATCTGTCTCGTAGTTTGAAAGATTAAAGCGTACAAGAACCTAGTACCAAATAATTTTATTTTCTGTAAAGAAGAACATGAATGTACCCAAATTAAGAATTGAGATTACTCCCGACTATCTCTTCTGAAAGTAATGATTTCAATAAAACCTTTGTTCATCTAGAATATAACGATAAGTGGATTGTTTTTTTTAATCCACTTATTCTTTTTTTTAAAAAAAACCACTTATTGTAGCTGAACAAAGGACAACACCGGGAATGGTCTATCACTATCAGTAACAATAGTTGCTTAATTTGCCGGACGACTGTTACGTCGAGAGATTGGTTATTGTAGCGTATGAAGTCAATACGTTTAGTTTGCGTTGTGTTTTGTTATGAGAGTGGTATTAAAACATTTAAAAATATGAATATGACCTTAATTTACTACTTTACTGGCATCTAATAAATAGAAAACTAGTAACTAAGTAGTATACTAACGATCAAACTTTGACTACAATTGATAATAATTTATTTTTTTCTTTCCTTCCATGATTTCCTGAAAATACACTCCATCCAAATTTCAAGGCGTAAAGGTAATCTACGAGGCTTAACTTAGTCATTTTCAAGAATTGTATATAATAGTAATGTATAAATCTGTAGTATAAAGGAAATGTTAAGGTTATGTATACTTTTTTCTGTAGTTTAAAGGAAATGTTGGAGTTGTGTAGAGTTTTGTCGGGTCTCTTATTATATATATTTTAAGTAGAGACACGTAAACTCATAATGTTTCAGGCAGCGAGTTAATAATATCATCAAATCACTTGGATTTATTGAAGCCTAGATGTTTTTTGTAGGTAAGAATCTATTTTTGCCCTCGTTATTGTTTATTGATTTTTTATTTTTTATGGAATAGATGTCAAACGAGCAGACGTATCGCCTGATGGTAAGCGATTATCGCCGCCCATGGACACCCGTAACACCAGAGGCGTCACGAATGCGTTGCCGGCCTTAGGGGATGGAGAAGGGTTGGATTATGGGCCTTTCTTTTTACGTGTGGGAACTCCCTCGGGCCATCACCCCACCGGGGTTTGCGGCGGGGCGGTGTGTCGGAATCGAACAGAGTAAAACCACACGTTGTGCTACTCTGCGCCTGAAACGGGAGGGATCCGGGAACCGCTTTCTTACGCCATCCGAACCCCTCCCAGCGCCTGCCCGCACTGAAACGGGCTCCGACGTCTGATGGAAAACTCTCAATTTAGGCGACGTACGGCACACACGTAACGTCGCCCACTCGCGGCTTGCCTGTGAAGTGGATGGGGGGGAAAACACGTCCCGCCCATCCGCGGCCACACTCAGGGCGGCATGAGGCGCTGATAGGCGCGCCTCCGCCGCCCGGTTCGCAGGCGACGGATCGGGTCCGAGTGGAGGTCGTCCTCCCGGGCCTTCTCCGCCACCTCCTTCCGCGAGATGACTTCCTCGCAGAAGGTCGCGACCGTAGTAAAACTGCTCTTGCCGCCGACCATGGAGCCTACGACGACCGGCAGCGAGAGATCTCCTCCGATGACTGCAGTGAGGGCCCGACGCTGCGGCGCCCAAGCGGGGCACACCGCCAGCGTGTGCTGGGCCGAGTCCTCACTGCAGTCGCAGTGGTGGCAGGCGGGACTCAATTCCCTCCGCGCGACCGAGTGCAGGTACTTTCCGAAGCAACCGTGCCTGGAAAGCACCTGCGTCAGTCGGAAGGAAAGGGTCCCGTGCTGCCGCCCTGCCCACTCGAGGATGACCGGCTGGAGCGCCTCCACGGTGGTAAAACCAGCTCGTGGGGCCTCCAGCCGCGACGACCACCGAACCATAGTGGCTCGACGGGTGGCTTCACGCCACTCGCGTACCTCTTCGGGCGCAGGGCGAACGCCACTCTCCGCCCGGAATTCAGCCACCCGTCGATAAACTTCGGCGAGCACTTCCGCCTCCAAATCCCACGGGGGTGTTCCGGCCAAGGCAAGGCCAAGGTATCCGCGTATGGCTCTGACCGCCAATACCCTGTGAGGGCGCCAGAGGCGCGCCTTATTCTGGGCGGTCAGAGCCGGTTAGATTATGGGCCTCCGGTATCCCCACTCACTCGGTGAAACACAGCGCAGGTTTTCAGTGAGGCCGTGGTATCGTTCCGGTCGAGCCGGCCCATGCATGCCGAAGCATGGCTCTTCCACGGGTTGTTTGCCTTTAACTTTTGACTACATAGACCAGTGTGTAGGTGATGATCTGGAAATTAGCATTTACCTGAATTACCATCATTAATATCGCCATTTGCTTTATAATTTTCTTATATTTATATATATAAACTATATCTTAACTGCCATAGTAGTGTTAAATATCCGGTAGAAAAAGCTTATAGCGGGCCAAAATTTAAGAAAAAAATAAATAATTAAAGCAAAGACATTGGTTGGTCTTGTATATAATGAGTCAGCAACATGCTGACTCAGATAAATATATATCGCACGGCCATCACGTTGTTGAGTCAACTTTCATCGATAGTATAGAGTGCTACTCTACCCATGATATAGAAAGGTACTCGTAGACTAATCTTCTTTATAATATTTTGTACTGTGACCCGCCACATATCGCAAATGCATCCAAGACTTGAGTGTTAAGTTAAGTAATTGTCCAAGACTAACACATGTTTACAGCTTGGTATGTTACATAAAATGGATTGCAGCATATTACTAGTTTATTAATTACATGTATTCATCACAACCTTTCTTTTTAATTAGTAGCATAATAACATAATCCGAAATAGAGTGTCAATTTGAAAAATGGTAAGAGGAATGGTCAACTATAATACGTTATAGGTAGTACCCTAAATGCAGGTTAACGCACCTGAACCAGTTTGTAATTAAGACCATATTTAAATTCATTAAAAAGCATTAAAACTTTCCTCGGGCCGATATACATTCAATAAAGCGACACGCTAAGTGGCCCCACCAGTACCTAAGTAGCCATGTCTAATTATGTTGTACGCTTGCCGCGTCGCGCCGCGCCGCTCGACTGCCCGACTTGCAGCTCTAGATCTAACGGCACTGTTATGTTATATACTTAACTTCAATATTGAAACATAGTGTTTCTTTGAACAAACAGATAAGTAAGAACCTCACTTATTACGAGCTCACATTATTCCTTGATTAGGACTTTTTATTTTCAAATACCAAATTGCGTTTTTACATATTTAACTTCCTTTTGCAATCATACATAATATAATCTTCTGTTTAAAATGGAATTTTGATCTTATCCAATAGGAAGGGAATATATTATTTCAACGATATTGGATTGAAATAAGCCAATATCAAAAAGAGAAAGTAAATTTATCGGAAAGGATATAAGGAACCATGTGGGGTCTTTTTTCAGTAAATGAGAAACGAAAACGAGCAGACAGTCACCTCTTAGCATGTGAACACCGCCGTCCATCGACATTAGCAACTAAGACTCACAAGTGCTTTAATCGTTTCTTTGAAGGGTCAGGACTAACCTCGCCGACACTGTAACTCCTGTACACCGGGATCAACATGTACCCATGAACACATCAAGTTAAGATAGTCGGGCAGTCCCAAGAAAAAATTAACTGCCTTGGAACCAATAACGAAATTTATCAAAAGAAAACTGAAGGACTTGGATATATAATAAGTCCACTTCCTTTCTTAGCAAAACGAGAGAAAAAATGAAATAAAAATAGGCATACACGTTTAAGAAACCGGGAAGCACCTCGGGCATAAAATATTATCTATAAAGGTGTTATGAGCTTCGGTAACTTTACTCTGTAAAAAAAAGGAAAAACCGCTTTTCGCCGGTTTTTTGGGAAATCATGATATCACTACCATCAGCTACTCCGGTCGCGATAGCATATTTGTGCCAAGACATTGGTATACTCCACTTATCTAAACTTAAGCTGTCTACTACAACGTAGTTAGAACATATTATAGATCGAATGTAATTATTAAGATAACCTTTTACTCCGTGCTATTGGGATTTCATGCATTACATCGTTATATAAATTAAAATGACTGTACAACATTAAGTAATATTGGATAATCACTACATCAAGTCGACTTACGTTTCTTAACGGAAAGTATGCAATGACAGTGCGAGTTGTAGTGCTACTACAATAATTATAAATCGGCAGTGGTGGCGCAGTGGTAGCGTACGCGACTGCTGTCCATGAGGTCTCGGGTTCGAATCCTGGGTCGGACCAAATGTTTAAATTATCTGCAAATATTTGTTTCGAAGTGTGGGTGTTTCCTATGTATAAAAATGTATGTATTTACAAAAAAAAGTATTTGTGTATTCATATCAGTTGCCTAGTACCCATAATACAAGCTCCGCTTAGTTTGGGACTAGATAGTATTGTGTGTTAGATGTCCTAAATATTTATTATTATAATAATGAAATACGGTTGCTATTCGACCATTCCAAGTTTAGTAGTTATCATCAAAGTTTACATCATAAACACTGCATACCCACTCATTACTTCTTTTGGATATAGGCCTTAAACTTGACAAAACTTAGTTACTTGCATAATATTAGTAACTAAATAGTAGTAAGTTGACTCTCTGACAAAATAAATATTTGATGTAATAAACCCGTAAATGACATAAATGCACGGATGGCTTAGTGGTGGGACCCATATGGGACCACACTTGTTTGATCCATAATATGTTGTTCTATGTATGTTAGTAAAGTCCTCTGCGACACAGAATATATTCCTAACGTGGGTGTTGTCTTTAAAAAAAATTATTTCTTTATATTTAAACGAATAATGATCCACTTCCATACTGATTCACTTAAGTTGAACCATTAGTTTTAATGTCGAATTAGCATTGAAATGTTCAACTCTTCACATGTAAAATTATTCCAGATTAATACCTTTTTCATATTATAGTGAACGACAGGTAGCCAGGGTTATAATTAAATACACATTAAATAAAGGTCAGTATTTTATAAAACGGTATGAATATATACTATCTTCTTCTGTGATGAGCTGTTCCAAATGTATCCATTAACATCTGCAATTAAGGCTCAATGTCGCTTCAAAAGACATGAATGCATAATCAATTAGGGTTGGCAAATTGGAAAATCATACTTCGATTATGATGTATTGTATGTAATTTCATCGATTCTTTGGTGTATCTGTAATAACCAAAGTAAATCTTACTTAAGTTCCGAAATTATTTTAACTTTTCATTAATCCCAAAAAACAATTCAATAGCTTTTTTGAACCAGTACAGAATAACAATTATTTTTTACTCTTTTTATAAATACGTAAAAATATAATAAGTGGAGTATTACATTTTTACATTTTTGTGATTGGCAATTAATATAAAGTTATATATCTTTTATAAGGCCTGGAATCAACAATTTTCCACAAACACAGGTTCACGAACTTTAATTACTCAAAATTATTCCAGTAACCCTGGCGTAAAGCAAAACTTTAGCGAAAATCGCCTCTACAAGGGGTCAAGGCAAATTTTAATTTATTAAGTTTCAATACAAAGTGATTGTCATCGAGGTCTTCGAGTCAGGGTTATATACGTAACCCATATTATCTATAGTCACTACTGATAGTGAATACAAACGGTTAGAAGCGTACATTAATCTTACTTTAACGTCTCATTTAAAATTTCACGACTCAGCATTCAAACGGGAAATCGACGTTTAGGGCAATAAACTCTCGTATATAGTGTAGAATTAAAAGATATTATGGGCTCGGCATAAGACACTAATGATAGCGAACTGTATAACGAGTGTTATCGCAGGCAGGAAGTGAGAGGTTGATGGTGCAAATGAAAGACAATACTGTATTGGCAAATAATGCGTACGTTTTGTAGGCGCGTGCGAGATGCGAGCGGAGGCGGCTAGCACACTGGTATGAATGGATCCGAGTGATTCACTGCGGCCCATTCATAACCGACGAGCGCCGCTCGCGCATCACTCGCTATGAGTTACAAAAATCTATTCAATGCCACTTTATGCCAAGCCATGCAGTTCGTTTGTAAATGAATGAATCTAAATTACCTAAGTGAGAATTTACGTCTTACAAAAACGTTAGTGTGTCAATTTCATACATAATCATATGTTTACAAAATTCAAATTTAAAATACTTGTTTATCTATAATTATTAAATAAATAAATAAATAAACCATAAATATGTTCAGACATTTTAACACACAACGCCATCTAGTCCCAAACTAAGCAGAGCTTATACTATGGGTACTAGATAACTGATATTAATACTTATATATGTTTTTTTTTGTAAATACATACATGTTATACATAGAAAACACCCAAACTCCGAAACAAATATTTGCAGATCATACAAACATTTGGTCCGACTCAGGAATCGAACCCGAGACCTCTTACACAGCAGTCGCATTCGCTACCACTGCGCCACCGAGGCAGTCAAATATATATATAATATCATACTTCCACAGGCTTTAACAGTGCAATGGTGGACATAGGCCTCTTCTTAGCAAAGCGGTTTTGTTCTATTATAACTACCAAGCTGGCTAAACGGGTTGGTATGACAGTTTTGTTTTATTTCTTTGCGTTGTTTTTCGCCTCCATAGTTTGGTGCCTTAGTCGCCCCTTACGACACCTACGGGATGAACACCCCTATTCATCCCGATAGACTACCCACTCGGTATACTTAATCCATGCCGAATTATTAAATATATATGCATAAATAAAGAGTACCCTTGGAGACGTTCACCTATGTAAATACCTTAGTCTTGTATCACCTAGCCCTACAACTAGGCTTTAGTAAGTTTCTACACTGACATCAATCGCTGTTTCTATTTGAACGCAAAGTTAATATCTTCTTCAGTTAAACAAGTTTTTCAGTAGTCAGGTTGCCAGTTGCCTTTCACTGAAAGAACTGTCATGAATATATATGAAAAATCAGATGGACCGTTTGTCAAAACAGATTGAAGGGATCTATTGCAAATGGACCCGACTGAGGTGTTTTGGGTTTCATATGTTCAAACTTTTTATTTGGCGCGTTGTTTTTTATTTATCACTAATTTTTAATAAAATAAAGTTATATCCAGATTCAAAAGTCATTTTGGAATCGCAAGGAATATCTGTCTTATTAATAATAAATAATTAATACATATTTCGGACATCTATCACACAACGATATCTAGTCCCAAGCTAAGCAGAGATTGTGTTATGGGTACTAGACAACTGGCATAACTATAACTTGATAATACTATTTATTCCATATTTCATGCAATGTGTAGCTACAAAGCTTAACTTCGATAGTCTATGTCATTCTTCTTTAGAACAATATAGAAATCAAAAACATAGGTCTACTAAAATATTGCGAAAGAGTTTTATGCGAAGAAATACATAATTATATTTATATATGAACATATATAATTATGTTTTAACGTATTTATTAATACAATTAATTTATATTAGTAGACAATTAGTATATCTTCCGTCGAGTGTAAAAGCTCTCTCGTGCGGTCAGCCCGTACTTCGCCCGTTGGCCCATGTATAAGTACAGTTGGTTTGTCTCGAAGGCAAAAGGTTATGAGATTTCAACCCATAGATTTGCTGATAGCATTTAACTGGACGGGTAATTGTTTGGTGAACGGGCTATTAATTGTATATAATGGCTTTAAGTCCGCATTTAAGTTACCTAACGAAAATTGTGGCTGCGTACCTCAATATGAGACGCTATTGAAAATTTTTAATACTGAACATAAAAAGTGAGAATTATTTATAGTTTTGTCTGGTGTTTGTATTGTTAAGGTACAAAATATATTATTATGTTTGCTTTGCTGTCTAATGTTATCGTACTGTTGATCTCTGATATATTTAGGAGCGTCTTAAATTGTGATCGTGAATAAATGGCTTATGTTTTTAATTAATTGGAGTTTTGTTAAAGAGTTAAAACTGTGGTATATATTTATTACTGAATGTTGAATGTTTTTTTATCAGTCAAAGGACTTGATGATCTACGGCTAGGACTCTTATAGATACTTAATTATGTGATTGTGAGCGCTCACAAAAGTGTATATAAAACAACTACTACCCCCAGTTTTTTTCCCATCTTTTTCTTGTATGCGTACATATAACTGTACATTTGACCGTGGGAGAACCACGCTTCGGCATGCATGGGCCGGCTCGACCGGAGTGATACCACGGCCTCACAGAAAATTGGTGTGAAACAGCGCCTGCGCTGTGTTTCACCGAGTGAGTGAGGATACCGGAGGTCCATAATCCAACCCTTCCCCTCATCCCCCTCTCCATCCCCCAAGGCTGGCAACGCACTTGTGACTTGGTGTTACGGGTGTCCATGGGCGGCGGTAATCGCTTACCATCAGGCGATACGTATGCTCGTTTGCCCCCTATTCCATAAAAAAAAATACTTTAATACTTCATTGTTCAACAACGTCAATGAATATGCCCTATTTGAGATTATATTTGTAAGGACAAACAAGCAAATTTATTATACTATAAATAACAGGTAACTTCTTAAAAGACTGCAAGTGTTACGATAAATGGAAATTGTATCAGATATGTGACCATATATTGCTATATTTACAACATACGATTTGCATGAAAAACAATCAGGGAATACAGAAACGGAAAATATAACGCAGAAGTGAACCTAACAAGGATACTTTGTATAAGGCTGTTAACTAAGTAAACAATAAATAGTTGAACAAGCCTTACAATGTGTTTACAGTTAAAGTATTTATTTATAAGATAAGGCTGGCTCTAAAACAAGCATCAGGGACTTTGAATGTGGTTCTAACTACGTTCAGTTCGATTGTGTACGATGTTGTAGTCTTGTTTGTATGTACTTTAATGAAATTTGAACTGTAATTTATAACTAGAACTTGAGCAAAATGGTAAATTTATCGTAAAGGACGCGGTAGATAAATGATTCCCTTTAAAAAATTACCTAATTCATAATAATTTTACAGCAGGTGGTTTTTTTATGATAAGGCTAAGCAGAGTCAGGTCTGTAATTACTCTGATCATAAGGAATGGCAACATTAAATACCTGTCAACACTACGTGATCGTATCACGTTGACATCTTAGTTACGCAAACTGCCAAAGTTTAACAGTATGAAGCCAAAAAAGTATACTTCGTGTTTAAAAATTTGAATGTGTTTTACGCAATTAATTCGCTATACAAACTGGAATTTCTTTTGTACGACAATTCAACTGTTCTTTGAAAAGTTATTGAAGGTAGTTATGTAACAAGTGGATTCAGATGTGAAATCCAGGAATTTATATATCCAACATATATATATATATATATATATATATATATATATATATATATATATATATATATGTGTGGGTGTGTGTGTGTGTGTGTGTATGTATAAAATGACTTTTGGAGCCAAAAATCTTTAACTTTGTTTTTTTTTTATTTTGTAGTACCCAGTCTCACTCTCACGATAAGATGAATCCATTGATACCACTCACATAAAAATAAGACAAGCCGTTTAAACTTGCCAAAGAAATATACCAAATAAAAGAATATACATCCATACGCTTAAAAAACATAAAAAAAAACGCACGGCAGTCTTTGGAGACTGCCGATAAAAGTGAAAACTGTATATATATATATATATATATAGAGATACACTACTTTTATATATACTTATATAATGTATAGAAATAACGCAAAGAGGCGTATCTAAGTCCATATAATATACACACAGCACACATACATATAGCTCGTGCGGTGACGATGAAGCGGGTTCCATGATTTTCGTATAGCCGTTTTTGTTCAGTGCTCAACGCGCCTAGAAGTTTTACTTCAAAAATAACCTTACACATCACATACATGGCCGTCTGATTCCAAACTTGGCTAGCCCTACCTTTACAGTTACGACAGTCTAGACTTAGGGTCAGTTTCCCCCCTGATGAAGTCCTTGATAGATTATTTTAAAATTATTAGTCCGATAAATACAGACTTCGACTTTGTTTCTATTGATTTGGATTTGTTTCTATTTGTTACATAGACCTATTTTTTTTTAAGACAATTCCCTCGTTAGGAGTATACGTTTTGCGACGCGGGGGCTTTACAAACTCACATGAAACGGACACAAGGAACACCCAAACTCAGAACAACATATTGTGAATCACACAAAGTGTTGTCCATGTGAGATTTGAACCCACAATACTTGGCGCAGTAGAAAGCGGCGTGGTGACCGCTTAAACCACTAGACCAACCGTGTAGTCAAGTATGGCAGATAACTATCTGAAACTTTATCAGGAACTTCTGAAATTAGCCTTTAAAGTTTTTTATTAATATGCAACTCGTGGGTCCATACATATGTTTAAAGTTAGTAAATTAAAAAAACGTATTGGATGATTGAAATTGTGAACGATAAATAGTAATTTCTCCTTCATAAAAAATAACAGTAGATAGAATCACAGAGAGAAGCAATTTGTCATATACAAGAAGTACTAAGATTATTATTAACTAGCTGGAATTAGTTTAGTACGTATCTTACATCTTGTGTGTAAAGTGAGCCACTTCATAAAGAACTCGGCGTTGTCCTATGAGATGCCTATCGGATAACTAGCTGCTACTATTTCGCAAAGTGAAGCGGTAAACTGTGCTATCTAATAGAATTTCTATTTGCGCGATTTCGCAGGCAGTATTCAAGAACATTCTATGTTTGCGTGTTATTTATTATTAGGAGTGTAAATACTTAATGAACTTGCAGACTAAACTTACATTTTCACTTGATGTTAGCTGATCTGTGGTCCATAAACTTGTCATGCGTAGTGTTGATAGTTAGAGTACAGCCTTTACAGTACAACATTTAGGCTACACAACAAGTTACGAGTTCAAACTTTCAAAAGGGTCTCCCTTTCGCACAAAGTTAAACTTTGTTTTTGAGCTGTATTGGCTTAGTTCTCCATACGGGTAAACTGTTTCAATTTTGTCACTGTGACTCTCTGCTGAGACCCATGTATGACTTTATTATTTCAAAGTAAGGCAGGCAACGTGTCTTATGTGAAACGAATCGGGAAATGCATGACTACAGAACTAAAATAATAAATGGCTATTCCCAATTGGTTACTTGGCACTTACACTAGTATCGTAAAATTCACATAACTGCACGAGAAGTGGCATATTTCTTCATTTAAAATATTGTAACAGTTGTGTTACTAGTTACTATATATTACACTATGCATACATAGTTAATAATGACCAGTCTCGCTAAGTGATACTTCCACTTCTTTAATATTTTGACAGCTCTGCCCCAAAGTAAACAAAAGTCAAGACATACTTTTCAGTTCCAATTGCCCCAAAATTTCATCCTTTCTCAACAGTTTTAATACCATTACTGTGTGTGTGTGTGATTAATACCATCTATGTTTCTAGTTCATACTACATTCTCATGTTTACTTGTCTGTTTGTAATTTTAAGTATTTGCTATTTTCTAAGAGCCCGTCCACGTTAGGCAACAGTCTCGTAACATTCCATCTTGAATGAAAAGTGTGTCAGTAGTTATGTTGCATGAATTGTTATAAAACGGGTGTTGCGTACGCCCACCGTTGAATTTGTGAATGGATGGTCGAGCGTCGTCGGGTAGCCGAGCTGCGCTGCTCTGCACAGCTTGCAACAGCATTCGCCTACGTGCTTGTTTGGAGGTCGCCAACTTTCATTCATAGGCACGACGGTCACATTTGCACTGTGAAAAATCTGCAATCTAAACTTGATGTTGGCTAACTGTTTCTCATGATGTGCAACTTGTTCATATTATGTTGTTAAAAGGCTATCTACATGTAGCTATCATGTCAACTAAGTTTAAGGTTTTTGGTCTTTGGAGTTCGTAACTTGGTTTATTTCTTATTCCAAATTGAAACATTTATGAAGCTTCCAAATATCATATTTTTATGCAGTAATGTCTAAATTCGTAATGCGTATGATGAAGAACATTCTTGGGTTCTTCTCATGCTTTCCATCATACAGGGTAGAGTCGCTTTGGCAGGCCTACATAAAAAAAGCTTTTTGGAGAACTGAGTTCATTTATCGATAACGAAATGCTTTTGTAAATTGGGATGCAATTTTGATTGATCCACATAAACACAAATTGTTTAAATAGTATATTATTATAAAAAAGAAGTTAAATAAACCATACAAGCCAACTGTGTATCTTCATAATTTAACATTAGAAATTTTGTATTAAAACAAATAAATATGCAATTTTTACTAATAAGTAGAATACTATATATTTATATTGATAGTTAATCCTAGTATCCACTAGGATTAACTATCGCCGGAAATCGTTTTAATATAAATTAATACAAACCAACTATTGAACAAGCATTTATGAAACGACTTAAATCATCTAAACTGACAACTTTGGCTCGTCTATGGCGTCTAAAATATTCCCGTCGTTCATTGACACGTGCCAAACCAGTTTTCGGGCCAGTTTTTCTGAATGGTCGCTTCCTTTGTGAGAGTTAACATATTCAAATGTTGCGATTAATTCATAGCTAGATAGTGCCATGCTTTTATGAATGGAAGCCAAGCTGCAGGTGTGTAGGTGTGAGGTAGTGTAACATGCGCGTGCACACATAGACGGTCGGATTTGCATACTGGCCTAAGCGAGCCACGTGCTGCAATCGTTTTGAGCACAGTTAGCTCTTCAATATTCGAGAAGTTAATTTTAAATGTAAATGATATTTGAAAGTCAACAGTTTATAATGCACCCAGGAAATGAGATCTTCCAATGTTTGCAAACAGATCTCCTTCCGGGTGCGTGTTAGCAAACCCAACGGTTTCACTAGAACCGTTCTTTAGTTCGTGCACAGACAGTTCATTACTTACTTTATGTTAAACTTAGTAACTACTTCAATAAATAGTTTATAATGTGCTTTTGAGTTAGAGTGACATTTTCAATGTGAGTACGCCATTGAAATCAATATAATCGCTGTGTTTAAATCAAGCTTGGTGATAAATTGTCTTATAGCCTACGGTCTAATAGCAATAGCACGCGCCTTCAATTTTGACTGTTACAAGAACATATATAAAAAACACAGCTCCGAGAAAAATTGTATTGAAATATGAAGCAAATTTTATTCAGTACCTTAAAGTAAAGTAAATGTCAAGGACATTGGATAAAGAGCCGTCTTTACTTTAACAAGTTCCAAGAAGTCTGTTAACATATATTTATAATGTAAAGAAAGTCAATAATTGGAAAGGTGGCCTCTAAATGTTATAATATCTCATCAAAAATATGAAGTACTAGTTTTTTCCCGCGACTCCACCCGCGAGTATGTCGGTTATCACGGTAAATTGTAGCCAATGCTTTCCCACAAGAATCAATCGAGATCGTCTATTATAAATTTCATCTAAATCGGTTCAGCAGTTTATCCGTGAAAGCGTATCAGACAGAAAACCAGAGTTATTTTTGAATATGTAATAATAGTGAAGAGTATGGACTTCTAATATATATGTATGTATGTATATATATTAGAAGTTAAAATTGAATAGCGAATACAAAAGGTAATTCAAAAAAATTCGCGCCACTACCTTCTTTATTGGCTGGCAACGCACTTGTGTGTCACAAGTGCGTTGCCAGCCATCTCTCGGCGATAATCGCTTACTATCAAGCGAAACGTCTGCTCGTTTGCGACCTATATCATAAAAAAACCTTTGTATTTCTGCAAACATAGTTAAAGGTTAATGGTGTTCATAGTCAGGGCACCAATATTAATAATAATAAATAAATATATTCAGACATTTTAACACACAACGCCATCTAGTCCCAAACTAAGCAGAACTTGTACTATGGGTACTAGATAACATAAAGATAAAAAAAGATAATAATGTTATGTTATAAAGATTTTGTTGTATACATATTTTATCAGGTGATTATCATTCTGTTCGTACATTAATATTTTAAAGACGATAGGTACTTGCATTATTAAAATGTTATGTACTTTTCTTTAAAAAAAAACAATCAAACATGAAACAGATACAAAAACACCCGGTCGCAAAACAACAATCTGAGGATCACACAAAGTATTGTCCCATGTGAGATTTGAACCCACAAAGGCGTGGCGACCGCTCAAGCCACTAGGCCAACCGTACCGTTAAATTCGATGAGGCCTTCTTTTTGTCGGTAATGTTATTTTTCCGAAATTTACAGTACCGACTCACATCCACTATTATTTATCTACCTACAATCTACATAAGTACTTTAACCGATGAAAAATTTCGTGAATTTAATACAAACTAATAGGTATATGTAACATTATTATCATCTATTTAATACTAGCTTTTGTGTATGGCTCCTAAAAAGTAATCCATGCCATATATAGGATACATTATCAGGATCATAGGAGCGGTTTAGACGTGAAAGCATAACAGACAGACAGACAGCGCTACTTTCGAATTAATAATATCTTTATTGTTTATAGTCATCTAACTAATACATGCGATTATGAAGCCATCTTTAGTTATAAATTACAATATGTATTTCCATATATTAGGACGCTAAACAGGGCTCCTTAATAGTACGTTAAGGCAGTAGTGTAGCGATACTGGCACTTATATTGTGATGACCACTACCATGGATGTTATTCACAAGTTCGCTTTAATACTAAGATTTATGGTCGACGTGTTAACTAGAAGAAAGTTGGGTGTGTTTTCTATTCCATTAATAGTTAAACAGCGCTGATCGAAACAAATAACTAAACACTCGCCTTTAATTCGATCGCAATTACTCAGATAACTTTATGAGAAGATTGCACACCTTTTAATTTCTTACCACAAAATAGGATTAAGACCAGTATCACTGTTACATTGTTGTCTTAAAGCACACGTTGATTTGTAGTTGCGTTTCCAAGTGTTCTAAAAAGCACGTGAAACCATCGGTCTCGGTTATTATGAACATCTATGGCAATCGTTATTGGGAAGTTAGTACCTTCAAATATACATTTTTTTTAATATGTATGGACCTGTCAAAGTGACCTAGTCTGCCTGATGGAAAGCATACTAACAACTAGTCTAAGCTTCGAATTCAATTCGCCCTGAGGGTTACGGAGGGGCGATGCCCGTCGCTCCGTGAAAAAAACTGATATTCAGATATAACCGGTTGAACTAGTAGCCGACCCCAATTAAGATTTTAAGAATAATGAAATCGGAAAATGATCATGCTAAACTGTGTTCTATTTTTTTTAAAGTAATCTTAAATACAACTGCATTTGACAACCTTATGGTTCCAATTAAGATCAGATACACAACGAATACAATAGATTCAGCTTACAGTTAAGGCTCAATAGACAACGATCGCGTGCTCAACTCAAGGGCTTTCGATGAGCAAGACACAAGTCATTTCCGGCGTTAAGATTGTCGAGTTGGCGTCGCGTACCCAATGTTGCAACAGAGAAGAATCGCTGCTAATAAATAATCGTCACTTTCATAAACACTGACTCACGTATAAACAAAACAAGGCTGAGGTCTCGTGTTGGCGTCAGCGTAACACAAACTTCTTACGCAACTTTTGTCCTCTCTTCAGATTACTTAAATGTGAGTGATAATTATTTGGCGCCTACATTTTTTGTCGAGGTTTTGTGTAAGTGTGAATAGGATAAATCGATAATGTCCAACTTATTAATGTGATAGTTTGTACATCTAAATGTTATTTAGGAGGATATCAGTGCATGAATGACGCAACGAGTAGTATTCTATTCATTATTGGCAGTTTAATTCCACTAAAGATTGTACACATATTGCTTCAGATAAGTTATATCATAGTAAAAACTCGAAATATCTAAAATTAATACGTAATCGAGAAGATTTATTTGCTGATGTAGGGTACTTACATTACCCAGTAGTTCAGTCTTAACTCAAGTGACTCCAGGTTGTTCACGAGCAATATTAAAATATAACTTTTTCAAAGTTCTCAATAGTCTCAAACTTATAATGCTACGCATTTCTTAACCAAACAGTAAAATTTTATTACTTGTTTTTGTATAAACAGTAACCAAATCTATGAATATATGACTTGTGTTGAGGATGAGAAGTATAGCAGTTTAGTCGGATCGAAACGCCGCGCTGGTCAATCTCATATCCTTCTCTGGATAGTTGGCGGAAAGCAGCTTTGTTTTCTTCCAAACACCTTCATATTAAGTCACTGATAGAGAATAAGTTAAGCAAAATACCTACTCTTAATTTACTTTTTATTAATAATTTCAATGCTCATATTTTTCATACCTTAATTTTTTAAATAAAGAACTTTATTGTAAAATCCTGTGTAGCCGGATAGTTGCCGGAAATTCATTGCATCTCTAGCTATTGTTGAGAAATGCATGGCGACATGGACATATCTAATTATGCAAATGTGTTGCTATTGTATCGGTTGTAACTGTGAGTTGGACATTCACGAGGTGTGTGTTAGTAGTGGCCCTCAAGCGGTCTCTCGTCTCGGGCGCGCCGGCGCCAACCTCGAAAGCTAGAAAGAAGAAACCAACCCATTTTTTCCGTTTTCATCTTATTAGTAGGTCAAATTCGATATAAAACTTATTTATAACAGTTTTAATATGTATTTATGCAGGCTATAGACAAGCATTGAAATTGACTTAATCGCAGTGTCCAATCGTAATTGATTTTGTTATCGAAACGCGTCAACTTATATGTGTTCCCAATAAAGTTTGTGATTTAATCTTGTACGAACCATATTGCACTGTAGTTTATTTTACATTGCGAGTTTAGAATGCTACGTTATGATATTTAACATTTGTTACAGATAAATATCGTTTATAGAATATAGGTTTTAAGTTTTTAGAGCCTCGATCGATATCGTTGCGATCGATATCGATATCAACGGTGGCGCAGTGGAAACGTATGTGACTGCTATGCTGAGGTCTCGGATTCTATTTCCCGGGTTGGATCAAATGTTTGTAGGATCTGCAAATATTTTTTTCGACGGTAGGGTATTTTCTATATATACTAACTATGTACAAATATATTTACAACACAAATATAAAAGTATTCTATCAATCAATTTAACTTTCATAGTACAAGCTTTGCTTATTTTGAAATCAAATGGCGTATCTGATTGCCGAAAATTGTATTATATTATTATTTCTATTTATTATTTCAAAATATAACCGTCTTGGAATGGAAGACCAAAAGTAGCTACCAAATCAATCTATTCATTCAATAATGTTTTGACAGAAGTGTTTAATATTTCTAAACAAATAAGTAATTTGTATAGCGAAGAAATATAAAGGGTCGAGTAGTCATTGCCAGTGGGCGAGTAACGGGCAGCGCAGGCGGCGCCGATCATTTCTTACCTTGCGCGATACATCTCGCGCTGACAATCGTACAGCTGATGCAGAGCATCGCAAGGTTATAAAACTTCAAAAACACAACTAGACTTTGTGCTTTACTTTAGCTTACGTTTATATTTCTTTGGTACCTTTTGGGAAATATCACCATCGTTTTATAGATGGAAGTTAATTATTTGTACCCTTGACGAAGTATGCGACATGCTTTAAAGTTAAGACGTACGACGTAAAACCTACATTCATATTAATAGTCTTGCTTATGATGGCAATATGTTTTACTGTCGAAATACTTTTAGTTTGTGGATAAGTACCTAATCAAATGATTGAAAAGACACCTGGTTATTTAAAGCAACCTTTAGTTATATTTATGGCACAATCAAGTTTCAGTTGTTTGTGCAATAATAAAACTACCGTATTCCGCATGACGCAATAACATGAAATCAATTCAAATGTGTGTGGTGTTGTTGATATATGGCCTGCGCCCACACCGCCGCTCCGTTACGGATGAACCCATCAATCGAGCATTGTGCACTGTAATGGGCGATTATCAATATAGGTTATAGCTGTAAGTAGACTTTAGCTTTTGAACTTGAATGATTCGCAAAAGCTTTAGATTTATCAGATTTAGCTTTGGTGATCAATTATGCCTCCTACAAAATGTATAACTCTATTAAATACCGTTTGATTTTTTTTACTTTGATCATTTCTTTTCACGTATACAAAAAACCTAATTGGAAATTGGCACGTGACACAAACCGTAATATCGCGGTTAAAGTTCGTGTAATAAGCGGGGGCGTTGCGTAAACAAAGAGTTGGGCGGACCTGCCACCGGGCGCCACCTCACCGCCCCTCCCCCCTTACGTCACTACCCCCACCCTTCACCCGCCACCTGCGCATGGGCATATTTTCGCAATCAAATCGAAATTTAATAACAACTGTCGAAAGGTGTTTGATGACGCGACGCTCTGGCGCCACCTAGCCACAAATGACTCGTCTTAATTAATATGTATGAGTTTCGACGATATCATTCTTTAAGTAAACTGCATATTATGGCAATGTAATTTATTGTGCCTAATAATAAATACGTTTATTCCATTTGCATTTTATATAATTCTAACGTTTAATCAGCATATAATATAACGGTATCTGAATGGCGACATATGACACGAAGGTTTATTATTTATGTCGTGGTCTGAACGAAATTATAAAAAATATATTTTATAGCGATTCAAATATTTTCCAGTCCCGATAAATCGATTATGACTTAAAATTTTTGTTTGAATAAAAACTTGGTTCACGGTGGTTAGATATAATTCAAACACCAGTAGTTCATTCATCCCGTTCAGTAATCAGGTTTTGTTATCATTTATTATTTTATGTAGATGCGTAGGTATAGATAACTTACCTGTACTTATTGTTCAATCGATTTAATTTCCTATTGGTTAAATTATCCATCAAGATCACGATAACAGCATGTTTGCATGCAGGGTCATCAGAAATCAGAAGAATATTAAACTTATAGTTGAGTTTAATCCTAGGTTGATTCTATATTAAGTCTAGCTCACTGTAGCCGAGCAAGAAATAAATTACAAGATATATGTTTTTGTTATGTACCTACCATACACTGCTCAATCATGATTGTGATTGTAAATCATCTATTTCAATCAACATCTTATTTTAGTGGTACCATACATCATATATCTAATAATTTGATAGTGTTGGCTGTGTATCGATATCTGCTTCGTCGGTCAACGTATGCAACTACCTATCATGAGGTCTCAGATTCGATTCCCGGGCCGGGGCAAATTGTGTATAGGGCCGTAGTTGGCTGGTCTCTGTTGAGACTAGTTGCCGTGGTCGAAATCGACTTGGAGTATATAATCATCATCAACATGGCTATAAATGCAAAAGTGAATATATTTCTTTGTGTCTTAGCTACTCAACTAATGCCTATCTAATCATTAATTATTGCAGTATGTAGTCGTTCAGACCTTTCGTCGTATCGGAGGTAGTTTTAACCACCTAATATAATCATTACAACATAATTATTAATTGAAAACTAGGAAGTAAAAGTTACGAGTAATCCACTACACAATATGGTGGTTTTTATAATCTGATAGAAAACCTAAAATTGAAAATCGACTGTCAAGATCAAGAAAAGCGTATTCCAAAAGCATATGTATATAAATATAACGGTAGCAGAACTCAAGTAGGCAGTATATCAAAGTAAAGTAATAAACCGCTTTACAAAAAAATAATAAATCTTCAACGATATTTCTCTTTTGATTCAATTAGCGAGTAAACGAACGTCGGTCATGCAAGGGCTTGCTAGCTTAGCCGTCCAAGCGATTAAACTGAACTGTCTTCCATAAAAGGCGGCCGGGAGAAAATTGAAGGAGCAAACATTAATGATTTTTCTTCATTTACGTTTCAAATTAACAAAAAATATTCTCTAAAAGTCAACGCTAACTCGGCGACCACATATGGCGTCGATTCGCCGCCACCTACTAATTGAGAGCGACACTAGACAAATATATCGCCTTTTATGGTCGCGCTTGCTATTAAGTACACTGATTGGTAAATAAACAGTATAAAGGATCGTAAGGCAAGATGAATCAGCTCTCGATCGGGCCGTGATTAGGAGCGATTAGCATTCGCCCGCGTCTACCAAACGGCTCACGACACGTGGGAGGTAGGAGGGACTGCTCAGCTATTGTCTTACAACGCGTTATAGCATTATAATAGCGCTGCTATTGCACACTATTTATGTAAATCTATTTGAGAATTCAATTTGTCTATTGTAAGATATTCATGAACGGATATTAGTAACTGTGAGACAAAGTGATTCTCGTCAACAACCTGTCAACCGGTGGAGGTATGTTCTCGGTTTGATTTACTACAGATTTAGGTAGAGGTTAGCACCTTACAATCCGCATAATACATTCTTACGTATGTTCAGGCCTTAAAACTTAAATACAAAAAATCTTTATTTGTCCTGATATAGTTTTAAATGCATTAAAAAATAGTTTATGTTAAATGTGCGCGTAGGCTGTAGAATTATAAATGTACCACCTTAGCGCGTTATCGGAAGTTTACAGTAATTGAGTAAATTATTGATAAAGATATTGGTATTCGGTCTTATATAAGTACGTATTTATACATTTTCGTTGAAACTATAAGTAAAAAGATCTAGGTCTAGGTTTAGATGGGCCTCGATAACACGTAACACCGGGTCTAGATCGGACTTCGGTAACATCAAGGTTTTAACAAAAACTAGTAAAGTGTCGTAAGTATAATATAGTAACATACTTACTTTTATAATTATAAGTATGTTAGAGACGATTGTCAATTAGGAGACCCGTCCGACCCTCTGCCCCATACATCGTTGTAAAGTAGTTATGTGCTAGTTCTAGTAGTACATTTTGGTGTTACTACATTATTGTTAAACAATAAAAAATATATATAATAACCCAAGCTTAAGTCAAAACAAATATTAGAAATGCCGCGTGATTAAGTACTAGAAACTGTGATGTACGATGAAGATGCAGGTATCCTTATTGTTAAATAGGTAACTAAGTGTTAAATAATAGTTGTGTATAGTAAGTATATATAATACGACATTTCCATTGTATTCGCGAGAAATGATTAAAGTAGTTCGTCTGCTGTTCGCTAGATGGCGATAACTGTAATTAATTCCCGCAACTACTACAGTTAGTTATCCTAGTAAACTTTGACCTTTGACATCAAAGGTATGATTACGATAGTAGGTAGATATATAGGATAATGGAATTTATACGCACAATTCAAGAAATACATGCTCGATGACTATTTTGGGTCAAAGGTCGAGAGGCCTACCATTTGTCTGCGTGCAGATATCCGAGCATTGGAGCTAACAGGTAACCAGCTTTATTGTTACCTTGTCAGAGTAATATATGATGCGCGCTCAGAGATATCATCTGACACTTCGCGATTTTCGCGCTGATATCCAGCATTGAAAACGATAAACATGTATGATTGAGAATATGTGTGAGTTATCGGTCGGTGCACATGAACCACGAAGCACTCGAAAGCGTCGCACGTGCCCAACTTTGCCGCAAGTTTTATTGGTGCCGGCGCCATCGACAACTTTCTCATCTTGCAGACAATAAAGTCTAAATTGGGTTCCAAAATTATAATTATAACTTGCGTCTATGTACAATCTTAATAGATAGCTTGAACTCGATCGCTTATTATCTACATGTGAAATGTCATAAATTCCGACAACGGTTGGCCACTTAACGCAGGAGCGATACTCGGAGTTATTCCGACTGTTTGCTCGTTACAGCGTGGAGTAGGTACTTCTAACGAAGGCACCCAAAAAATGTTCCCACAGTCGTCGATCACTGAAGTAAAAAACCAAGTGTCTACGAATTAACACGTCCGCGCGTTGTGTGTGTATGAAAACACTCGGTGGCCTCGCGAAGAGCACTCGTTGTGACGAAGAGCTGTCGCTGGAGCGCGCCGGGCGCCCGTCCCTTCTCTGCAATACGCCACTACAACAGACATCGCGTAAGATAGTTGTTCGATGTCTTTATTTAACTTTAATTTAAAATGCTCATCATTATTTTAAGTCTTCTATAATTATTGCCAGTCAGATAATAGATGCGAGCATACTTATGCTTGTTATTACACAACATTTATTTACGACGAAACGTAAATTCGTGGTGTACATACATGCTTTAATATACGCGCTTTGACTTCATTACCGTAGACGTGAGCAATCGCCGGCGACAGTTACGCTGCGCCACTAATGCACTAAACAAACATTGCGTGTGTGAAAACTCAGCCCTGCTCAGATCGGACACAGTCGTTAATACACAAAGTAAACTACACTTAATCTTTCACTTTGTACCGCTTAAATAGAAATTAACAAAGAAATGCTACTCAAACATTGGCTATGCTCAACGTGTTAGCGAGTTCCTTTGCTGATTGCGGGAATTTACCACTAAGATTGTCAGGTATTAATCGTGTCAGTATGCCGTGTGACTGTAATTTCATTAATACGTAAACAACTTCGTGAAACTTTTGAGAAAGAATTATGACAGAATAATTTCAAAACTTTTAACCCTAGAGTTTTACTAGAACCTTGTATATCGGATTAACGTATAAGTACGGAGATTATCACGATCGCGAAGCCAATATCTTTTTTTTTAAATTTATTAACTTAATGCACATTAAGTACGAAGGCGGACTTAATGCCATTAGGCATTATCTACCAATCAACCCTTAGGTGGTGCAGAAATATGATTCGGTAGGTGCAAAGACAAAATATTGAACTCGACAAATAGTAATTATGCAAATAATAGATAAAAATACACAATTATACTACTACTTATATAT
>PKRV01000616.1:472824-608625 GCA_003709505.1 Hyphantria cunea
ATATATATATATATATATATATATATATATGTGTGTGTGTGTGTGTGTGTGTGCCATTTCCGAAGAAGTTTGCGAATTCTTTTCTTAAATGTAAGGCGGTTAGTGCACTACCTGATTTTTCGCGTTGGATGTGAACGCAATAATTCATTTTTATTATATTTTACAGTACATCTTACAAAAATCTATAAACACAAAACCTTCATAGCTTGGTAATCCTGCAAGGAACCATGGAACCAGGATGGTATCTTCGTGTTTATGCGCCAATATTGCATAAAATAAAACTTATTAAATAACGTTCGATAGTAAGAGCATTATTTATAGTTCTAAATAGTCCGTTGTAGTAGTTTAGAAACAAAAAACGAACAATAGAAAGTAAGAAAAAGAAAAATACTACTTAATTTTTCTTTTTATTACTTTCTATTGTTCGTTTTTTGTGCCACATTTTTTTTAAATAATGATTTACATGTAAATATAAATTTCGTCGAAGACGTGTCTATTATCGCAAACAAGGAGAAAGTATAAAAAACCTTTTTTAAAACCAGGCTACGTTAAAAACTTTTGACATAATTTGTACAACATATGTCTTCCGGGCTATTAAAACGAATCTATTAACACTTTACTTATCAAAATCGGCTCACTAGTTAAGGCGCTATGGTGGAACATTCAAAATACATAGAATGACACCAATATCACCCTTTCTTTTGGTTTCACCGTAGTTGGGAAAAAAAATTGTTGGATTGAGCCATTACAATCGAAGTGCCCGAAATTCGATTCCATGTCCAATTTGACTGTTTAAAGATATAATATAACGATGATATTTCGTAAGCTCTCTGCAGCAATGGCCTATCATGTGATACAGGAATGAATCATTCTTGAGCTATTGTTAGGTAATCCTGGAGTACTAATGAATCGATTTGAAAATGCTCCGGAAATTCAGTATCTAATTTACTTGTATGAAAACGAGACGGAGCCTGGAAAGCTATACATTGCAATCAGTAATGAGTCTCTCCGGTATACGGGCAATAATAGTCGCGCGACATTTTGTCGCAAGCGTCGACAGCGAGCGCAAATAAATCAGCATTTGCCGGTAGATGAACTGTTTAATTATTGATTTATTGTGCTACAGCCTTGCAGTGCTGAGGCTAAGGCACCAAACTAATTGGTTCTGGCGAATGCTCGCGTGACACCGCCCTTTGTTCAAGTTATTGAGACAAAATCGTTCAATATTGAACAATACACGACCGTGCATGAATGAAGTTTAAATAAAAGAAATAAACCTCCTTTCTGGCTGGCTGTTGATGATGATAAAAAAGAATGTATATTATTAATCATTTAATTTTCAAAAAATTCTCAAGATTCAATTTTTAAGAAGATTCAGATTTGAACACGTAGTTCAACAGCAGTTTGGATCAAAAAGTTACTTAGTTTAGTCAATGACACACCTACCGTGAGTAGGTAGTACGTACAGTACAAACAAAAAAATACAAGTTAAGGTACTCAAAATGTATAAATTAATGAACCCGCTAACAACGAAATTATAAGGTACATGGAATTAAAAACATAAACTTACTAAACAATGAAAATTACAAACATACTTAAATTTAGTTCCGTTAGAAACCAATTCTCAATCTGAAGCAAAACTGAGCAATCTCTAAAACAACACAGCAGCAGAATCTTTATATAATGTATTCATAACACAAACTTTAATTTTCTTCAGAGCTTACAATACATTATTCTTCTATGATTAGATATGTTTTTGTATAAAGACTTAATACTCTATAAGATAAGTTTAAATTATAAAACTGTTAAATTATAGATCTGACGCCTTTTACGAGATCAATATTGCAACATGTTTATGTATTATTATTTGATTGGAGGCTCTCCCACTGCGTGCCACTCTGGTCGATTTTGGATTTTCAGCAGCCAGCTCCTGCCAGCTATCTTGCGCAAATCGTCACTGCACCTGGCTTGTGAACGGCGTACACTACATTTACCAAGACAAGGTTTAGTTTAGAACTCTTCTACCCCAACGGGAGAGGGCTATGTCCAACGATGAACTGCAATAGGTTGATCATAATGAATTTGAAGAAATATATTTAGCCAGCTGTGATTACACATATACACAAAAAACATTAGATAGCAGACCATCAAACTTCATCCACCATATATACGTGAAGGAACATAGAAAAATTACAAATCAAACTCATGTATGATAGTATTAATACACACACACACACACACACAGTTCGCAGACATAATTAATATCAGTATGGTTAAAATGTAGTGACTTGTTCTTAGTCGCCATAAAAGGTATAAATCCGAAACATGACATTTATGTTATTGCACTGACTTATGATAGACATGGCCTGCTACGTCATCGTCATCTCACATAACTCTTTAATTAAAAAATGCTTCTCAAAACCTTTGATAATATCCCTTAATATCGGCTTATGGTTAACCATCTGACACCGAACTATGTTAGTCTCGGAGAGCATAGATCGTGTTGTTTGTAAGGATATTTATTCATCCAATGACTTACTTCCGAAATTGCTGTCAGGTCGTCTTGTACATGATTAAACACAAACAGGTCTAACAACTGCTTGTTTCGTAGTGGACCATGTAGTGAACTCTACCGGACATTACGCGTTGAACCGTACCGTACCGTGTCGCTAAAGCAAATAAGATGTGACTCCATGAGACACTCGTCCTTAGGAATGTGCACACTAAGCGTGACTGTTGGAAAAATACTTAAAAACAACGTTATATTTTGAGTACTTGCCTCTGTATTGTTAAACATTAATGCCTTAGTATTGTGTTTTTCACTACAAAGTTATCAAACAAGCACGTGGTAACCTCGACTTGAACTGCTACAGGTGATTTTTAACGTTTACATAAAAACACACATAGGTATGCATTATAAAGATGTTTGCTTTTGATATAGGGAATGCCTAATTGGTTTCAAATCCCACGAAGGCCCTCAATAGAAAGGCGGCAACGGTTTTCACGAAATTCCGCAAATAAACCATTATGAATATTCTATTTAAGGAACAATGTTCGTTTGTCCGTGTTAAGCAAAAGCATTTATTTATTTTTTAATTATGAAAGATTACAGGAATTTATAAAGGACACGATTCTCTTTATTTGTAAAAGGAAACAAAAATATGTGCCAAACATATTAAATAAATTACTGAATGTACAAGTATGTATGAAAGGTCTCATATTAACACTTCTATGTTGGCGCACGCACTGGCTGAAGGTTGGTTCTTCAAACGTACTACACTGACGGTAGGGCTAATCTATAAGCTTAAAGTTGCACAACGTATCATGGAGAGAGCTATGCTTGGAGTCTCTCTGAAGGTCAAAATTCGTAACGAAGTATTCGTCAGAGAACCAAACTGACCGACATAGCTCTAAAAGTAGGTAGGTTGAAGTGGCAATGGGCTGGTTACATAAGTCGCAGAACTGACAACCACTGGAGTAAGCGTTTTCTGGAGTGGAGACCGCGTCTTGGAAAACGTAGTGTAGGACGAACTCTGGCTTGATGGATGCAAAAGAGGTCTTGCAGCGACTCGATCCAATAAGTGACAGGCCGGGCTTTGTGGTGTTCCTTGGGAGAGGCCGAGAGGCCTATGTCTAGCGGTGGTCTACAATGGGCTAGTGATGATGCTGGCGCACATAGATGATCCGTTATAACATTTACGTTTAAGTCCCGCGACTGCAATAGTAATCAGGACTCGGCTGACACGCTGATAATTTGTCAGGCTTGGGCGTCGCATCTTCGGCTAGTCTTGTTGGCGTTATAGAGAGTTTTGTTGGCGTTCTGTTAGACATGGCGCCTGCGCTTGTGCTAGGAAGGTTTCGGATGTCGTAATAACGCTGTTCCCGGATCACTCCTATTGTAGCCGCTAAGTCGCACACCGTGTGGTTTTAGTCGGGTTGATTCCAACACATCGCTCTGCTACAAACTCCGGTAGAGTGGCAGGCCGAGGGGGTTCCGACACATAAAAAAGTAAGAGTTATATTATTTATTTAATAAAATATACATTTAATGAAACATGTATGTACTTACCTAACTATTGTTATATCGACTACACTATCTGTATTTACATAACCATAAAGCGAGCTTTATTCCTTATTACGACGATTAATTCTTGGATTATACTGCATATATTCTATGATATCATTTGCAATAAAAATGTCATAATAATAGCTTTTAGTGGAACACTACCCATCATTACTTACATAAGCATAGTCACAGAGACAAGCACGCACTCGCTCGTTTCAATATTTTAGTAGCGACACAAGACAAACAGAACTCCTTTGTTGGAGGTCAGACGTGTGTGAAGAGAGTTTCCGTGTCACTCATGAGCTTAGTTACACATTAGCAGACTTCACGGACAAATATTTTTTTGTTCTCCCATGATCGTCGTATGCTGCTTGGCCACTGTTAGCTTGCTGATTTGAAATTCCATAGACATGTACTGGTCATCTTACAACGACGGATTATTTCATTATGTAGAAAATAAATAACAGTTAAAGACATAACAAAATGTTTGTCCCTACCATGACCTCTCCAATGAAATAATAGCAGATAATCAAGCAGCTAATGTTTTTGCCAATTTAAACGTTTTGTGGATTTCGCACATAATTGGAACAAGTGCAGAAATATGACGATGACAATTATGATTTTTTGACTTTTTATTTTATATTTTAAAATAATGAAATATAAAAAGATGTTACCAGAATGTTAAGCAAAAGGAGCTTAGGAGAAATAGACATGTAGCAGGAGCGCATTACTCTAGAATGTTAATTTAAAACATTTACAGTTAATATTTGCATATCATGTTTATTAGCGATATTAATCACTTCACAAATTAAGTTGACCAGTGTTTTTGCAAGGTAAGATAAGTTTTAGTCAATCAATCAACAACCCATAATGCCCCACTGCTGGGCTCGGGTCTCCTCTCAGGAGAGGGTTAAGGCCATACGTCCCCACGCTAGCCAAGTGCGGGATGGAGCCTTAAGTTTTAGTTATTATTTAAAATTTTTAAATTTTTGAATTTTTAAGGTGGTTTTATTTTTTTGAGATATGCGCACAATGTATTTATTATAATGTAATTACGGAACTGCAGAACGTTAGATTACAACAAATTTGGACTTAATAAGGTGCTTTTTTTATTTGAATAACATAACATTTCGAATTTTTCAATAAACTTGCTCATTAGACAACAATGAACTTGAGTCGCGTACCGAGGATTCCATAGAATTTTATAAACAGACAATTTGTCTGTCTCGGAAATTGATTCCCGAAAATAATTGGCTGTTTTTCTGTCGTTCCTTTCCTTGATCTTCTTGATACTTTATCATTAAAAATAAACTCCCCCTTACAACGCTGTTTGTACGTCGTATTCGATTGTCGCCAAATATACATTTAGTGATAATTGCTTACGATTGTAAAACATATTATTTATTTTATGATAAATAAGCTGTAATGTGAGTTTTTTATAAGAAATTTCAAGGTATTATAAACATAAAACAGGTGACAATGGTAGGTTACCAGTACCTAGACACCAGTCATAAATAAAGGTCATTTTTAATTACGGTAGATAGTATTATTTATTTTTTAAAGACAACTCCCGCATCAGAAATGTAAATTCCTGTGTCGCGGGGATCTTTACAAACATACATGAAACGGACACAAAGTACACCCAGACATAGAACAACAATTTATGGATCACGCAAAGTGTTGTCCCATATAGGGTTTGAACCCACAACACTTGGCGCAGTATGAAGCGGTGTGACGACCACTGAAACCCATAGGCCAACCGTGTGGTCAGTTAATTAAAACATAAGACTTCCCTAAAGAACAATATTCTTTTCATTAATGAGATTTATTTATTTAAAAAAATCCTGTACTGTAATTATTTCTGTGTACTATATAATAAATTGCATGGAGTATAATAGAGAACACGCGAACCATCTTAATCCTAACTCCACAGGAGCTGTTCTGATCTTATTCTATGGTTCTATTATGACTTGTATGATTCCCTATTTTGAGCTAAATAGCAATAAAATAATTTCCATGATAATAATTGACATACTGCAAGTAACTTAATTTAATAAATTTAGCTTTTCCTGATTCAGTTAGTACTACACATATTTAAAATAAAATTTTTCATTGATTAGAATAATTTAGGAATCTAGAACTTTGTTAGTCTACGATCTGTAACTTGTGTAAGTGGTTTGACTTGAATAACTAGTTTCACAAATCTATTTTAAACAGGCGTTGACCGGTAAATTGTTGTTTCAGAATAAGTTTATTCTTTTGCCAGTTTAGACATGTCCAAAAAAATGTCGGCATCTTTTCTTAGATGACAGTACCCAACAACTTCAAAAGGTTAATCGCCAAAACCGCATTAATTCAAGAAATGTCACAATTTGTATAAACTAAAGACAATACAGAAGGCTATAAACCACAATCTATATCTCAGCTATGCTGACGATGACGATGCGCGGCCTTAGAGATAACATATCGACCGACACACGGACATTATGAGTAGATAAACATCGCGATCTACTTTACTATAAAATAAAAAATAAATTTGATTCGTTTATTTGCTACAACTTTGATAGCATCTACCAAGGCGTTGCTGATCTTCAACAAAATCTCTACACCTAAATTAATAGAACCTTTTATGTCCCACGATGGTATCGAGGATCATGCGGAAAACGTCTTCCAATGTCACCATATCGCATTAATAGCAGATTGCGGGGTCTTAGGTTTGTACCAGTTTTATGGTCCAACGATAACACTGTATCTATAGGTAAGTTATAAAGTTGATAACAAACACCGGCGCAATAAAGAAACTTGAACGTAAACTGCCAATAAATAAACATGAAATTATGTTTCCACTATTATTATCACGTTTTGTATTTCACAAGGCTATTTATTTAAAACTCACGTGACTATAATTGCATTATAAAGACAAGGAAATCTCATATTATGTGTATATTAATGATTCTATGTTTGTTAATGATTCTAACACTCTACCGTACTGTAATACGTTATACCTTATAAGTTTTACTTATATTTTTTGATAAGTATTATTTTAATTTTATTTGTATGTTGATCACGATTTTCTTCAAACAAATTAGTCAACTATCTTAGTTACATGAAATCTTTATAAATGACCAGATATGATGTTTAATTTTTTTTCTTTACTATATTATTTTATTTGATGATGGTACAATGTATAATTAACTTAATGTGCTTAGACCAACGTGCAATTCCTTTTAACAGAAGCAGATAGACAAATATCTGTTGCACGCTGCTAACATAAATGGCTTATAGGTTTTAGACTTCGGGTGATGGCCAAAGTGAAGTTCAGTGCTTACAAGATTGTTGGTAGAGTCCCCAGCATCTCAGAGAGTAGCAGAGTATGTTAGCTGTTTCATATAAAAGAAAGGAGAATAATATATGTTATGTTTGTAATGTTCGTCAAAGATCTAGCAGTATATGTGGTCGATAACGCTAACGATTTACCATATCTTTTGAAAATCGATTATCTTAGTTCACTAGTGCATCTGAATTCTGCTCTAAATTGAGATGGAGTTACGAAAATGATGTGACCAGGAGACTCTTACATATATCTGCGATACGACGCAATATTTTTCTTTCGTCTGGGTATCTCTTACCAGACCACCGGTAGGTTGGTTTCATCAGAGTCGAAACGACTGAAACCGCATGCCTTCGAGAATCCAGTGAACCAGGTTTACCAATATATACAGTTCTTTCTATGGTATGGTCTCAGGGTTGAGTACGTACCTATTATATTCTGATACAAATTGTCCTGTAGACCCAAAACAAAGCCGCATATACCTACTTATATGTGTACTTAAAAGTTGCCCCGACTCATGTTAGACGAAAAGCGAAACCAACTTGCGATATCCCTTGTGGTGACATATTAAGAATATGGAGTGTCACCACCAACTATCATCTCGTGGGTGTCGTAAGAGCTGTCTATGGAAGCAAACTAGGTTTTTTATGGAATAGGGGGCAAACGAGCAGTCATATTGCCTGATGGTAAGCGATTAACAACGCCCATGGACACCTGCAACACTAAAGGCGTTACAAGTGCGATGCCGGCCTTTGAGGGAGGGAGAGGGGAATGAGGGGAAGGGTTGGGTATGGGCCCCCGGTGTGTTCACTCACTCAGTCAAACACAGCGCTGTTTCACACCAATTTTCTGTGAAACCGTGGTATCACTCCGGTCGAGCCGGCCCATGCATGCCGAAACGATGCTCTCCCATGGAAAACAATTAAATAATACTGCAAGAAGAAGCATCCCGGCGTAATGTAGTAGGCTTAAACTTCATTTGAGAGGTCCAACGGTGGACTACAAGAAGCAGTTGATGATTATGTGTGAAGTGTCACCTCAGCCTCCAAAAACATCTTTTGTTTACTTTATGAATCTAAATAATATATAATCTAAATAATATATATAAAGCGCAGGAGCAGTTTCCGACCGCTGAACTGGTGTTTCTGGGAGACTTTAACGCTCACCATGGGTCATGGTTGGGATCTACCAGAACTGACCACGCGGGTCGGTCTGTCCACGCATTCGCTCTCACGCATGACTTCACCCAGATGATACTCCAGCCCACCAGAATACCAGACATACCTAGTCAAGCGCCTTCCTTGCTGGACCTACTGATGACGAGTCATCCAGCGTAGTACTGTGTATCGGTGCTCGCCCCTCTGGGATCCTCCGATCACTGCCTGGTTTCCACCACGGTGCCGCTTGCTGCCCCTCCACGACGAGTGGCAGCAAAAAGACGTTTATGGCACTACTCGTCGGCAGACTGGGATGGAATGCGGGATTACTTTGCATCCATTCCGTGGGCTCAACGCTGCTTTAAAGATAAAGACCTATCGCAAAGTGCGGCCGCCGTGACTGACGAGATCACTGTCGGAATGGAATACTATATTCCGTACAGTGAGGTCGCTAGCGCAACGACCCGGCCTTGGTTCGGTCGCGAATGTGCCCATGCTGTTGCGCGAAAGCAATCGGCCTACCGCGCTTGGACAAGGGGCCGCGATCGCGGCTACCCCGATGTTGATCGACTTAAAGCAGCGTTTAACAAAGCCACCAGGGAATGCAAGAAGGCTTACATCAGAGCGGATGCCCAGCGCATTGCGAGGCTTGGTCAAGAACTCGTGGCATACCCTACGGGTAGCCGAAAATTCTGGCGATTGGCTAAAGCCGTGCAGTCCAACTTCTGTAATCCCTCGCTACCACCGCTGAAATATCCTGACGGATCACTAGCCCACCAGCCGCAGGAAAAACCGAAACTGCTTGTTGATCTCTTCGCGGCTAACTCCCGAATCGATGACCGCGGCATACCCCCACCTACCATCCCATCCCGCGACACTATTATGCAGGATATTCGCCTTCGGATGAGTGATGTCCGTGCAGAGCTTATGTCACTCGACGTCCGGAAAGCCAGTGGACCCGATGGTATCCCAGCGGTGGTTCTTAAGAACTGTGCACCAGAGTTGTCCCCGGTATTGACGCGCCTGTATCGCCAGTCGTATTCCTCGGGAGCTGTTCTGGAGGCTTGGAGAGAGGTGAATATTCAACCCATCCCTAAAAAAGGCGATCGCTCCGAACCTGCCAACTACCGTCCGATAGCCGTCACCTCCGTCATCTGTAAGGTATTTGAAAGGATAATCAACAAACAACTGGTCCATTACCTGGAAGATCACTCCCTATTAAATGATCGTCAATATGGTTTCAGACCGAACCGGTCCACGGGTGGTCTTTTAGCGTACGTCACACACCTTTGGGGTGAGGCTATTGACAGGCATGGGGAATCCTTGGCCATCACCCTCGATATGGCCAAGGCTTTTGATAGGGTTTGGCACCGTTCGCTTCTCTCCAAGCTACCGGCTTTCGGTTTGCCCCCCAAACTCTGTAATTGGACTGCCACGTTTCTGCACCAGCGCCGCATCAGAGTCTTTTGCGACGGTGCGGCCTCCGAGTATCAGTGGATTAACGCCGGAGTACTTCAAGGCTCCGTCCTATCGCCTACACTGTTCCTTCTGCATATCAATGACATGTTAGCCCTTGGCAACATTCATTGTCATGCAGACGACAGCACAGTTCATGGACACTATTTTGGACAGCCCTCTGACAAACCAGCAGATGTTGAAGGAAGACGACAAGAACTTGTCGCTCAACTTGACCATGTTCTGGGCCGCATTTTTCAATGGGGCTGTAAGAATCTGGTCGAGTTCAACGCCAAGAAAACACAGGTGTGCGCGTTTGCAGCCAAAATGTCTCCATTCCTTCCCCTTCCCACTTTTCAGTGCACTCAAATGCCATTACAAAATAGGCTCGCTATCCTAGGCATGGATATCTGCCGAGACCTCAACCCACGCGAATACGTTGAGAGTATCACTAAAGCGGCCTCACGGAAGCTAGGTGTGTTAAACAGGGTGAGACGGTTCTTCTCGCCCGGGCATCTGTCTTCGTTACAAGACCCAGGTTCGCTCGTGCGTGGAGTACTGTTCTCACCTTTGCGAAGGTGCCGCACAGTGCCTGTTTGACGCTCTTGACCGGTTGCAGCGGCGAGCAATCCGTATTATCGATAGTCCCGAAGCCACCGAGACTCTGAGCCTCTACAGTTGCGTAGAGATATCGCCTCCTTGGCAGTCCTCTATCGCCTTTACCATTTTTAAATTATTTCAAATATGAAACGTAGATATTTTAATGAGTTAAAAAAACGTTGTGTAGAGTAGTTGATTTTCATTCAAGTTTGACATTTTTATCGTCAAATAAAGCTAGTTTTTTAGGCAGAGCGGAAAAACAGTCCTCTATCGCCTTTACCATGGTGAGTGTTCTGAAGAGCTCTTCCAATTGTTCCCCCCCCCCCTCTCCTTTACTCTACAGAACAACACGTGCCGGCCTTAGAAGTCACCGCTTTAAACTTTAAAGACATACATTCTCGTACTCATCGCTTCGGTAATTCCCTCCAGTGCCGAGCGATCAATACCTGGAACTCACTACCAGCGCACGTGTTTCCTTTCCACTATGATCCCGGGTCCTTTAAGCGGGGCGTGAAAAAGCATCTCACCAGGCCGCCATAGTGTGGGTCACGATGCTGCATTGTTCTTTTTCGCATTGAGGATGGTGACCACCACTCTTGGATTCTGCTCATGCTTTCCATCAGNAGAGCTCTTCCAATTGTTCCCCCCCCCCCTCTCCTTTACTCTACAGAACAACACGTGCCGGCCTTAGAAGTCACCGCTTTAAACTTTAAAGACATACATTCTCGTACTCATCGCTTCGGTAATTCCCTCCAGTGCCGAGCGATCAATACCTGGAACTCACTACCAGCGCACGTGTTTCCTTTCCACTATGATCCCGGGTCCTTTAAGCGGGGCGTGAAAAAGCATCTCACCAGGCCGCCATAGTGTGGGTCACGATGCTGCATTGTTCTTTTTCGCATTGAGGATGGTGACCACCACTCTTGGATTCTGCTCATGCTTTCCATCAGGCAGGGCAGAGTCATTTTAGCAGCTTTAATATAAAAAAAAAGAAAACTGGACGATAGTATAAGTAATATTGCTACTTTAGGAAATTTAATTAAAAATGCTTAGAGAAAAATAAGACATACTGTAAGCTACGGTATACAAGTATGGTAAAATTAACATTCTACGGGGCACTACATTGTGCGTGACCAACAGGCAATTGATCGTTTCCATAACATTCAAAACGTATGGTTACATTGCACAACTTAGGTACTTACTTATTCTGTTTCCTAATAAAACGGTTTTGTGAGTTAGCTAGAATAATTTCTTCAGATGTGGTTTAGCTTTAGAAAATAAATTATACAGAAACAACTTATCTTTTAAAGGAATAATATAATAGTAAACTATGATGTTAAATTTTATTTCACCTTTTCTTAATTTCTAATCCAGTATCTCGTTTATAATATTAACTATTTTGCATAGATAAGCCAAAGGATAAGTTCTTCTCGAAAAGCTGTTTCTATCTCAACACCATAAATAATTGATATTTTAATGTCACAAATGATCTGTATGTTACTATAAGATAGTATTATCGCCTAAACGCCCTAATTAAAGTTAGCTCTTCAAGCTGAAATGTATCGTATTTTAAGCCCTCAAGTTTGAAACTCGCTTTTCTTTTAAATGATTCTTAACATGTTATGGAAATAAAGTCGCGAAGCAACATGTTTTTCAAGCGAGCGCCGGGCCTAGCCCATAAGTTATCGTATGTAATAAAATTAAATGTAACACATTTCTCTTTTTCATGTAATCTTCATAATTTATACACATTTTTAGTTTGCGACGTGTATCGGCGCCTGCGGCCGCGTACGAACGTAAGCCTGTTGCTCACTTTGTAGACTTCGTACTCCATACCAATGTATACCGAGTATCGCTTTTGGAATATCATTACATGAACATAAATTTATTTTCTACGTCCACAGTTACTTATGCTTGTTTGTATTGGGCAATAGCTAACTTACGTTGATTACGATTGAAAAAATTTACAAGCACTATGGATGATGATTGCCTTTCTATTATTAATTTATTTTTACCAGTTCAGTTTCTACATGAAACATACATAAGTTAAGTAATAAAGTGCAACTAATGGATTAAAACGAAAAAGAAATAATCTCATAATTTATACAAACGGTAAATAGAGCCACCTACTAAAATCCGTTCAATCAACTTACATAATAAAATAATTAGTATTCATAAAAACATAATTGATCGGTGTAGTAGCGAGCCAATTACTCGTCTTGTCCTCTAATATCTGCCTACACATGAATATATCGCGGGGACTCATCGTTGCGCAACTGAATACAGTTTAATGTAATTAGGTTGCCAGATCTAAATGTCACTGTTCTGAGCGTCGATGCCGTCTGCTTCATTGACATGTAATCGCATAAATTTATTATAATATATCATCTTAACATACTCTTGATGAATCAAGCTGAGATGTAACAACTAATTGTCTTGTTCCTATTGGAAGTGTTGTTAAGGGGCCTAGAATCAATGTGTATAGTATATGAAATAAACATTAAAGGATAAAATACATCAACATTTAATGCTTTTACGTCAGTTGTGATTTATGTTGTAAAGGGCGCGTTCCGTAAGCTTGTTCCCGGGAGGGATGCCGCAGAGTGAAAGGCTATGGAGCACCTCCTGCGGCGGCGCACGGCCACTACGAGTGCCCCGGCCCTCCGTCAGGTGGCGTGCACAAATAACGCAATAAATACGCGCTTATCGCAAATCAGCTCATCTCAACGAGGGCCGATTTATTCATGAGTACTACGCATGAGTTTAACCCTGCTTACATTTATCATCGGAACGCGGCTCAGTCAATTAAATTAAACCGGACCACCGATGACAGCTCCGTACTAGATACGCTCTCTTCGTATGTGACTGTTATTTATGACGTGGGTATGTATAGTTCCTGCATCGCGCCTCAGCGGGGTGGGTAAAAACTCTAAGCGATATTGATACAAATTGTTCTCGAGTTATGTTAAACATAAGCCAAACACCATAACTATCTATTTCCCGCCTTCAGCTTCAGCTGCAAAAAGCAAACAAATTTTACAATTTTAACGAATTCTGAGTTTCTTGAATGTAGGAAATGTTTTAATTGAATACCTATTCATACCTACGTGTATTATGTATGTGCCTACCTAATATGAGTACTAAGTGAAACAGTAACTAAAATCTGCTACCTAAATTTATTTTAAAATAAATATCACTCTACCTTTTTTTCTTAGAGGAATGACGTGAAGTACAATGCAGTCAACGCTATAAAATTACATAAATATGAAAAGGGCAATGAACGATACATGCTTAGAAAAAGAGATTTTATCTAAGATTCTGACCTCAACAAAAGCCAAAACAGTATAAAACACCAATAACTATTGTCTCATGTGATTAATCTATTATAATAATATAAATATATATTTCAGAATTATTTGAGTAAAATTTAATTTTACATCGCACATGCGATGTCCTCATTGATACTTTGTTATCTCCGCCGACAAGGCCCTGCTTTTAACACGCTAAACACTTTATACGTTCATCACAACATTATCCTTTCGACACGGTAGCACTAATTGGATAAAACATCTAAACAAAAAACGTCTAAGAAACAAACACTTTAATAACACGGACGTTCGTAATTTTGAGGCGCAAAGGGAATTTCCATTTAACATGTGAATTGGATGTGTCGGGTCGGCGCGAGAGCTGTCATTAGAGGGCGTTGCAGGTTCGGTGCAAGCGTTAGAGGTTGGGACGATGCGACACCCGAAGGCAACAACCTCAACAGGCTGTGATTGATGGGCGGTCGAGCCACGCATCCAATGATTGTTAGTGTTTAACTAACAGTTACCATTCAACAGATCTTGATTGATGGAGTAATGATATAAAGTAAACAAGCGGTCGCATCGGTAGGTGTGTAACATCCGTCGCTCAAGGCGTACTTATGCCCATCACTCAAAATTTGTTACCGACAGTTTCGATAGTTTCAATCAAAACTAACTTTCAATCTGGCTAAACATCCAATACATTAACTGAAGTTTTATTGGATGTACATAATGTGTGTTAATAAATCATAAATAATATTTCTATGAATAGCCGCTAGCAGTCAATTATATTCTGAATAAACACGGATTTATTGATACTATACTACGAACATTTCCATAGATTCATCAACATGTTGACTATTTACACATTGTTATACATTGAGATCGATTTATAGTAGCTATAGAATTTGCAACTATTGTCCCATTAAATTTAACCGTCTTCGTGTGCCGGTTCTCAATGTATCACTTTTCTATTAACGTAGTTATACTATAGCTATTAGATGTCGCTCTCAACGCTTACAAGAACTTTAATAAAAATACTATTGATCAACGAAAACGTTTATATATGTGAAAAGTACCAAAGAAGAAAACCACATCACCACATATTCGAAAACATGTAACAATCGCAATCGGACCGACTAAAACTCCATTGTGTCCCACTCTTCGCCTGAGATGGAAGGGATCCATTCCGACCCGCTCATGAATCTTGTCCTGGAGCAACATTCTCTCTGCTGTCATTTCGATTTTATCATTCTGAGGTATTTGTCGTCTTAGGGGCGTTTTTGACCCGATGACGGTTACTACTAATTCTTGCATGAAATGTATGTGCCCATTCCCATTGCCCAGCAATGAGTTTGGTGACAGTGACCTTTCCCTATATTGCTCGTTGTAGCCATTCTATGCTTTTACATAATCTCTGCACAAATATAAATAAATGAGATAGATAGAAATATATACATATATTTTACGCCAGTTGTCTGGTAGGAGTTGGATGCGAGAAGCCCAGGATCAAACCAATTGAAGAGATTTATCTTCAGCAGGGACTGCGACAGGTTGATGATAATGATTACACAATATACTGCTGTAACACTATCTTTTTAAAACAGTCACAATCACACCTTGTTATAAAATAGAATAGAGCAGAATGAATAGAACAGAACAGAACAGAACAGAACAGAACAGAACAGAACAGAACAGAACAGAACAGAACAGAACAGAACAGAACAGAACAGAACAGAACAGAACAGAACAGAACAGAACAGAACAGAACAGAACAGAACAGAACAGAACAGAACAGAACAGAAAAGAACAGAACAGAACAGAACAGAACAGAACAGAACGGAATAGAATAGAATAGAATACCAACCGCTGGATAATTAAACCCCAAGACCTAGTTATCTAGACCGTAAATACTTTTCATAGTTCGTAAACTTGAGAGTTTTTAAATAAACCTTCATAAAAAATGTCCGTATGTTTTTACAAAGTTTAAAAGTAATTTGCCTGTAAATGTAAAGACATTTACAGGCAATTTTTTTGCGGTAATATAATAACGAGTCGACAGTTTATATTATCACATACATTGTTATCTATGAATGGTGGTCTACGATTTCCCATAAGTAAAATTAGCACAAATCAACATCTTTCAAAAACAAAATCTGTTATATCAGAAAAGTGTCACTACATATTATGATCATCGTTAAAACAACTAACATTTTCTGTTAAAATATAAATTCTACTTTTATATAATATATCAAATCGCAATATAGTTTTTAAAGACGACTCCTACATCTATACAAATAATTAAAATTGAAGTGGTTATTCCTAATTTCAAATAAACAGCTTTTTACGAAATGCGTGTAAAAGTGTATACGATACTTACTACAAAAATTTATTCTTGTCTGTCTGTTTGTTCCGGGTAATCTCTGGCACCGCTGGACTGATTTTGACGGGACTTCCCATTGGCAGATAGCTGGTTATATAAGGAGTTACTTATGCTACTTTTAATGCTCTGGCTTTGCCCCGTGGCGAAACCTGCGGTTGTTGTTGTAAGGTACAACTATAACTGCGGTTACACCGCGGGTCTCAGTTATTTAAGATATATATTCAGTGTCGTGGGTGACTTTGCATATATACATAAAACGAACTCAAAGAACACCCAAACTCAGAACAATAACTTATAGTTTTCATATAGTGTTGTCCCATGTGGGGATCGAACACGAACCCACACTACTCAGCGTAGTCGGAAGGAGCTTGATGCTTACTTTAATCACTGTGCCATTTATGATAATATTCAAATATCTGTTACAGATAATAACATCATTGTTTCATTATGCTATAAATATTTAAAATTATCGTGTTAGTTGTTACCAAACTCCTGCACAATGGCTCGTGTTAGTTGTTACCAAACTCCTGCACAATGGCTGGACCGATTTTTATGAAAATTTGTGTGCATATCGGGTAGGTCTGGGAATCGGCTAACTTCTATTTCTCATACCCCTAACTGATAAGGGTGACCCACTCATAAATATTTAATTTAAATATTTTTTCACAGAAAACCGGTGTGAAACAGCGCTTGCGCTGTGTTTCACCGAGTG
The DNA here is from genome assembly GCA_003709505.1 of Hyphantria cunea. Classification (NCBI taxonomy): domain Eukaryota; kingdom Metazoa; phylum Arthropoda; class Insecta; order Lepidoptera; family Erebidae; genus Hyphantria; species Hyphantria cunea. The sequence continues at coordinate 489,834 of PKRV01000616.1, forward strand.
AGTGAGGATACCGAAGGCAAACTCCAACCTCTCCTCCATCCCCCTCCCCATCATATCATTTAATATCATGCGATACATCTTATCGTTGCTGCCCATTCCATAAATTTTTTATAAAAGATTTTTTATAAATCTAATTTTTATTTTTCTGTCATTTTTTTATAAATGGCAAACAACGTTTGTCGTGTCAGCTAGCTAGTGAATATATAAAAGTAGATAAAAGTAATTTGTAGTATCGATTCAATTTCAATCGAATAAACATACAATAAACTAAAACAACACGATACTCTATTTTACGAAAAAAACATGAAGATGTCGATTTCAATCGCCACCATTTCAAGATAATTAAGGCGTTATGATCAAAAATTTACACTTAACGATTATTTCCGGCCACATTGACCCACGAGGCCGGTGCTCTATCGAGATGGGCTTTACACTTCGCTTTGGTCTATCACGTACATTTAATATTATAAGCTATTAGGCGCCTCGCCAGCCCTTCATTACTGTGTCCATATCATAATACGGAATTGTCTGTTCAACGTTTAGATTTTATACTTTTTACTTTCATTGAGTGTAAAACAAAAAGGCGGGACCGTCGGCGCCGGCCATTGTTCTCCACTGCCATTCGTCGCACTTCATGCTATTCACATTCAAATTAAATGCCTTGTGTACAAAATTAATTTGTCTTTTGTCTTAGCTGAGGGCTGGACGAGCGCTGCTGACATGTCACGGCACGGCAGGGTGCTCCGAACATGCCATGAGTAATGCGCATGAGAAAATGCATAGATTTAAACTTAATTCTATTATTTGATTTATACGTCAATTGAGATTGTTCTGTATTGCGAATTCGATGATTCTAAAGCAATGTGAAACTAGAGTTATTATACATAAAAAAGCTCAAGTTATTATACATAAAAGAGTTCAAAAAGCATCGCGGATTTTGAATTTTCGCGGGTTACGTATATTCAAATTTCGATTCTTTTGTGGCGTTATGTTGGTACATATGTCTCTCACTTATGTTGACAAGTTCGGCCATTCAAATGTTCAGTTAATTGTTGACATCTGCTTTGCTTGCGCGTGTTTTAGTTCCATGTCGTGCCATTCGAGTTTAATCGGTAATTTGGGCATGAGACGGGTCGCCGCAAAATTCGTCCCAAAATTGCTCAATTTCGATCAAAAACAGCATCGCATGAACGTTGCTAATGAGATGTTGGAATCTGTTCGTGATTTTTTCTCGTTTCTGTGACTTTTTCTTGTTCTCGAAACTGAAGAGGCCCATGAAAGGACGACGCTACGCCACGATTGACGAAATAAAGACGGCATCGAAGGAGGAGCTGAACAAGATGCAAAAAAATGATTTTTTGTAGTGCTTCGAAGATTAGAAAAAACGTTGGCACAAGTGTATAATATCCCAGGGGGATTACTTTGAAGGGGACAAAATAGATATTCACGAATAAATAAATAATTTTTGAAAATTCTATTAATTTGACAAATGATAACTTGCTACACGTAATAAATTATTAAGCTTATTAGCAGTAACTGTAATAGGCATAATGATATTAGGACATTTAAAATGAACTTATTTACCGCAATTCGTAAGTACCCACAAATATGTATATATATGATATCTTTATCGTATTACATATATTACTAAGCGTCATATCTCTAAAGCTAAGTGTACTTATACTGAGTGAGATATTATCAGTAGGTAAAACACGTGTAAAGCCTTATACGATTAGGCGGTTGTGCAAGCAAATTTTAGCTCACGCTGCAGAATATATACTAACTCTGCCTATATCTTTATCACGTTATCACCTTGCTATCAACTTGGAGTATCAGGTTCATTATTATCATTGATAAAAAGTAAAATAAATTATTGTCATCTGAACTACTTTCAATTCGCAGAAGAAAAGTGAATACAGTAAATAATCATGACACTTCAATTTGTCGTGACACACTTACCTAAGGTTATGAATACATTGTTCCTATCAAAATATACATAAAGATTTATGAGCCGTCACAATGTCAACAGTTAATTTCATTTTATACGTCACTTGGATGCTTCATTGAATGTCATTGTTTTATTTTGTTTCCATATCAGTAAAGTGTAATACATTGTTAATCAACGCCTGTGTTTATGGCAATAACATCTCAAAAACCTTTACTAATATCAATTCAACTTTTCTTTTAGCTCTTATGAAACATCACTTTGGGATGTGAGATAATTTCAACTAACAAATAAGCCTGTCCAAAACGAACAAGCGGGCACGCTTCATTGTTGAAACATAACCGTGACGAAAACATTGCACCCCGCCTCTCTAATAACAGAGCTTTAGTTACGTATAATTAAAAACTCAAACATCGACAACTAACAAATCATGGACCTCACCAAAGAAATGAATCATTGAACGTCAATTAAGCTATTATTAAAGAACAGATAGATTATTAAAAATCACAATAGTCCGTTCTATGAAATAAAAATCACCGGTGAATCAGAGCCCCACCCGTGACGACTTACTCGCTTTATCTTAATATCTCGCTACAAAGGTGGCAAAACAAGTATGACTATCAAAGCCCATAAATAATATAATGCAAGTCCAGCCAGTATTATTCTGACCAGTGTTTGTGATAAATACATAGAAGAGGACATAGCGAGTGCGATCGAGATGATATTTCAAGCATTCACAGTTCTTAATTAATATTCCATGACTCGACACAACGTTAGAGATTTGTAATAATAGAACTATGAGTATCATTATATTCGATTAAAGCTACTAATTTGTGATAATTGTTCATCATAGGAAAAAATCATATAAATTAGACTAATTCGACCAAAACACAGAATATAAATTTATTCTAAGATTAGTTTTGAAGAGCGTCCATAATACAGGGTACATATGATTTTATTATTTTTGGTCGATAGCATAGGAATTGTTCCGTGTCATTATCTTTATATTTCAAACGTTTAGCTGTTGCCGTTATTAATATCGAGCAAAAAACTGTAAAAATCAGATTTGTTGTATGGGAGTCGAACCCCTTAAAAATTTATTTTATTCAGAAAATCTTCGCGTACGGAACCATAAAAAATAAGTAGCAGTGTAATCGAGTACTCGGTCGAGCGAAAAATCATATTACGAACTGTAAATATTTGAACAATCTGTGAGCACACTAGTTGTTATTTCTTATTCTTTTCTTTCTTTCTTCACTTTCAAACTTATCAATATAAATTTGATGTGTTTGAAAGTGTTGCTGAGTGACGAATTCGTGGGTAATAAAATTTTGACGCTTGCTGTCGCTGATGCGAGCGCATCTGATACTATTGATGCATGTAATTGTTGACTGTCGACAGCTCAAATAATGGACGACTTAATATTCCGTACAAAGTAATACTTTGGTCACGTTAATTGAAATTTTAGTTATTAATTTATTTGAAAGATTATTTTACAACTTCATGCACTCGTGTATATCGATGGACTAAATGTACGGGGTGTAGAGATTAGAGATCGGATAGGGAAAGTGCATCGAGGTTACAATTGTAATCTGCAACAGATGCATAGATGCATATGCAATGGACATAATGGACATAAAGTAACATTTATTTTATTTTATAGTATATTTTGATCATTGACGAACCATTAGAAGATCAGAATAAAATCATGAAGATAGTTTGCTTCCATTCCATTTCATCATAAAACCATGAACCTTTGATAAAAGAAATAAATACGAGGTCGTATGATTATTGTAGGTAAAATCTGAAGAGTTGGGTAAGGACAATTCCCAGAACGTTGAGCGAGACACTAAAGGACTCGCATCGAGACGACGTTACCTGACCATCGAACGGCACTTGAAACCTGTCTCGATCAATCCACCTCTTGTTGTTCGTGTTAAATAAAAAGCGCTTTTAAAATACCAACCGAATGAGCCAGTTGACACTTGTCATTCCGGTCCTCAATCCTTTATATTTGTCTTGAAATGTGATGACAGTGGTACAAATTACGAGTACAAATCTGTGCGTCGTTCATAACGCGCTATCTGACGCGTGTGATGGATGCGCGCGCGACGCCCGCTCCGTTCGGATCATTGCCTTGTAATTAATACGAGCGGTGCTGGGCCTATGGGAATCGATGTCGCTTTGAGACGTTTTCCACTTCATAAGGTAACGCTGTCATGCCCTGCGTCTTTGATACGAAAATCATTTCAATTATTGTTTTAATTTTTTGATATTTGCTTGTGTTGCTTTCAACAATAATATATTTGGTAAAAAATCATATTAAACCATTATATAATCGATAAATAAAGTCGGTAAGATAAAAAAATTATGTTAATGAATTCAGCTTATATTAGAAAGCTACTACCATTGAGACCATTTGGATAGAACTATGTACTAAAAACTAATTTTATTTGGTTTGTGTATTGTTTATAAGTCTCAGAATCTTACCCAGTTACGCCCAAGGCTGTTTAATTTCATAAAGAAAATTTTGTACAAAAACCATATCACCGCTACGGCTGGTAATAATTACAAAAAAGTGGTTATTTTACTATAAAAAGTTCAAAACATATATACCACATTTTGAAATCATTTTACTCTTCGATGTGAAAACAAAACATTCTTAATACTCCGAAGATATTTACAGAGACTAGTATGATATTATAAGGGAAATAATTTCCTTTTCATGCGTTCTAAATCAGTAAACATAATTTAAAAATAACGAGTGAATCGTAAAATTCTTGTAGTAATAAGGGTCTAGTTGGCGCAGGCGCATGCCGCGGACACATGCTATTGTTGAGCGCAATTTACCGCCACTTCAATCGCTGAAATATTTCGTGCAACGGGCATGTCCAATTGCTAACGAGCCGACTGCGACGCATAAATGAATAAGCACCTCATGCATAGACCAAGTGATTGTACTTGAACGTTACTGGGCACTTCTAAAGATTTACAGGAAAATAAATGTCGAGAGTAAGAAAATTGATAAATTTACATACAAAGTCATGCATAGTTTAAGGTTTTGTTGTGTGTATTCAGAAAGAAAAAATAAAAGGATTTAAATATAGAAAACTTTAAACGATCTTAGGCAAAATATAAAAGATTTATATTCTTTTAACGCCACAATCTTGGAACAGACTAATAATTACGTTGCTTTGTGTCGTATATGCATACAATCTTCAACGAAATTGTCATCTAATAAATGACAGTTCTTATTGACTGTAAATCTATATATCACCTTCCTCATTACCTCAAAATGCACATTTAAATATTGAGCCATCATAGCGTGGATCGCCATACTGCATTATCCGCATTCGCAATGACAATGGTGACCGCCATTCTCGGCTGTAATTTTGGCAAGCCAAATTTAAAATTCTCTATGGTTTGTACATTTTGCATAATTCTATTCTTTACACAATTCCTCTTATATACTGTAAGATAATATAATTTTTAATAAAAAAAAACTTAATACCTATCTGTATCCCTCGTATCTTTATTCTAATGCGTATGCATCGAAAGTGGGAATTAGCCGCACTTATCCCGTCTAATGGATCGCTGCACGTGTATGCTGGCCATTGTATTCTCTATTTCAACTAAGCCGTAAGGGCTGGCCCTTAGACGCCTTACAAAAGTAATAAAATAAATAAAAAATATACTGAGTATACCATATCCAAACGATTTAGATTAAGGTTTTAACCTAACCTAAAAATAATAAAATACTTGAAAAATTACTACACGAATGAAAAATTTAAAACAAAAGAGGAAAATAGCAAATCAAAAGGCATAGCAACTTGAAAAAATTAAAATATTTGTAATGTTTTGTATGTGAAGTGTGATTTTAATGTACAAACCATAACATGGACATTTAAGGCATATGTCTAAAGATTTCCCATACGAGGTTCTATTCCACGTAGCCCCGAGGCGCGAGCCGTACGCCCGTCATTCATTCAACGTACGCACTTTGTTTAGCCAACATTAACTCCAGACAATTATCTTCACCGGCAATCTGTCTGTGAACTTTCATAAAACCTATCATTCTAAGTTACTAGATACAACTTGACCTTTCCTCAATAACAAGAAAGTCTTACTATAATTTTTTTCTTGACATTAACAAAAATATTCTTGTTAGCTGGAAGTAAGTCTGACTCATATTTCCTAAAATTCATTAAGTTAATGATATTTTTTATATTATATCTCCTAGATGCAAATGATTATTTCTTTTATACAAATATGGTTAATTTATACGGAACAAACTTGCACTACCGCCTGTCGTCTGTCGGTCAACTTATGACGTAATTTTAGTCAGTTCATAATATACAATATAAGCATTGAATGAAGCACATAAACAATATGCACTGCTGTCGTGTCCTTCTTTATGGAAGTATAGTGAATAAAATAAGCATGTTGGTTACGATTGCTTGTAAGAATCACTATACATGGAGGAACATGCGTTTATAAGAAAAATAAACTTAGAGAACATTATTGCTAAAAGAGTAATATTTAGTTAAATTAACAAGGCTTAAATTTAGGCGCTTAGGTTTCAGTCTTTAGTTTACCTAGAAAATAATTATAAAACTTGCCCTTTAAAGAGGACATACGTAAAATCACTTCTAGAGGAAATTAAACCCGAAAACTAACTGCTTAGAAAGCTCTACCTCATTTTGCATTGATGGCTTCAAATACTAATAAACACAGGCGTGTGTTTTGACTTCCTTATGTGCATATAATTCTTTACAAGCGGCGGGAACCTTCCTTCAGTGTACATTCCACAATGAGTCCTAACGGATTGGCCTCCGACCCACCTTATAGGCCGACTGGCACGTCAGATTCCATTACACTTGTCTGCTTTATTGTCTATAAAGCCTTAAGTGTCGATGATCTCTCGGCGACATATCAACCGATTCTTATTTCATCATTCTTTACAAAGAAAGAAATTACACAATTTACACCGATGCTATCTTAAATGACTATTTCAAATGTAACGCTACAATAAAAAACCCAAAACTTACCACAAAAGAATGGGTCGTTTACAACATCGTGCTCCATTCACGGGTTAATAGTAAAATAATATAGCTGGCCGCCGACAAACATATATTTGTAACAAAGACGTGTAAAATTTCTCAAACGTCAGATTTATACGGCAATCTCCGTCAGTATTTTAGACGCTGCGACTATTTAGTCGAGTCGAGAACACGTGTGTGTAACTGAATCGCTTACAAAAGATTAAAAGGTGGTAATTTGACGTTGATTTAGGAACAGTGAGACTGCTTTCATCGCACGGATTGTCTTACCCCAGATCGAGCGAACCGTTTTGTCTATGTAAGACGCTCAGTACCTTTATTATGTATAAATTTATTATTCGAGACGTTAATAAATTTTAAGGTAGTAACTGATTAGTTTTCATTTACTAGGAACATCATGACAGTGATCCCGGCAGTTACAGAACAGGACTGCACTTACCCATTGGTTTCAAGCGCTCAACAATAATTAATAGTTTAAGACTAATAATAGCTGTTTAACCCTGAGTCTATATGTATTTTAACACTTGGGACAATAAGCTATTCAATTATATTGACGACTGAACGAGGATATAAATCATCATCATACATACACATCAGTGGCCTTAATGGCCTTAACCCTCTCAGGAGAGGGTTAAGGCCATACGTCCACACGCTGGCGAAGTGCGGGTAGGGGACTGGCATGACTACGTTGTGGCTACGTAATCTTACCGTTGGATGTTTTCTAGCCGCCCAAAGGCCTCCAAATAAGCTTCACGGCTGTTATCCTATTATAACAACTGGGACCGACTGCTTAACGTGACCTCCGAATCACGGAGACGCTCATGGTACGCTCAGCGGTCACCCATCCAGGTACTGACCGCACCGTTGTTGCTTACCCTCGGTGATTGTTTGTAATCATCGAGTGCAACTGGGCTATGAGTGCCTCAAGGATATATATATAATATAATCATATATCAGGTCACTGACAGGGACGGTGAAATTATTATATTGAAGTTAATAATTATTGGTCTACTAACGGAACTTAAAAGTTTTAATTCAATGAGAGTATATTCCTTTACTATCCATTATAAAATGGTGAAGGATGAAAAGACTGACAGAAATATTCTGTGAATGTATGCCACAAATGTTTTAATTTCTTAAAATTACCACGAACCGATAAAAATGATCTGGTAATGTGTAAAAGTTCTGCTTTTTTGGCTACTATTTACTTTCATGAATAAAAAAACAACAAAAAGTTACTTAAACTAAGTATTTTTAAGCTTTTTATACATTTTTTCAACCTACAAAGTAGCACAAGTGTACATAAAGATATGAAAGTTTTCTAAAGTTATGTATTATACCTCTGAATACGTGATAAAATAAAAGATTTTTTTGCAAGTAATACTGAAACACGCATTGTATGAATTTTCGTAAATTAGCTTTTTTTAAATACCATAATATTTTAACTCCTAAGTGCTTTAATATAATTTTGGTTTGGGTTAGTTTTTTGTATGTTTTACAAATTCATCTGTGTTATATGACTAACTACTATTAGTTAGTCTCCAATGAGTAACTTTAAATATATAAGTTCTCTCTTTTCTCTTTGGCGTGAATACACAAGAGAAGAAAAGAGGATGTTAGTAAAATGCATAGCGATTGTTCTAGAATTTGCAATAAAGGCTGTTATTAGTTTTGAACGTGACACTGCGACAAAAAGATAATGCAGAAGCACCCTCAGTAACCCGCCATAGTGTAGGTCATCATACTGCATTGTTGAATTGTCCGCATTTGCAATGGATATGGTGGCCACCACTCCCGGATCCTGTCATGCTTTCCATCAGGTAGAGAAGAGTCACTTTGGCGGTCTCATACATAAAAAAACTAGTTTTTTCAATAAATCGTGATTGCAAGCGCGTGCGCGCGATTTTGTGGATTGCAGTTGTGACCAGCGCGCAAAGTTAGCGGGAGCGGCGCTCGGCGCATGATGTCATCGGCTCAACTTAAATGTTATTTTCCGTCGCTTGCTGTCGCGTGGGTGCGGCAACCACTATCGGCTGTGGTCATACCAAACCCACAAAATCTTTTTTGATATTACTTTTATTAAATTTATTATTTGGTACCTACTCCAATTTACCTGATGCGATTTGGGTGGTTGACTGAGAAAAAAAACACAATAAAAATTCTTATGTTAAAACTTTGATTTCAGTTCCTTTTTTTTGTTAATGACTTTTATTCAATCATTTTGGCACTGTAAATAATACTCCTTTATGTTCTCAAAATGCATACGACATTTGCAACCTTCGTAAACTTACACTGTGATCCCATTACTTTGAAAAAAATTATATCAAAATGAAAGGAGGTAACCTTTAAATTTATACATTAGTTGATCACTATATAAGCTGTAAAAAGTTTATTTTATGGAATCGCGGGCAAAGGAGCAGTCGTATCGCACTCACTCGGTGAAACACAACGCAAGCGCTATATCACACCGGTTTGCTGTGAGGCCGTGGTATCACTCATGTCGAGCCGGCCCATTCATGCCGAAGCGTGGCTCTCCCACAGATAATTTTATTTTATCCATTTCTTTACATACCTCACACGTAATTAATTGGCTGTATTGTTTTGTGCTTAGTGTGGGCACGGCACGCGCTAAAGTTATGAATGAAATAACGTTTTGCAAGAGCGGATGTTGCGAGGTTGCTTGTCGAATTAGGTTTAGAGCCTTATGAAGGCTTGATGAATGAACCGCTGCTCCCCCGTGCATACCGCACACCCGCAACTGTACTGTGTTTTATTGTATTGTGTATTTAAGATCAAGTGATAATTGTGGCCAACAGGTCAACGCTTTTGAGATTTGACCTGCATGTTTTATTTATTAAACGTGTTGGATTTTCAACACTTTTAACACTTTTTTATTGTAACAATTAGATTATAAAATAGCCTAAGTTAAAAATTTTTAGATTGACAAATAGACAATCCGTTATAAAATTAACAACATACAAAAATAACAAAAAAATATGTCAAAGCTATTTCACTGCAGATTAATAAAAAAGCGGAACCAATTATTTTTTAATAATTATTTATAATTTCTATAAATTTCTTTCAATGTAAGTGGTAATAAATTAGATACTAAATTGTTTACTTGTTATATTAGTTAATAGAAATTTATAAGTGACCGCATCTCATTATAAGACGTACTCAATAAGAAACTTTATATTGAGTCATCAACAGAAACTTCAAGGCAATAAGTGTATCATTAAAAATAAAAAATTCTAAAAGAATATTTTTTCGTCTTAATTTGTATTTGACAATAGCAGATAGGAGTAGTTAGGTGACAAACACACATACAGAATAAATAGAATAGAATAGAATACACTTTATTATACGACTGATATAAGAGTTTACCTAAATTTTTAGTTCACATAATACATCAATTGAATTACCGTGTACAAATGGCGGCCTTATCGCTAAAAAGCAATTGCAGACAAGGCAGGCAACCTTGGGATGGAGAAAAATATTGTATATATATAAATGTTGTATATTGTATATATATAAATGTATAAATGTTGTATATATATATATATATATATATATATATATATATATATATATATATATATATATATATATATATATGTAGTCTGAATTCTATATATATTTTGCATTCTATATATTAATCTGTCTAAATTTTGCCTTGTAATGTCTTTTGTTTGTGCCTAAGGCTCAGTAAGACTGATAAAAAATATTTTTTCAAAGAGTAGAAGTCTAATGTTAATTGTAAATGTTTTATCAACTCTTTTTCTTGAACACGACGTATTTAGAAGATAATAATTTTAGAGAAGCAAAGTAAATAATTGAAAAAAAAATGTCAAAGCTATTTCACTGATTGGTTATCAGGGTATCGGTTATATAGAATAATAGTAATAGTAGTAGAACTTTAAGCGTCCTCGAAGAGTACTTTATCCATATTGTAACATGTTCTTGATAGTAAAAGACACGACATCCATTACATACTATAAATGCTTCGTAGAACTTTGAAACAATATATTTTTTATAATCTACACAATTTACAAATTTATCGCGAAATAAATAGTTGAAGATAGGACTCCTTTCTTCTCTAATAACTTGAGCCACGCTTCGACATGAATGGACTGGCTCGACCGGATACCGTGATACCACGGCCTCACGGAAACCGGTGTGAAACAGAGCTTGCGCTGTGTTTTACCGAGTGTTTTAGGATACCGGAGGCCCATGTCCCAATCCCCCATCCCCCTCCCCATCCCCCGAAGGCCAGCAACGCACATGTGACGCCCCTGGTGGTGCCAGTGTCTAAGGGCGGCGGTAATCACTTACCATCAGGTGATAAGCCTGCTCGTTTGCCTCTTATTTCACAAAAAAACAGTTGTCAAATTTCTTCTCAGTGTATTACTGCTTAGTGTTATTGAGTATTTTACTATATATAATCTTCTCTATTCTCTATCTGTCTGTTCTGTAATCATCATCACTAGCGTCTAATTGTCCACTGCTGGATATTTGATTTTGATAACATTTTAGCCTACTGTCCTATCCTAGTCACTCGAGTTGATATAAGATTCATTAAAAGTTTACCTTCCCCTTTCATGGGTATTTTCCTGTGAGATTTGCTTCCTTAATCAGCTTCTACGACATCCATCGGAAGAGCAAAAAGTGTCACCACTCCACCATTCCCGAGAGAATCCTCTATCGATCTGTACTAGCAATATTATATTCCATCCAGTGTCCTCTTTTAACTACCTTTCTCTTTCATTTAATTTAGTGTTTCAATCATCGAAAAATAATCAAAGAATCGATAAATAATAAATATCACTTACATAAGATCATTCAAATTATATTCTCAATGCAAACTTGACGTCAACATCCATTTATAAATAAATTAAAACCATTGGCTTATAAAAGTTTATGACTTGTGTCTTAAATAAACGTGTTCATGGCTATAAATACTGCAGTAATTACACATCGAGTATAATTGCACACCACTTACATCGATTACTTCGATTAATTTGTTTAATATTGTCAATAATATCGATTATGGTGAAATTGATTTCGTTATTCGTTTTATTTGTTATACTGGATTTTTTTTATAACATCGATTTAAAAGAACTTTATTTCTTCACAGTTTATATTAGAGACATATGAATATTACCTTTCGATATAATAAGCTTTTTAGATTTGACCTATATGGCTGGTATTAAAATGATCGGTTATATATTTCGGGACTTAAATGAGTCAGTAGTTATTATTAGAAATCTGGACAATGCAAATAGTTAATTGAACATAATTCTCGTGCCACGTTGTTGCTCTAGATGAACTTGGAAACTATTTAATCGATTTTCACGTTTCTTTGTTTAAATACGTATTTAGTAAGCGTGCCTAAGACAGGATAATTAACATAACGCTTACACCAGTTTGGGCCGAGCATGATTGAAAAGAGACGCAGTCGAAATTGCGTGGGTTAGCTAGTATGTATATAGATGCATAGTTAAATATTATATTACATTATCAATTATTAATATGAAAATAACTTGATATACTTTTACAGTAAAATATTTCATTTGTGGAGGACTAACCCGTTCCTCGAAAATACTAATACCTATTGTATTATGTTTAGATTAATCTATACATTAGTACTAGAAATGAATATAAATGAGAATACATCCAATACATGCATAGAATATCGAAACTTTTAGTGTAGCTTTTGAATGCATGGTTGGCTTAGCTAGTGGTTTAAGCGGTCGCTACACCGCTTTCTACAGCGCTGAGTGTTGTGGGTTCAAATCCCACAAAAGACTGTCCTATACGTGATTCATAAATTGTAGTTCTAAGTCTGAGTATTCTTTGAGTACATTTCATGTATGTTTGTAAAGTCCTCCGCGATACAGGATATTCATTCCTGATGAGGGAGTGGTCTTTTTTTTAAATCTATACGAGCGTGAGTCAGAATCATTAAAAAAGGTAAATTAAAAAAAAATGTACACTGCCCAAGTAGGAATAATATCAAAGCTACAAGTAACCTTTAACAAACGAATACATATAAATCGCTGTGACGCTGCTGAGTGCATTGCCAACACATGTCCTTGCTCATTAGTTGCAAGCTATCTAAGCGTGTCGTACCGCTCCGAGTGTCAAAGTCAAGATTGACGGGCGTCAGTGGCCGAGTGAAATGTAGCAAATGCATGAGCTGCTGCGAGCAGCCCCTCCCCTCTTGGGCTTAACATAAAACTTCAATTTGCATAATACATACAGAATATGTAAACTTATCTCCGACACGCCCTTACAAGTGACACGGTCTGAGGTGTGCCTGGATAACATTATTCTCGCTGCGACGATATCCAAGTCTAAATAGATCGCATTTGCAAAGCCACATGTTGTGCGGATTTTATTAGCTCCGCAGATGCGACACTCAGATATTATTCTTATGCGAACATTTCAAATAGTCATATTATATTCATTTATAGCTCCATTTTCCCTTTAGAAAAATGTTCGTAGACTTTATTTCTAACGATTTAATTAAAAATATATTACGGTAATGAACATTAAATTAAATTTAGTGCTATATTTTAAAGTTAAATAACGTCAGATGTTTACCGTACAGTATTCGTGAAAGTAATTACGTCCGGTAGGTACTGCGACCACACTTATACTGAGCCGTTTTTGGCAAGAACATATGATGCTCAAGGCAATAAAGAATGATTTCATTTACCACACGCCAGTGAATATTATCGGCGTAAGGGATCGTTAAAGAGCGACCATTCGTTCCTTATTAGCCTAACACGCGCCGCGAGCCCTATTTCGAATGCAAATAAAATTACAAGGCTACCATAAAAAGTATTTATTAAGACTTTATTCGCGTTTAAAAATTCGTAAAGTCTTATTCAGTCGGATTCGGTGAAGTTTCGAAGTTTTAAAATTATAAACTTACTGTCGTCTTATACTCGGAATGAGACGTAAATGGCAATGTGTGCAAAAGCGGATACAAGGCGACATATCTTTTTTCATGACAGAATCCGACCATTGTTGCATAAAATGTGAGATTAAGGGGTACATACCCTAGAAGGTGAGGCGAGGGCACCCACCGCGCGATCGAGTCACTTCGCTGGCCGCACTGAGCTCCGGCCTCGGCTGGTAATCGATTCATCTTTTATTGCCATTTGATGGCTGCAATATATCGCATATTGGTGTCTTCGGTGTGCATCCGGTCGCACTCGCGACACAACGGCCATCACGTTTCGAATAGCTTTAACTGTTCTCCGTTTGTAAGTACATGCTAAAATAATTACAGTGTTTTGTTGTTATATATTTCCTTCATAAAATCGTTACGAATACTGCAATATTAAAGCTTGATTTAGCTTGATTGGATTAAGACAAAAGGTATAAAGGAAAAGGAAATGAAGCTATAAGAATGGTACTGGAAGTTAAGTTTGAGTGTAATGTAAGAAATGAATTAAGTTATATGTAATGGTAAATCTGTGTCTATAATATCGTTATTTTTTTAAAAAAAGGATGTTATTTTAAACGAATATTTTTATTATTTTAATATTATTATTTCTTTTAATTTTTATCTTACGATTAGTAGTAGATACACAGAATTTAATTCGAAATTTATTTCGTTATTACCTGTTATTATTTACCTGTGACAAAAAAATGATAATATTTATTTATTATTTACCTGCCATGACTTTAGCAGAAATCTGCCATATATAAAAAAAAAATTCTTTCCACATTTTTATACTACCTAGGACTAGCCAACTTCATATCTGTCAGTTCCCTACGGATTATTTGCAATAACCGGTTTGTTCCTCGATACAATTCAATTAATTAATAGAGTTACATATTTGTACAAGGTGTATAAAAACGATTATGTTTGTTTATTCAGTGAAATATTAGATGGAAAGTCATTATAGGATTCGATCATTTTGATGGATACATCGATTCCAAATGCTATTCCATAGCCATTCTAGGAAAATATACAAAATAACACAAATGTTACATCCGCTGATTTAGATTACAAGATCGAATTACTCCGCTATATAGAAGTGATATAAAAGCATTAGCTCATCCGATTATTCTGTAACACAGATAAAATCGTATAATAGCCGTCGTCGGATATAATTTGTGTTGGATCGATTGAAAGGTCAAGCTCGACTAATACGTATTTTCATATCTGTTAACGGAGCGTCCTCTCTCGACTTTCCAATTAAGCAATTTAGATACAAAGTCCGGTTGTCACACGACGTTACACGACTGTAAAACAAGGGCTATCGGTATGATAATACAGTGATGTAAATAACAATAAAGTTATCAGGGAAGGCAACGTTGGCTATGGGTTTTGACAATAAAATGCGTCGTGGAGTGCATCGGGCGACCCGCCGCGCGGTTCTATTAGGATGAGTTTATGGGTACCTTCCATATTGTTGTCATCGAGAATCGTATCACGCGCTTTTCTTATACGATAATAATAATAACTTGAGACATGTCACGTATGGTCATCTCACACTAAGTAGGACTTACATAAATCAATAAATATTTTCGGACATCTAACACACAACGACATCTAGTGTCCCAAACTAAGCAGAGTACCGTATATCATGGGTACTAGACAGATGATATAAATACATAGATGCTTTTTTTGTAAATACATTCATACTATACATAGAAAATATACAAACTCCAAAAAAAGTAATTGCGGACAATTCATTTGTCGCTTGCGCTGCCACTTGCGTCATCGAGCCAGTCACTATAGTAACCAGACTGATGATAAAAATACTCATTTATTTTATAATTAAATACATACTTGATAATTAATCGTAAGACCGCATTTTCAAAGTCAGCGGAGAGCGGATAATAATTTTCAAAAAAAAGTGAAAACGTCATACATACATGCCTTTTTAGCATCATTTTCTATCGTAAATGGGTTTCAGTTTTTACTTTTTATATTTAAAATATTTGGTGCCGTTTTAGTATTAATTTCTTTTAAAGTATATTTTAAATACCATGGAAATATCACAAATGTCAAATAAAAACGGACAAAGTTACCACCAAATACTAATAATATATTATTTTTGAAATGTAACAAGTAACGTCCTTTCCAATGATACGATACACGGCATATTTAACTCAAATTTATTTTTAATACATAACTTTATGGTCACTAGCTTTAGCTGCCTCGGTGGCGCAGTGGTAGCGTACGCGACTTCTGTCCATGAGGTCTCGGGATCGAATCCTGGGTCGGAACAGATATTTGTATGATCCTAAAAAATATTTGTTTCGGAGTTTGGGTGTTTTCTATGTATAGTATGTATTTATTTACAAAAAAAGTATTTATGTATTCATATCATTTGTCTAGTACCCATAATACAAGCTCTGCTTAGTTTGGGACTAGATGGCGTGGTGTGTTTAGATGTCCGAAATATTTATTTATTATTTATTTATTACTAGAGGGCACCACATTAGATTTAGTAACACGTTATATAGCATATAACCAGCGGACGATCAAGATGCTTCTAACGATGTCTTATTTGTCTAATCATCATAATAATAATAATATCAGTTCTTATAAGTAATTGAGGAGCTATGAGGAAACAGATGAACATATATAGCCTGTCAAAATCACCACCCTCTTCTGGCTTTACCATCGTTGGCTAATTAGGAGGGTATAAGGACGCTATGCTCATCCACTTATAGGAAACTATAGAAAGCTCAATGAAAAGAAAAACATCAACCAAGCGAACAAAATTACAAGTAATAAATATGATTAAAATGTTTTAATAGCAACAAAGTAAATAAAATATTAGTAATTAAATAAACTTTGAAAAATTAACAAAATTTAAATAGTTAATTACAAGAGATTGCTATTTTAATCCATTCCTATATGACACCGCCACTTTTTTAGACTAGCGTTGCCCGCGGTTACCTGCTGTGGAAGTTATACCGCGATAAGTAGTAACACCGTGGGGCTCAGCCAGCTTAAAAATAAATATTGCTAATCAAAAATATTGTTATTGATCTTTAACGAAATCCTATAATTAAGTTTTCTATACTTATAATACACCCCCTTATTTATCAAACACAAGCGAAGCGCGTTGAAGTCTTTTGTTCGTATCATCGACCACGAGACAAAACATCTACGAGCAAGTCAAGCAAGGCGTTTAATAAATCAATATTGACAAAATTAACATCCAGTGTTAATTACGCACAATAGTTTGTATTAGCTAGTTTAATCTATTGCCATTTAAATAACAGATGAAGTGCAACATCAAGAGAGCATAGTGAACCGGTCTGGAGGCTGCATTATTCGGAACCTGTTTGTGTTGCTCTAATTAACAATACACAAATCGGACCTTGTATGCAAATGAGGCGGGAGTGAGACGGGCCGTGCGCCTGCGCCTGCGCCTGTGCCGGCCACATGACTTGAATATCATCTTTGGTAACAAACATACACTGATTTTTATTGGGGGGAATCAAACTTTACAGTTATAAATCAATGTTTAATGTTTTTTTCATCCTCCGAAGATAAAATTAATTCACCTTTTATTCTGTGTGGTATTTCATTTAAAAAACAGACTTTAATTTTTAAAAAAAAATTTAAACTCAAGTTACTTTTGTTGCTGACTGTACGATTGTTTTATGTAGAATAACTTACATTGCGTTTAACAAAGTCAATTGGTTTTACTGTGATAGGTACTTTTTTTTTAATAGCACTACCTGAGCCCCGCGGTTTTAGCTAGTGGTTCTTGTTGTAGGAGCCTTTACAATAGAAAACGGTGGAAGACGCTGCCCATGGGGTAAAGCAAGTCTATCAAAAGTATCTTTCAAAAAAGATCAGCTATCAGCCAGTGAAAGTTTCATCGAAATAGGTCCAGTTGTTGTTGAGAATAGCTGGAACAAACAGACAGACAGATAGAATAAAAATGCGTTTTGATTTACGTATCGTAAATGCTTATGCATTTAATGAAAGGTATGAAATTATCTTTAAAAAATGTTTCAATGATTGGTTGTGGACCATCGAAAAACAAAAATAACTGCGTAATTCAAAATATTTAATTAATTAACTTGATGAGATTCCTGATATTAATTATGATGAAAATTTACGTTGGACAATATAGAACAAAGGAAATCACATATGTAAACTCGAAATAACTATCTAGCAACATGTCAATCACATAATTTACGTTTACATTATCGGCACATAACGCTAGTGACATTATCCGTAGTGAGGACCAAGTGACCAAGACATACCAGTCGACGTGTACGCGACCTTATCGTAAAATTGAATTAAAAAAGAGAGATAATAAAAGGGGATCGCGTCGTAATTCTGGCGCGCGACAACGCAGCACTTTTATTTGGAAGGCGCGCGTGTGGCGAGCGGGGTGCGCGGGGTGGGGACGCCTAATCGTGCGAGCATTACTGTGTTCCACTTTGGTCCTGAATGTAACACCATTATACAATTTAAATGCATCTTCTAAAGTTAGTATATGCAGTTATATTGTGTAATAAAACATCTTTATTAAAATGGGCTGTTTCAAAGTCAATGCAGTGTGGTCACAGTTATATTATATTTAAAAATACTAATAAACAGTGAATCTTGAATAATGAGTTATACTAAAATTTGATACATATATTTGGTCCTTAGCAACGCTAGTACGTTGCTTACTCCAAAAATCATCACAACAATAACACAATCAAATCTAAATTTAACCAATAATATAAAAATAATAGCACACGTTTTTCTTAAATATATAGAAACTCAGACACAAAAACTTAAAATACCAATATTTTTTTTATTATAATACAAATTAACTAGTTCTACTATATGCAAGTATTATACAAAAAGAATACAAAATATTTTCAATATTCGAGATGAACCTTTTGACCTTTTATTGTTTTCATTATTCAACTTAATATAAAGTTCGCATTACTACATACTAAAAGTTTCAACAAAAACCTTAATCATCAACACTATTTTGTCAAAAATCAATAAACAATGATTTTTTTAGATATTAATAAGGGCTTATTCGCGGGTCCAGTGTGGAAACTGGTGCACATTATGGACCGCGGTCCTCGGGGACAATCTTCTTTTATTTATATCCGCTGTGTAACATCTCGCACCTCTGGACCGCTGAGCCACTCGAGACACGCGCTCGCCGCTCCTTGCTCATAATACTAAGATCTTCGAGACAGGATTACTTTACCATGGTAAGAATTCTTCTATTATATTTAGGTTTGAATTTAATCCGTTACTTCTTCCTGAATAAAGTTATAAATAAATATTTAGACCTATACCTACTGCAAGTTTTAGAGTAGGCATCAATTGAAATAGCACGGAATCTATGAACTGTACAAATGGTTCAATTCGTCAGCTCGCGGAGTCTAGTCGTGTTGAACGCTGCAAATTTGAATCTCACAGGAGACAAGGCTTTAACACAATATGTTGTAATAGATATTTTGTTACGACTTCCTACGTATCTAAACTATATAGATATATATACTTAGTTATATTTTACGTATTATTGTCGTTTGCAGTTCCAAAAAGATCCTTCGCGTTTAAGTTTATAAAGACATATATCAGAAACAGATTCAAAACTATTCTGTCTACTAATAGAAGTAATATATTATCAAAACTTAGCTATGATAATTACGTAAACAAGTCACTTCACTGGGTTACTAAAAGCAATGCTGACGGTATTGTTTTGGTCGTCTGCTTTATAGGAAAAGTTAAAGCAAATTGACATTGTATTTAATTAAATAAGAACCGTATTCTTTCTTGAAATAGGGCTTTGTTAGTTTAACTTATTTAAGGTTTCAATAACAAATGAAAAAGGATAAAAATTCAAATGAAATTCATAGTAAAGTTTGAACATATTATGTCTATAGTCAAAATCTCTTGAACGCTAAAAAAAATGCGAAAATAAGTATTTCTGAACCGGAATTGCACTGTCTTGTTTGTTATGCTGAGGTTGAAGTTTTTATTGATATTATAACATTAATGTAAACATAATCAGAATACAAAAGTCACTGTATTTATTATACCTTTCTTCGTTTTACGAGCATTCGCATAATATTTAAAAAACGCTGTGACATCCGCAAATCCTTAAGTTATTCAAATTGTTAACTTTTATTTTGTTTGGGCTTAAATTTATGTCTACCAAACTTATATAAATAAATAAAATAAATATGTTCAGACATTTTAATACACAACGCCATCTAGTCCCATACTAAGCAGAGTTTGTACTATTGGTACTAGATAACTGATATTAATAATTATATACTTTTTGTAAATACATACATATTATACTTAGAAAACACCCAAACTCCGAAACAAATATTTGCAGATCATACAAACATTTTGTCCGACTCAGGAATCGAACCCGAGACCTCTTGCACAGTAGTCGCATTCGCTACCACTGCGCCACAGAGGAAGTCAAATATGGTTTTAAGTTCTAAGGGTTCAAGGGTTTTAGTTTCAGCATCAAAAAGTATGACTATATATATATATATATATTATATGATTATTGCATTTAAATCCAAATATATATAATACTTTTAGAAGCATCTTTGTTTATTAGACAAGCACAAAAAAGGATTGACAAAAGAGAAATGGCTTCCGGTAAATATCAATACGTATAAACTCCAATTCATATTCATAAATCATTTTGATCTTATGAAACCCAATATTGGGCCCGCACCTTGCATTCAGATCACAAAGCGTCTCCGAATGATACATGCACTCCAGGTGCCACACATAGCGTGGACAATATTTTTATTTTCATCGAGCGTAACATTGGAAGCGCATTTTTCCGGGTACGAAGCAACCGTCCAAGCTAACTTGTAATTTCAAGTGTTTACCCTGAGCGCGCAGTAGGGTGTCTCACAACAATGCCACTATCCTTTTCACATAAAATATATGAAAAGTCCGGCTACCAGCGAGCCACGGATCGAGCGGCCGATACAACATTGCATTATACTCGCTAGCTGCCTACCGAGACTTTTTATGGGGGATCAAATTGATTGGTTCGGTGATAACATCAGAGTTGCACGTATTGTAAGAGCGTGGCCAGCCTCTGAGCCTTTAACACGTCGCACCATCGGCTTCCGTTACCATTGATTACGTATGCAGCTATACTTCTCACACCTTTTAACAGATATAATTTAGAGATGCTGAGAGATGGTTGCGTATAATAGATATGCACATTTTAATGCGGCAGTGAAAGGTTGTAGGCTCACCATTTTTCAACCGGTCAATCACACCAAACTTAAGAGTATCCCACTAATAGATTTGGTGCCCACAAAGCAATATGGATAAGTTACAAATTGTGGTAGATGTAATGTCTTTTTCGTGGTAGCGACCGTTAGACATCATTCTCGAAATTGAATCGAGTTTAAGACACAGTTTAACTATATTGAGCACTCGTAACGAATCATCCGCAGCCAGGTCGAGCCAGGACGTGCCCTGCGAGCGAGAAACACAAAACCACAAAGATAAAAATATATTACAAAATGAGACCCACTTTGTGTTTTGAAATTACAATCAAATAAATTACTTTTTATTGCTCAATCTTGTTGGGTTTTATTAAGGTATCGGTGCTGAATGCGAGAGAATAAAACATGGCGGGTTTACGCGAGAGACACGATGTATCCATGCGCCTTGTAGCCGCCAGATAAAAGAAGGTGCTTTACATGGCCCTCGAGTTTTTTGGAGATAAGCCATCACGACGTGTTCATGTCGACATGCGGACAATGAAGTAACGCACTTTCTCCTGACACTCTTTAAAACATCGAAAACATTCAAAATAATACATGCATGTCTCTTAATACATTAAGTAGTGAGATGAAAAATATTATATTTTTTTTTAAATTCTCTGTCACTTTTTATGTAAACCATTGTAGTTTTAATTGATAAACTATTTGGACGTGGCTATACAGGATAAATGCATACAAATGATCACTTATTAAAAATATGAATTCGCACTCAATATACATTATATTTTATAAAAGTCTACCCGTCACAACAGAAACATTATTGAATTTATAATTGTGAAAATAATATCCATAACTTCTCGTTAAGCTTACCACAGTTTTCAAGTTGAAGGTAGCAGTTAAACTCGTCCATACAACACATCTCGAGCGATAGTGTTAAACCGCACTTCCCGCCAAGATGACAAACTGTTCTTCCAGTTTGAAAACCTACAAATCAATACAAGGACTGCGGAGACAAGAGAGCATATCGTGTTGATTAATGCTGATTGCTAAAGTGAGTCGACGCATGTATAAGTAATGTTACAACCCACCACGGCGTTTCCGTCTTAACCGGTCCTAGAACAATGTGCCCAAACATTTATTTATATACCATCCAACGTATGGAATTGCCCCCATGACTTGGTGGACTTTAACGACGACACACCTATCGTAGCAGCAAATTACACTTAATATAATTACGAGTCATTCATCTTAGTATCGCTTTCAAAGATAATTGGCAATGATAAATTACAAAGTTGAGACAATACTTAAGTATTCCTCGACCATTAGGTAGGACCTAAGAACCTAAGTTTAACTTCTCACAGTTATTAGCGATTTGCTGAAGCAAGTATGATGTAAGAAAGGTCTGGTTATGATGGAGTTGGAGAGTCGTGGAAATCTGCGCACAATGCACAATGCACCGCGTATGTCTCTTGCCCATGGAAACACATTTATCATCGTCACCAAGAGACCCGAGACTTGTAATTGTGGGCCATATTGTTCGCTGAGCTATAAACCCTATGCTGGAACGCTTTCTTCCGTTTCTCTTGGGCATAAACATTAGTTCAGGCAGGATAATTGCATTCATATGATAAATTTTAAAATAAAATACTAGCCTTCATATTGGAACTACTAAAAACAAGAAATGGTAGAAGCAGGCACTCTAAAAATAGTACGTAAAATCAAAAATGTTAAATGTTATGGTAACTTACAACGTTTTTAAACTATTGCAGTTACATTATGTAATCAAATCAAATCTGTAGCCTGTCATAAGTTATACGAAATCATTGTAAAGAAATCCTTGAAGGCTTTTCGTACTCTGCTGCTCTAGCATTTTCTACATATTACCGTCCCGTATAAATAATATTTACAAAGGAACTATATTGCATGTCACGATTAATAAAGAAAAAAAATAATTATATTTTAACTTTTTCACGTTAATATAAAATATATATAAATCAAAGAATTTAATTTAATTTCTTAGCAGCAGCGCCAAAGTATTGCAAGTGTACCCCACGCAGTGCCACTAGACAAAAATCGCATCGCCTTCCCATATATTTTCTCTGTCAGTGTTCAAGGGACAATACGGTAAAGGATTGTAGAAAAGTGAGCATAAAACAGCGCGCACGCGAATCGGGTACCGTCGATCGAGCAAAACATCAGCATTGTGACGAGAGCGTACGCGGCGGGAGCACCATGGAGGGAAAGGAGGGATGCGCGGGTGCGCGATCAAGCTGCGATTTGTCGTTATTTGCGCATGCGGCGACGACGCGCCACGGACGCGCCGACTTATGACGGCTCTTATCCTCCATCGTGGGAGCCACACCGCGCTTCTAGACATCCCTCTCCAGATCGTCGCCTACCTGTTGCAAGTATTTCTTACAGAAACAATGAGAATTAAAAGTTTATTATGACAACAGAGCTACATAGCAGATTTGTGGTACTTTGCCGACTCCAGTTATATTTGAAAATCATTTTAAATGATTAGATAGGCATTCATTTAATTACTATTGATAGTTAACTTTATATCTATATAATGCAATGTTTCTATGTCCATCAAGTAGATCTGTTTTATGAATGTCTATGGAATAGCTTTGCGTGGCAATCATTACCGCTAAGAAAAAATAAGGCAGGGTCAAATTCTTGTCCAGAGCTTAAATAATTCAAACCACAGAGTAGTGTGTTTAAATGATAATGTAACTAAAACTTGTGAGTAAAATAAATTACGAGAATATAGTAAGCTTTTGCTGCATTTGTCAGTTATTATCTTTATATTGGTTTTTTTTCTAGAAAAAAATGTCCTTTCTAGGTTGCACCTAGTCGCTCGACTGTAGTTCCCGAGACGGAGTGCAGTTTTAGTCGATTCGAGACCGACATTGTCACACACAAAAAAAAGTTGACAATAATGTAACATTGATGAAAATGAATTCACGAACTGCAGGACAGCGCTTAACTACTTAAGTAAACTTGATCTCGTACATAGAGTAAGAAAAATGAAGTTTATTAACACATTTAAGGCACAAAAGTTGACTTTCTGTAAATTTTGAATGTCATCATCATTCTGCATTGTCTGCATTTGTAATGAGGATGGTAAAGACCACTTTTGGATTCTACTCATGCTTTCCATCAGATAGATCAGAGTCATTTTGGTAGGCTCATATAACAAGAATAAACGTTTATAAAATATAGCTCGTTTTATTTGTAATTCTAAATAGAACATTTTATTTATATTGTGCTGATTTTTACGATGCTAATTAAAACGAATAGCTGAATAGGCGACTGCTTTACTTTTATATACATGTTCAACATGTTATTTCGTAATATGTTAGAGATAGTATCATCAAGTATCGCCAAATATGGATCGTTAATCACTAGTTTTGTTCTTTACCTTGATTATAGTCAACTCATTTTGCAAAAGCTCAATTAGTAGCTAGTGCCTCTTTGACTTTTCCTTGTTTTGACTCTTTAAATCTGAATAGTCGCTTTTAGGATAGTCAAATAATTTTCACGTTAGTCGTTATAAAAAGAAGTCGGCGGCTGGCCAACAATTGGTAAGTCCAACCGACCGAGCCCGCCTCGAGCGGTCATACCCTATAATAATGTAGTGCGATGACGCTATCAAAGCCAACGATCACAGCCGAAATCAATTTTAAACAAACTCTAGCCTCCACCTACAATTATCATTGTACTGAACAATGCGTACCCACTAAATATCGCTCCAGTGTTAGAGGTCACTACTATCCATCGATAATGGACGGTTGTTTTTGGATCGCACGAGATAACATCGCGATGATTTGTTGATCCTACGCAAGCTTAAATATTGAAATTAACATTCATTTATGATTTTATCTATCATACGAAGAATAACTATGATGAGAATGAGATATTGGAAGACAAAGCTATGTTAGTTTTCTTTATTTTATTTGTTCAACACCTCTTTACTGAGGTCATGAAGGATGTAACAAAATGCACTTATGGGTAAGTATGACATTTTAAATAGATTTTTTTAAAGATTTCTTGCACTAGTAAGTTCTTAACTTCTTTCTTGATATGAAATCTAATCATTTTTTTATCACACTATGTTCACTCTTAATACCATCCGATCCAGTAATAATCTCAAGGCCTGCTACTATTGTCTACTATTACCTCTACATGTCATATTACCTATATTAAAATTAAATTAAAATACTAGAAAGTAAAAAAGACAATATAAATACTTACAATATTCATTTACAAGTATTAAAAAAATCCTCTACATCATCGCCACCTGGTAGCATTCCCAAAAGACTGGCAGCACAGTTGAATTGTAATGCAAATTATCCGTGCTACTAAAAGTCTGACCTTCTAGTCACGAGAAGGCAGGCCTTCTATCCTTTTTGTGTACATTTATAAATTTTCTATACAATTTTTTTTGCATGATATTTTTTATGCTTAATTAACTGCTTTATGTACATTCCATCATACCATTTACATTGAAACTTTCAGCAATTCTTTTATTTGGAACTATGTTATGCATATTCTAAAATTAAATAAGGGCAAACAAAAAGCCAGATCACTCAATTCATTTCATTCATCTACTTCGATTTGAAAATACCGCAAGAGACAATTTGTTTCAAAGTAAGGTAAAACACAATGTGAGTGAGAGCTTCGTGTGGTGACGGTTTAAAAATATGGAGTGTCAGCGCCCTTATTCATATCGAGGATGTGGTATAATGCGACTAAGGAAGCAAACTATTCAAATAACATCACCGCAAAGAGTAGGAAAACTTGAACACGGATTGTTATAGAATTTATAACAATCCGTCTAGCCAGTATGGTATAGTTGGTCAAACCCTGTTTTCTCAGGAGAGGCATATCTTCAACTGTGGGATGTTAAAAGCTGTTGATGAAGTAAAAATTACTTTAGAAAAAAGAAGTAAAAAGGTCAGAAAACACGCGATGGTAGAATATAAAAAATACAACAACTTGTTATGAAATTAAGCTATTTTTAACTTAAAAAACACATTTTGTATTATGCAAAAAATGTCCTTCATCGTCATTATCATCATCATCAGCATATTGAATTCCATTGTTGGACATAGACCTCTCTCACTTGGGTCCTCTCGACTTCTTTGAAATATCCTTGAGTAAGGTGTATAAAATACGTTTGTTCGATTTACCTTCGACTTTCAAAATAGCGACAAACTATTTAAGAATGTAGAAACTTATTTAAATATTACCTACAACATAAGTTTTAAAATCATTATAAACTATTTCCATTAGACAGTTAAAATATTTCGTTGTTTATATTTATTTAATGTTTAAGTATGTAGACATAGAAAAGTCGTAATGGCGGCGTGAGCTGGGTGGTCCTCGGCGCCTGCTCTCGCATCTACAATCACACTACCTTAGTTAACTAACTCTAAATGCAAATAGATAAGGTCACACTCACGTGTCGAAAAAAAGCTCTTCATTGAGAAGCTACATGGCATTAACTTCAATTCCTGGTTGTTTTGCTTAAATCGCCTGCAAAAAATTTACGATATAGGTAATGTTTTTGAAATCTTAATATACCCTTAAAACATTAATTACTTCCAGATTATGATTTTGAGTAAAGTCAAAATTTCCCACCACAATGCATCTACCCCACAAAATTTCTACACCATCCAAAGGTTGGCTGGTAGAGAATGCCTTGGGCATTAAGCCCGCCGTTGTACATGTGTGCATGAAGTTTTAAAATAAAAAAATAAAATAAAAAATTGCAATATGAATGCAATATATAGTTTCACTGTACATAATTATAAATATATCTATAGTTTTACTGTACATAAATATATATATGGTATTAATTTTGCTACTATTAGCAATGTGGAAGTGTGGATTAATGTTTGTGATTACTCCACAACAAAACAGGATGGAACTTACCGCAGTTATATATATAATAGACTAGAAACTATCAAAATCGGAGGTTACAACGACGGTTTATAATATTATATTAGAATATTACATTTCTGTTAGTACTACCGAAATCCAGCGCTGTACACTGAAGAGAAACAATTGGCAGTTTATTTTTTAGTGGTAATTATAGTAGTGTTTTTATTTATAATATTAATTGCCCAAAACATTATTTGGGTTGAATAACAGTGGAGCGTTACCAACTAACAATAATAATTATATGTACATGAAGATAAATGTAATCAAGGCTGTTGAAATATTTGCCTCACGCACGCGTTTCCATCTTAATTAAGTTGGTTTAAATTTTATTACTCATTGTGAAAACGCTTTACAGTATAAAAAGGTAATTGATATATCGGCGTTCGAACGTACGGCAGCCGGAGGCCGTCCGCCACAGTAAAATTAAAATTGATGATCATGTAAACTTTATTAGCTAAGGCATAAAAATGTTTGAGTAAATCAAAGAGTACGCTAGTATATTGCATGACAGGCCGTGATCTAGTATCGGGACACCGTTAACACTTTATTGCCGTTCATACTTCTTGCACCATTCCGAGAAAGTAAATTACTCTCGACGATCGTAAACTTAATGCCACATACGGTAATACGAGTACTTCAGCATGTCCCTTGTCAATTTTTATGATGCACTCACTTGATGTCGCGAGTTTAGTATAAAGTAGCGATATTTTTTCTTCGAACTTATAGCGTTGTTTGAAGTCTATTGTTAATATCATAAGGTATTTATATTACCACAATTTTTTGATCTCAAGTTTTGAATTACAATACATTCTAGCCGACAATTTACAGGCTTCTAAAAATAGACGAGAAATGCAAATAGTATTAGCTCTGTCGCTTAACTCTTAGTTACTTCGAATATCATTGGCCGAAACATTGTTTTATAGTAAAAACATGAAATGATTAAGGCAAGTATGTACTAAATGCAAGCTACCAATCTTAATTTATTAGATTGTACCTATGTATAGAATTATACGTATATAGAATAACGTGATCGAAATGTTTAGTTTCCAAGAATGATATTCACATAGTCTTAATTTAATGTGTAAAATATTCTTAATTACTACCAGTTTAATTAATCATCTTCCACTGTAAATAAACGTGTTAAAGACGCAATTAGTGACAAAACATTATTAAGATCCTTTGCTACAAATAAGTTAAATTAATGTAACATACCTTTATTTTTATTTTTCTTTCAGTGTCACCTATTAAATTCATTTAAAATACATATTAAACTGCAACAAGAATCTTATTAATTAAAGTTTATAAACTCAAACATATAGGTTCTGATTGGATGTTAAATATTTCATGAAAGTATCTTAAGCCCTGGGTGAATTGTGGGTACTTGTTGTAAATATGTATGTATTATTAAATTAAATTGCATTTCAACAAAATATTTACGAGAGCAGTAATTTTTCATGGACAGGACAGGCCCCGCAGCATGCAGCGAGACTAGACGGGCGCGCCTTGCTTTGAACTCCAACTACCGAACACGATATATAACTTTTGGCGCCACACCTTAACGTCCACATTATTCCACGAAGTTCCACAAGCAAAATGACTTTCAGTAAGGTAGATCAGGATTTTCACTACGCTGTCTTCCGTTACCTGTGTCAAGTCACTAATATCAAGAAAATTAATTAATTGGCAATAACTTTGGTAGATTTTCATACACTTGAGTTTTATAACGAAGTTGGCTAGAAGGTTACATTAAGGTTAGGTATTTAGGTCTGGGAGGGGTCCGGATGGCGTAAGAAAGCGGTTCCCGGATCCCTCCCGTCTCAAGCGCAGAGTGGCACACCGTGTGGTTTTAGTCGGTTCGATTCCGATACACCGCCCCGCCGCAAACCCCGGTGGGGTGAAGAACACACATAAAAGAAAAGCTAGGTATTTAGGTAATGAATTTATATGAAGTGTCGTTACTCTTCTCTCTCTCTCTCTCTCTTTTGTAGAATGAGTTTTATAATAAGTTAATAATACTACTATGTAGGTAGTTACGAATATAATGCTCTTTGTCTAATACCTATTGAGAATAAACGAAGGTGGTCGATTAATCTATGATGAGTTACTTAATTAAGCTGAATCAAAAATAATTATTCTCAGACTCAATTTCTTTTAAAGGTCAAGACGAAACGGTCTTGACCTTTAACAATTGAGTCGGTAGTTATTGAAAGTTGCAAATGTTTAACTTTGCTATGATATGATATTTGATACTAAATTTTGTTCGCGGCTCCGGCCGCGTATATGTCGGCTAACACAGTAAAAAATTGATAAGTTTTTCCTCCAAAATCAAAGTACCTCCATGCCAAATTTTATTTAAATCGATGTAGTAGTTTATCCGTCAAAGCGTAACAGACAGACAAAGTCACTTTTAAATTTAAATTTATGGAGTGTGAAAGTATGGATTACTATAATACTTTTTAAATTCTCAAAAATATTATAGCAAGTAACATAGCTAGAAACGTATAAAATTAAATTTAATGCGAATTGAGTACATTGCTCGGTCGTCGGCGTCTCGTAGAGATTACTTCATGAAAGCTCACGAAACCATCGTTACCGACCGAGCTTCGCAATCAATCCTTCTTGCATAATTAAGACACTAAAATACAAAATTTATTCCTAAGATAACATTTATCTTGAGATGTGTATTAAATTGCACACGATCCTTGTACAATGTTGGGCAATGTTTAAAAGGACTTTCGTTATTGATAGCCTGGATGGCTCAATGGTAACGTATGCGACTGCTGTGCCCGAGGTCTCGGGTTTGATTCCCAGGTCGTATCAACTTTTTATATGACCTACAAATATTTGTTTCCGTTTTTGGGTGTTTTCTATTTATAATATGTATATATTTACAAGAAAAAGGTTTATATGTATTTGTATCGGTTGTCTGGTACCTATAGTACAAGCCCTACTTAGTTTGGGACTAGATGGCGTTGTGTGTTAAATGTCTTAAATATTATTAACGTTTCAAAGAAAAACAATTATTCTAATGCAATAACATCACTTAAAAAAGATCACGTTGAACGTTCGTAATATAACTACTAATTAGTCATCGAAAGCCTCTAGTAGAGCATAGCTGGCCATAGGCTTCTCCGTAGAAATGAGGTTCTACTACACAACGCTGGCCAGGTCTTGCTTCAAGTTTTCTTTATCTTTGCAGCGCTGTTGACTAGTCCCCAACCCACACTTGGCCAGCGTTGGGACGTATGGCCTTAACCCTCTCCTGAGAGGAGACCCGAGCCTAGTAGTGGAACATTATGGGTTCTTGAAGAAGATGATGAAGATGAGCTCTTGACTTGCAGAGTTTACTGACACCCACGAGATGAATGGGGGTGGTAACACTAAGTGTTCTTATTCATTTACCATACGGACGGCAGTATTTAGAACTTAGTGTGACTAATGTAGGCTTATGAGACGCAGGTGAAGTTGTACTTATAGATATTTTACGATGCTTAGAATTTCACTTGCTCTTACTTATTCTAAGCGTACAGTTCTTGTATAAAGTTTTCATAACCTTCATAATGCCCTGATTTAACACAGAAACTATTTAAACAGCTGTACTCGTAACTAAACCCTCTAGAAATTTCATATCAGAAAAATAATTGTTGGGATTCTGAATAAAACCTTTATTTGAAAAGTGTTTATTTGATCTAAAAAAGCTAATTCTAAAACAAAATAAGACACATAAGAGAAGACATTCTACATTTCCGTACAAGTAGCAAATTATTCCTACGTATAGAACCTATAAACACACATAAAATAATTTAAATGACTGCTATTACAAATTAATGCAAATAGTTAACTAGATTTATATGAATTAGTTGCAAGCAATATTTCAATTATTTATTAAAAAGTCATCATAATATCCACATATAGTATCCGATGTATCCGTGGGTAAATATGCAAAAACCACTGGTATCATATGATAAATGTCTACAGGAGCAGCGAACAACGCACCCGGAGGCTTGTGGAAAATAATTAAAACTACTTAAGATTCAAACAGAAAGTACCAGTAGCAAGTTTGCCGCTCATTTAGCGAGAAGAGGCCGGTCTCCTGGCAGTGACGACCATTACTCTCCCAACCGATTGATATATTCTTCGTGGACATGCAATCGGCGACACGTCATTCCACTGTTTAATGCGCCCGTTTCGACCCGCTACCGCTCGCTACTACCTCTATATAAATAAACATACCTAATAAATATCAGGTCCACCTCTAACAACGTATGTGACTATAAATCGGACACTTCTTTTATTGCTGCACATCTAGACCAATTAAAATTAAATCGTAATTATTGATAACCGTCAATAACGTTGCTTTACTTCGATGTCTGCAATAATGAACGTCAGTTCAACCACACGAATTACATTTGTTAGTGCTTACTTTTGGATTTCACTTTAATTAATAACATACATAAATTATTGATTACATATTTTCACGGTTTAATTTGAAGCTGGTTTTCTTTAACAGTTCAGTAAAATCATTATGGACATTGGCTTTTAATCGGTATTCAAGTTTGGTAAGTGATCAAACGAATAGGTCGAAGTCAGATTAAACATACGTATTTACATTTCTACAAAAGCTGAGAGATAAAAGTTTAGCTTTTACAAGCAATTTGAGGTTATTTATTATGTGGTGTGGCGCGGCGCTGGCTCACTGCCGGTTGCGTTTTGGTGCAGCTCCTTTATACAGAAGCCATTATAAGTATCAGTTTCAGATCATAGATCATAAACGCATTTATTATACGGCGGTCCGGATACGGGGGGTCTTGTCGTGTGAGGCACTGTGCTCATTGTTGATTTTTTATTGTAGTGCATATGTCACAATTTTGGTGGACCACGCTTGAGCATAAATATCTATCACGGCAATGTTTACTTTTGTATCTTGTATCTATATATGTTTATAGGAATAGCAACAATGTATTTAAATCACTCGTATTCGTATATGTATACCCTAATAGTTTAATCTTCATTTTATGAATACGAATAAATATCAATTTGATGTTTAATGACTTTGTACTTGGATGACTGAGGTGTGGTCGGTATTTCTTCTTCGGTAAATTTTATGAAAAAAACTTACAAAACAATCGACGAAAACGAATTCATAAAAAACTTTAAGTCAGTCGAATTAAATAAATTTAGAGGTAATATTTTCAAAAAGAAGTAGAAGTCCTTTCCTAAATAAAAAGAAAAAAGTTTTATAAATTACTATTACAACATTCACTTTTGTTTCTTACAATCTAATTTTTGTTGTATTGTTGTATTATTTCTTCTGATTCCTCAGAATAGCTCGTTATAATTAATTTTTTTGCGTGTTACAAAGGACAAGGAATTGTCGGTAAAACTGAGACTAATTACTAAACAATGTCCAGTTAAATGATTTTAAGCCGTCTATTCAAGATATCCACAAGCCGTCCACTTAAAAAAACGCACTGAAACGTGTAATAAAATGTTAATAAAGTGCGTAAATCAAGATAACGTCAATAGTTAAGAGTTCGACATAACGAAATAGTCACGCCGACGCGACGGAAAGAAAGTACCTCATGTTCGTCGCGACATAACTCTCTCGACTTTTCTTTACACGCCACTGTCGAAGCGAATAACTGGCTAAGTTTTGTTACTTAATTATTAGAAACTAGTTTTTGCCCGCGGCTCCACCCGGGTGTAGGTGGGTTATCACGACAAAAAGTAGCTTAAGTCCTTCTCGAAGGTCCAATCTGTCACTATAGTGAAATTTATTCAAATCATTTTAGTGGTTTAGCCTTGAAATCATAACAGAATAACTGACAGTTACTTTCGAATTTATAGTAATATTTAGTATTGATTTTATGTAATTTTCTCCAGCGCTGAACTAGAGGCCATCGAGACCACCAGCAGACCCACTTCTAAAGGAGCAAATGGCTGAAATAACATCCCTAGCAGTAACATTAAGATGTTCATTGTCACTAGTAGTAGGTGGATCACGAATAGAGAGATCATCCTGAGGTGTGGGATGTTTATTCTTCAGGCCTGCAATTGTAACCAGCGAGTTAGGCGCTACCACATCGCTGCTAAAAAGTTACCTGGCTGCCCTCGTTATATAATAATATCCTTATATTATTTATAGTTATTAATGTCACTTAGATGCATATATGTATAGATATACACAAGATATGAATACTCATGATTCATATAACAAACATAACATTTCTTAAAACTGAATTATAATAAATCAAAATATAATCTTGACTTTGTTAATTGCTCAAATTAAATCACTAAAATTAAGTGACAAGCAGGCACGTGCTTGGAATATATATTTCCAATTATATTAACGATACTCACATATAGCTGTAACTGAAGTTAAAATATTTCCTGTTTTGTATTCATATTATGCCTATGTTTGTCTCATCTAATGTTACGGTGTATCATATGTGTATGTAATATCTTATTTATACATACGCACACAGCATGGCCAAGCGAATTTGAATTAAGTAGACATCTACTAGCGATAACATAAACAGCTTGATTATAACCTCTAGCACTAACAAGCACGGCTGTGTGTTTGAGTGGAGTTTGACCTTGATTCATAACCACTTTTAACATTAAATCTTATTTCTAAGCCTTTTATCCTTTAGTCTTTGTTTACTCTACTGAAAAAGCAGAATCGAATAAAGCTACCTGTAACATAAATAAAGATCATGACGCGGTATTCCTTTGTGTATATCAGATTATTATCAAATAAATTTATCTCAAATAAAGGGTACCACACACGATTAGGTAAAGTCCAATAGCACCATTAAATCCAATAACACCAATAGATATGGTTATGGTATATTAAAAACGGCGATGTGGCCTACGACCGCGAGGCGCCTATCGGCTTGCCAGAGTGCGTCTAATGCAATTCGATGCGGGACTTTACTATCGAATATTATCCAATATTATAAACCACACCTTAGCGTTAAGCAGATGTAATGGCCCTTGTGTATTTTAGGATGACTGTATTCTCTACCTATGGTTATAAATTGTCAGCGCAGAATTCACAATTGTTCGGGTTTAACTCTCGAATGTTATTTTTAGTAGCAAAAGTGAATTCAGAAAAAAGAATGTTAGGGCATTGGCCCAAACTACCCAAAACGCTCTCTCTCCGATTAGTACAGCTGCTTATAAGGAGTGATCGCAGATTATAAAGAAAGAAAAAGTGAAATTTGTCAGATACATTTATGACAGGGAGTTAGACTGATTAAGATACCTGAAACTATGTTTCCTTTAAAATATACAGTAATTTGTTAAAAAATTGTACAGATAAAAAATTATGTAAAATTATTTCAGTAAGTATATTGTCTCTAAATTAAGGGTTCTTTTCCCATTTACTCCCCATTTTTAATACATATAACTGGCAAATCGTAATTGAATAACTATGATTTTGAAATATATCATGCGACGCTCTTTAGTCATAGTACAGTTTCCTACTAATACAAAAATTATTTTAAAAATTAATTTTGTTAACTAACATAATCTTATTAAATCAATTAAAAACCTACTAAGAAGCAAAGGAGGCTATCATACACCAGGAATCTAAATCATGTCTCGCGTTGTAAGTAAGACATCCAAGTCAATCAAACATATGCACTGGCTTGCGCATTGGTTGTGAATGTTCTTCTTTTGATGATATGGCAACCAGCCGGATCAGCTATTTCTGCCAATGTCAAGTATTTAATGTCTTCAATTCTAAGTCTTCCAAGTCTTCAAGTCTTCGTCGTGATGGAATTAATGATAAAAAATATAAAAAATGTGGATGACATGAAATGGGGACCGTCTTTCGCAAAAACAAAAAACGATCTCTCGTTGTGAATGTAGTTATTAATGACATTTATGTGAATATTGTTGCTGACAGCTCTGTCATAACGCTAAATATGGATGAAAACCTTAACTGATAATGTTTAATTTTCATCATAATGTATTTTACGTCTTATATACTTTACTATATACATAATAAACTGTAACAGCAAGTTGCGTATTTACCTCATAGCGCAGTTAGTAAGATGATTCGCGAGTGCTAAAATTATTTTAGAAGAAATGTTATTGGAACATATTTTTATATCAAAATAGTTAATATTATAAAGGAGATACTGGATTAGAAATTAAGAAAAGGTGAAATAAAATTTAACATCATAGTTTACTATTATATTATTCCTATAAAAGATAAGTTGTTTCTGTATAATTTATTTTCTAAAGCTAAACCACATCTGAAGAAATTATTCTAGCTAACTCACAAAACCGTTTTATTAGGAAACAGAATAAGTAAGTACCTAAGTTGTGCAATGTAACCATACGTTTTGAATGTTATGGAAACGATCAATTGCCTGTTGGTCACGCACAATGTAGTGCCCCGTAGAATGTTAATTTTACCATACTTGTATACCGTTGCTTACAGTATGTCTTATTTTTCTCTAAGCATTTTTAATTAAATTTCCTAAAGTAGCAATATTACTTATACTATCGTCCAGTTTTTTTTTTATATATTAAAGCTGCTAAAATGACTCTGCCCTGCCTGATGGAAAGCATGAGCAGAATCCAAGAGTGGTGGTCACCATCCTCAATGCGAAAAAGAACAATTCAGCATGGTGACCCACACCATGGCAGCCTGGTGAGATGCTTTTCACGCCCCGCTTAAAGGACCCGGGATCATAGTGGAAAGGAAACACGTGCGCTGGTAGTGAGTTCCAGGTTTTGACCGCTCGGCACAGGAAGGAAGCACCGAAGCGATGAGTACGAGAACGTATGTCTTCCATTTTAAAGCGGTGACTTCCAAGGCCGGCACGTGTTGTTCTGTAGAGGAAGGAAGAGGGGGGATCACTTGGAAGAGCTCTTCAGAATACTCACCACGGTAAAGGCGATAGAGGACTGCCAAGGAGGCGATATCTCTACGCATCTGCAAAGGCTCAAGGGTCTCGGTGGCTTCGGGACTATAGACAATACGGATTGCTCGCCGCTGCAACCGGTCAAGAGCGTCAAACATGTACTGTGCAGCACCATCGCAAAGGTGAGAACAGTACTCCACGTACGAGCGAATCTGGGTCTTGTAAAGAAGACACAGATGCTCGGGCGAGAAGAACTGTCTCACCCTGTTTAATACACCTAGCTTCCGTGAGGCCGCTTTAGTGACACTCTCAACGTTTTCGCGTGGGTTGAGGTCTCGGCAGATATTCATGCCCAGGATAGCGAGCCTATCTTGTAATGGCATTTGAGTGCACTGAAAAGTGGGAAGGGGAAGGAATGGAGACTTTTGGGCTGAGAACGCGCACACCTGTGTTTTCTGGCGTTAAACTCGACCAGATTCTTACAGCCCCATTGAAAAATGCGGCCCAGAACATAGTCAAATTGTGCGACAAGTTCTTGTCGTATTCCTTCAACATCTGCTGGTTTGTCAGAGGGCTGTCCAAAATATTGTCCATGAACTGTGCTGTCGTCTGCATAACAATGAATGTTGCTAAGGGCTAACATGTCATTGACAAGCAGAAGGAACAGTGTAGGCGACAGGACGGAGCCTTGAGGTACTCCGGCATTAATCCGCTGATACTTGCACCGGCCGTTCCGTCGCAAAGAACTCTGATGCGGCGCTGATGTACAAATGCGGCAGTCCAATTGCAGAGTTTGGGGGGCAGACCGAAAGCCGGTAGCTTGGAGAGAAGCGAACGGTGCCAAACCCTATCAAAAGCCTTGGCCATGTCGAGGCTGATGGCCAAGGATTCCCCATGGCTCTCAAAAGCCTCACCCTAAAAATGTGTAACGTACGCTAAAAGATCACCCGTTGACCGGTTAGGTCTGAAACCATATTGACGATCATTAAATAGGGAGTGATCTTCCAGGTATTGGACCAGTTTTTTGTTAATTATCCGCTCAAACACTTTACAGATGACGGAGGTGACGGCTATCGGATGGTAGTTGGTAGGATCGGAGCGATCACCTTTTTTGGGGACGGGTTGAATGACGGGTCGCTTCTCTCCAAGCTTCCGGAACAGCTCCCGAGGAATACGACTGGCGATACAGGCGCGTCAATACCGGGGACAACTCTGGTGCACAGTTCTTAAGAACCACCGCTGGGATACCGTCGTGTCCACTGGCTTTCCGGACGTCGAGTGACAGAAGCTTCGCATGGACATCACTCATCCGGAGGCGAATAGCCTGCATCGTAGTGTCGCAGGACGGGATGGTAGGTGGGGGTATGCCGCGGTCATCGATTTGGGAGTTAGCGCAAAAAGATCAATAAGCAGTTCCGTTTTCTCCTGCTGCTGGTGGGCAAGTTATCCGTCAGGATATTTCAGCGGTGGTAGCGAGGGATGACAGAAGTTGGACTGCACGGCTTTAGCCAATCGACAGAACTTTCGGCTACCCGTAGGGTATGCAACGAATTCTTGACCAAGCCTCGTAATGCGCTGGGCATCCGCACTTATGTAAGCCTTCTTGCATTCCCGTGTGGCTTTGTTAAACGCTGCTTTAAGTCGATCAACTTCGGGGTAGCCGCGATCGCAGCCCCTGGTCCAAGCGTGGTAAGCCGATTGCTTTCACGCAACAGCATGGGCACATTCGCGACCGAACCAAGGCTGGGTCGTTGCGCTAGTGACCTCACTGTACGGAATATAGCATTCCATTCCGACAGTGATCTCGTCAGCCATGGCGGCCGCACTTTGCGATAGATCTTTATCTTGAAAGCAGCGTTGGGCCCACGGAATGGATGCAAAGTAATCCGGCATTCCATCCCAGTCTGCCGACGAGTAGTGCCATAAACGTCTTTTTGCTGCCACTCGTCGTGTAGTTACAGCACGGGGCACCGTGGTGGAAACCAGGCAGTGATCGGAGGATCCTAGAGGGGCGAGCACCGATACCACCGGAGTACCATCTGAGTGAGGTCATGCGTCAGAGCGAATGCGTGGACAGACCGACCCGCGTGGTCAGTTCTGGTAGATCCCAACTATGACTCATGGTGAGCGTTAAAGTCTCCCAGAAACACCAGTTCAGCGGTCGGAAACTGCTTTGTCAGTATAATATACACAACAAATTTTACTCACAACAAACAATCAAAGAAATGTACTTTTATCATAGGAATCGCTGTTTTCTGTATCCTTTTATCGATTAAAAAGTGTGTATATCAATGTCATGCAATATTATGCATGATGTGCTTTTTATTACTGTTAACTGCTTCGGTGGCGCAGTGGTGGCGTATGCGACTGCTGTGCTTGAGGTCTCGGGTTCCATTCCCGGGTCGGCTAAAATGTTTATGTAATCAGCAAATATATTTTTTCGGAATTTGGAAGTTTTCAATGTATAATATGTATGTTTTAACAAAAAAAAAGTATATAATGAATTTACATTTTTTAAGCTATAGTGGGCAAACGCGTAGACCTATATCACGCATGGACACCCGCAACACCAGAGTCGTTAGAAGTGCATTGCCGGCCTTTTAAGAAGGAGTATGCTCTTTTCTTGATGGTATGAAGATCGTATTCTTTCATTCCACAGTTTATAGCAGTTGTACCCATAGCACAAGCTCTGCTTAGTTGGAGACTAGATGGCGTTGTGTATAAAAAAAATTGTAGGCAGTACCTACTAACCTATTGTCCCTTAATATGTATTAAAGAACAAACCAACACAAACAATTTAAACATAAAATATAAGACTGATCTAAGAAATGCAAATTCTAAGATAAAAAAAATCTCCTGAGAAATATTTTAAATGAAATAATTTAAATTTAAAACTTGCTTATCTAAATAAGACGCTTAAATTGATATACATATTAAATCACTCATGAATTTAAAACATTTTATTGTCATTTCAAAGTGAAAACAATATAAATGTATCTTATGCCGGAGTTGATTTATATTTTATAGGTAAGATGTGATTTATAGTTGGTCGGTTTAATATAATCTTAAGGTATGTGTTGGCTCGGCGTCCTCGCCCGCCTGTCACCCCGAGTGTCGTCCATGTTATCAGACTTATTGAAGAACGCTTTGTCTTGGACCCTAAGAGCATAGTAAGGATTATACTATCATTCGATGCAAATACAGTTCATGATTCTTAATAATAGTAAAGTTGTGGATAATTTTTCTGAATTAAATATTTAAAATATTCGACACTCATAAAGGGTCATAATATATTTTGTCACGCTGATAACACGTTATATCATCACACCTTTCCGTATTCGGTAAGGTCAAATTCCTTACAATTTGGAACCTAAACTTTCATGCCAATGCAAATCACTTTAAACATTTCTGGAAAATGTTCTTAACCTTCTCAGTTTGTGGTGGTGGTATTTCAAGAAAATGTATAAATATCGTGACACGGGGGCGTTGTAAACGACACGACAAGGTTTCAGCAATGTATAATTTAATCAATAATTATCGAAACTATTTCTAGATGCTTTGAGAAGGTAACTCAAAGTTTCTAGGGTTCGGTACCCGAAGGGTAAAACGGCACCCTATTACTAAGACTGTCTGTTTGTCCGTCCGTCTGTCATCAGACTGTATCTCGTGAACCGTTATAGTTAACAGTTGAAATTTTTAGAGATGATATATTTCTGTTTCTGCTATAACAGCAAATATTAAAAAACAGAATCAAATAAATATTTAAGGTGGCTCCCATACAACAAACGTGATTATTTGCTAATTTTTGATTGAAATTGATAACGGCGACAGGTAGACGCTTGAAATATATAGATAATGGTACGGAACCACTCCTACGCGAGTTCGACTCGAAATTGGCCACTTTTAATTATTTGTGATTCATAATATTCAATACATCTATAAGGTGGTGACATTTTGCGTACAAAAACTCTACTTTGTCTATTTTGAGCAACGCAAACATCAGCAGTTCTATCAGATTGCGACGCATTCAACTGGATTCTGGAGTGGATTATCTGGATATATATTTAATGCCATTAGTATTAGGATTGCGTTTGGGTTTTAAATACATATGTTTATCTAGTTTCAAACACTTACCTGCTTAATATAATTTACATTTCATATTGAAAACCATTGAAGTCAACGATAGAGTCAACAGAGAATACACAAAACACACATATTACGTAGCTTTTATTACCCAATAAGCATCAAAACCACTTGTTTTTATTAACATTTTATCTTTATTGTTTCGAATCACAACCACTTTTCGACTATAACAATGACACAATAGAAAATAAATAACTATAAGATCATCTAGCTATAGTAATCAACAATAATAAAATGGTATATAAAGTATATTTATAAATACGAATTGAATTCTATTACGAAGTAAGTATTGGTATTTACCACAGCTAACCACCTGTCTCCTAGACCTACGGGTGCATTTTCAAATAGATTTGAAAGATGTTGAAATAGGAATTTAAATTGAAAATGTAAAATAAATTATTAGTTTCTTGATACGGCAGTCACAAACAATCCTGTTAAAATTTTCGTTAGAAAATTTGCAATTTGTGTTGGATTGAAGTTTATGATTAAGTATTCGTTTTACTTCACCAGATATAATCAAAGATATAAAACTATGACAACGCCATCCACCGAAGATACACTGAACTACGGAGTAACGTAGTGCACGAAGAAGCTACAAATCCTGCATCGCGCAATAGAAGTTCTCGCGCCGATTAACATATATACAACTTTCCAACATCATGGGGCGGTGGCCCGCCAGGCATGATCACCCCGCCTGGTCGGAGGATCCTCCCTTTGTGTTGGGGGACATGACACCCGTTCCTCCACAGGGGCTGAATAACAAACTTACAAATTAAGATAAAATACTCGAAATCTGTGGCATAACTGTTATAAAATATTGAAGAATTTGCAAATTTTTCTGGGTTTCCAGCATCAAATACTAACCTGATAACAATTGGATCAATCAGTTAGTACTTGCTATTTGATAAAATAAAATTAAAACGGTGCTCAGAAACCGGGCCATGTACAAATATACTTACGAGTAACTTAAGATAAATTAAGTAACTTTTTTTTATGTTAGTTAAAAGTATTGTTCGGCAATTGTAAATTGGCAGGTCAATTTTTAGTTAATTTGGCATTTTGTTCTATTCAATTTTGCAACTAATATTACAAATCTATGGAATCTTGTAGATTTTAAGAAATACCCGTATTTATTTATATTTTACCATTATATGATTTAACGTTACTTTCGATCAGAAAAACGAAAAGCCATTAAATTTAACATCTGCTTAAATCTTATATTATAATCTCCTAAGATAAAGATTGTGACAGACAGTATATATTTTAAATGTTTTTAATTATAAACCAAAACAATACGCTGTTACTCCCATAACGCTGTTAAAACTTCAGACTATTCAGATCTCGTAATAATAGAGTGCAGTGAGGTATTGTCATTGGAGTAATATCACATAAAACGGAATTGAAAACTTGTATAAAAAGACGTAACGTCGACATTCCAATCTACGAAGCCTTCGTGTTGGGCAGCTCTGGCGTTTCAATTATTTGACGTATATGCGAATTAATCGTTATCAGATGTAATAAAATGCAAGCATGTTCGGATGGAGAGTCTAGCGAGATGGCCCACGATACCGCGTCTCGCCTCTGGGTGGCCGCTACTTGTCTTTCGATAAACTTATCTTTACAATCGATCCCTTCGATAAAAATAAAAACACAGATGCCTGTAGATGTCGAATGCTTGACGCGCTGCAAAGCAATAACGTTCCAATTTTATAGGAGTAGCTATCCGCATTTGCATCTCTATGGGACTCAATACATTTTGTTACCATATTATTAGCATTCCAGCGCCACTTGGGTATTCAAGTTTCATAAAAATACAACTGTACATATTATGTACACATATATAAATAAGAGTATTTACCCCTTTTGTAATTAAATGGATGGCAACATTTTAGAAACGTTTGTATCTACTAAACAGACAGTTCACCATGAGATATCGGTGCAAGTCACTGTAGAGTAGTAATATTCCATAATGACTGCATGGGTAGCGAAGTGGTTTATGCGGCCCCATGCCGTTTTGTACTACGCGGATTGGTGTGGGTTCAAACCACATATGAGACAATACATTGTGTGATCCATAACTTGTTGTTGTGTTTTTTTAGTATAGGGTGCAAACAAGCAGACGGATTGATTGATGGTAAGCGATTACCGCTGCCCATGGACATCCGTAGCCTAGAGGCGTCACAAGTACGTTTCCGGCCTTTTATTATAGTCCTCTGCGACATAGAATAAATTCGTAGTACGTATATTGTCTTAAATCAGTAGGTATATACAATATTCCGAGAAGGAATTAACATAATAATATTGCATTAGTATACTTATAATGAACAGTCGTATAAA
The DNA here is from genome assembly GCA_003709505.1 of Hyphantria cunea. Classification (NCBI taxonomy): domain Eukaryota; kingdom Metazoa; phylum Arthropoda; class Insecta; order Lepidoptera; family Erebidae; genus Hyphantria; species Hyphantria cunea. Next base: position 532,361 of record PKRV01000616.1, read on the forward strand.
AGCATATTTCACATATAATTTAGAACATTTGTTACAAAAGATGGAGAAAAAAGTTAATTCTTGACTATTTAGGTTCACTGATGTAGAATAGATTAGATTTCTTCAATTTCTCGATGAAGGACTGTTTCTACTTACCGAAAATATTTTAAAGATGAACATAAAGAATACCTAGGTAGAGCAAAGACAACTATTCCAAACCCAATGTGAATAATTCAAATTCATGCTATGTTTCAAATAAGAATTAAGAATCGAAGTAGAAGTATTTAAATTTGATTGAAATCGGTGCAGCGATATAGCTATGAAAGAATGAGGGACAAACAGGGCTATTGTCGAATTTATAATATTAGTACACACTATTATAGTACATTAATAGTACTACTACAGTATTAGTAATACTTACATTGTTAGGTGAAAATTTATTGCTATAAAATTTAAAAGGGTATTGGGGTACCTACGTACTGGGGTATTTGAAATCGATTAGGTCTATTAATAGAACTATAATAATAACATCTTAAGAGCTATCGCGTTGACGATATCATATAATACCGGTGATTAAATATTGAACTAAGAGTTCATTGTGCTTAATCTCAGTAAGCACTCGATGTCATATCGTGGATGTAGAATGTCGTGATTCGGTCATAAACACACAGGTATAATGGCATATTGTATGAATGGACGCTAACGCTCGCTGTAGCGGGCGATATGTCCCACATGTTAGACGAAGTGAGTGCTACGGGTCAACGGTTGCCCGACTCACGCGCATCGCAAATGTCAAGGCTCGATTGTCGCGAGAAATCAGTTAAGCGTGCTGTAGATTGCTGCTAGTCCGCTCGCTCTTGTTATGCACGTTTGCGTCATACCGTCATAACTGTAATGTAAAACTTCAAATAGATCTGGTAAAAACAAGAATGGAAATTCAGAGTACAAGAGTTAATGCTAAAATAATTTAATTTGAACATCACTTTTAAATATTTATTTGGCATGATCCTTAAATGAATGATGAATGAATGAAATAGTTGAATTCATAATCATGACAAAATTTGGAATGTTAAGCAATAAAATGCAATGTGTAACCAAAATTGCAGGATCAGATTAAAAAACTCGATACTTCACTTCAATCCTTCAAAATCCCCTTATATTTTGTCTCCAAAGTGGAGTAGATAAATACGGCCCGTATTTATCTACTCCACATCTGATCTGTGAATACTTAACAATGTGTTTTGTCCACACATAAAAGTTAATTTAAAAATTTTAAGTTATGAATATTATATATTTACCATAAGAATACACAATATTTATTAAGTATTATAGCGCTTGTAAAGTCGAATACGCTATAAAATAAGATATAGAACAGAATCTTAATCTAAATTTTCTCACAAATTTTTACTCTTTCCTTTGGTCAGCTTTTAATGTTCGATATTTTCGTGTCTAAACTTAATGATTTCATTAAAAGGTTCATGATCACTTGTTATTTCTAATTCCAAATTAGGGCTCGATTCTGAATAACTCGTACTTATTAACTATCAGAAATGGTAGCCACGTGTGTGGGAATTATAAATAACAGATAATAGTACACGTAATTGAAAAGTTGTGTATCTAATTAAGTAACAACGAAACCAACCTAATTATACGATAACGTAACTCGAAGCTTAGCTCTGATTTTATATGAAGCAAGAAATACAAACAAGCTTTTAATGCATGCATTGCTATCCGCGGCCATTTAACTCTTTCGTATCTTAGTGGCACGAATAACAGGTACACTTACAATACAACACGAATAGATTTCTTTTCCGATCTTATCTAGGCCTTAAGACGATTATTGTTGGTATAAGAAAATTAAATGTCAATAGCGAATACCTAAAGCAGATAGTTTATTCCGAGACACGTAGTATTGTTCGCAATTTGCAAAGAGTCTGCATATAACCGAGTTACTCAATGGGCGAGACAAGAATGAATGAAGCAATCTCAACAGCAGTAAACATAATTTATGCCGTTTCTCTTCCATAAACGACGTAGCTATTGAAGCAGTCGTTAAGGCTCAGCCGCAGCTACTGTTCGACAATTAGACAGAACCCGCACAAAACACGCAAAAGGCATGTTGTTATCAGAGCTCGGTAGTCAACAATCGCAGCATAATCTCACGAAAATGCTATTTTGAGCTGCACCTGTCTTTAACGAGTTCAACAACCAGCGTCAGTTTCAATTAGTCACAAAATAGAACAGTTAACAAACGTTAGATAAGTAAACAAACGTGATCCTCGGGCTATTTGGTTATGGCGGGCTCTCATCAATAATGCTTCGGAGGCGATAATATCGCGGACGCGTGTCTCGCGTAGAGGAACCTCCAACACCGTTATTAACCTCACGATAGTCATCGCGACCGAGAGATCATTTAGTGATACGCTTTATATTAAATTACTCGGTCGTGCGTTGATAAAATATTCTCGGTATACTATTACCGAAAACAAGATAAACGCAAGCGCATATCAACGTAGAAGTTTTCCTAAATATTGAGGAAGAAGTATGATGCTAAAAAGATAAAGTAAATTTATACGAACGTCAATAAGTGTTTACGATGAGAATGTTTATGTTAATGAATGCATTAAGACGTTCGCCATGCGTCAAGTTGCGTGTTGATATGGAATCGAGCGTCGCATGTCGAATGCGCGGCGAGCGCCCCCGAGGTGACACTTCTCAGTTTGTACCAGTTAATTCTCCACGCACAATGTCCACTTTTTTACCGCAGACGTCTTCACGCACCGTCACGCGTAATTTACTGTCACATTTAGTTCTTGTACATACGCGTATACATCTTCATCACGTCCAGATCGGATGCGGCCTGACAACAGATATTTATCACCCTCTGTCCAAATAATTTAATTCAAAATCATTTATCACATTAACATTTAAAGCCTACATGGCGTACCGTAGGATTAATCTGTATTGATTATGATTGGGTATTATTTCAAAAAGTTAAATCATTTCGGTGAGTTAGTCATAAACTTAACTTCGAGGAAGAGTGCCGCATTGTAGTATTTATATTTGAGACACTTGATTTAATGAAAACAATAAATAAACAAGCTAATTTGAGTAACTTTCTCTGTGTTTATCAAAAGGAATAAATTACTAACATTTCTCTTTTACGGCTTTCGTCAATAAATGGGCTATCTAATGATAAATTAATATTTTAAATTGATTCAACTGTTCACACGTGATGACCAAGGGAAATAGGACCATTTTTATATTACTATTTATATATAATGATTTTCTAAGCAAAGATTTAGCATATTTGACTAAAAAAAATTGTCGTTCAACAAAATTCTTTATCCAGCTAAATTAAACTTTTGGTAGAAACGATTTCCATAAACTGAAAAGTATAGATTAGCTCCACTCAGTACTTAATAATTTCTTGTTACATTTTGCATACCTAGTTGTTAGTTACACTAAATAGGTTTATTTTTCACATAAATGAACTGTTTATCGACTAATACGAGCATTAAAGCTGCAGAATGCGGTCGGGTCCGGCTGCTGGCACTCGACTCACGCTATTTAGTCATTTACCAGTAATGAGTGTCTTTCCTTGGAAGTTTAGTGGCAATGCTAGGAAAACTATCAGGAAATCTTGGATTAGACTTTAGTTATATAAAACTACAAACAATGAAAATAGTTTCTTATCAGTATGGTAGCATCATGGGAGTCATTAGTATTGTCCAAATGCAAGAACAAGACGAGACTTAGCCAGTCTTGGTCTTGGTCTTGCGCCAATTCACTTGGTCTTGGTCTTGCGCCAATTCACTTCGTCTTGGTCTTGGTCTTCCAGAAAGATTCTCGCAAGTTGCGCAATTACCTATTAGCCTATTGCTGTTTATTGAACGTTACTTTGGATCTTAGAACAATGTAACCGATTAGGTAAACTTTGAGCTTGAATTAACATAGCCATAGTAATGACTAACCAAAATAATTAATTTCTAAACATTTAATGAGAAATTTGAAAAATCTACTGACACCGGGTGGAGTTTGAACCCATGACTTAGCGATCCGTGCCGGTGCTCTAACCAACTGAGCTATGAAATGTGTCCCACGGGAGTCACTCTGTTTCCTAACAAACATATTTAATAATCTTTCACGTGCGAAAATACACTGAGAGTTATTTATTTCATTGATTCTGAAAATATATTTTTATGGTGATTTTTTATAATTTTAAAAGCAGTTTTTGTTGTACTGATCGTTGTTCACGAAAATAATACAAGTACAAACAATTTAAAGCATATCTGATCAGTGAACAGTTGACACTTTAGTTTACAAAGCCGTTTGACGTAATAACATGGCAGCTAATATTCATGTGTTATAGAACAGATTAAAACAACTGAAAACTTTGAAATAAATTATAAAAAATGTTTAATTATTTTATGAACTAAAACCAACATTTTCCGACTGCTTTTGCCTAAGTTATCTCAATAATATATTTTTAGTTTTTTTCTCATTTACAGTAAAATACCCTATTATATGTACCCAGTTAACGCTTATTGCCTTGTGCGCGGCATATTTTAGATAAAGCTTAATGATGAAATTCAATTGTTGGCCAGCTTTATACATAAACTTTATAAAAATCTATTGCAACTCCATACATAATAAAAACATATTATATTAATAAAGCTTAGTTAATTCAATTAATTTATAATTTACACAAGCACTAAGTGAGATACATTGAATTCGTTCGATACGTGTACACGTACACAGTATGACAAATGGAAACCAATAGAAAGTCAATTTGTTGTGCGGCATCTTCAATATTATGTAGATGAACCTATTAAATCAAATACAGTTAACTGACAGTTATTGCTTTTGCGCATTAAAATGCATGTAATCACTATCGAGACATAAAAATTAAACGGCATTAAGATTACTTCCATTAAGGTCTCATTAATTTCCTAATCAACGCTTTGGGCCATGTTCCAGCATCAGATAGTGCATGATTTAAAGAGAGGTAACGGACAGGAATAGAGAACGAGGGACGAACGGCACTACAAAAGCCTCGACAGACATAATTTACTCTTCCCCACAATACTTCTAATTAAGATCATTCGTGAGTCCAATGAAGCCAGCCAAGGACTATGTACTCACTGCACAAACTGGACGTTATAAATAACTCAAATCGTAACTCACGCCTTTTCCGAGGTTGACTAAATGAAGAAAAAGTCGTAAGGAGTTTTTAAATTTTCGACTTAGACTTTGTTGGATTAGGATTGAGAATGCAAAGACCACATATTGACATATGAGCTAAATATTAGAACCCGAGTTGAGTTCACGCCGGGTATTGTTACACAAACTAAATAAACTAAAACACGCCACACTTATTTGTTCCTCGGGGGTAAGCAGACACAACTAAATCTTAAAGCAAAAGGCATTCAGAACTTTAACTTATTATTAGAGGTCTGTATGAAGGCGAGGTTTATTGATGACTGAATTTGTGAGCTAATGACACACATTTATTTACTTGTTATAATTTGAGATTTCTAAAACTAATCGATGGCGATGTTCACAATTACTTTAAAGTGAGTACAAAAGTTAGGAAGGTTTAGTCAGATCAGTGTAGTACGGATTTTATGAGAGGAGCCGTCAGCATTGAGTAAAGCCAACATTTTGCGTTCTTGTCGTATTTCAATTGTGTAATATGTACATATATTTATATTGTGAATAATTCACAAAGTTATAAGTTTTGAACAGAGAATTGATTGTTAATTTAACAATGGCAATAAAAACTTTAAAACTGATATTTATTTTAAAACTAGTTCTAAAAAAGGAATTTGTCTTTTCAACCATTTTAAGAGAGCAATCACGTGGATAGCAGCTAATAGTAAGTATTTATTAGACTTTGCACACAATTCGTCCTTGATTATTGCCACTTATGTCGACTTCATAAAATTCCCCAGATAAAAAGTACGCCTTTGTACGTACTGAAATGAATCTTAAGTCGCTTACAAGCTAAAATTGAAAAAACCCTCAACGCAAGCACTTAATCCAATATTCATATACCAAAAATGGCTTACATTATTTTGGGAAAGGGCTGATACTCTTACCCTACTGGTCCGATATTTAACAAACATAGCTATGAATCTCCGCAAGGAAACATTCTTTTAAATGAAAAAAACCGCAGTAAAATCGGTCCATCCGTTTGAGAGCTACGATGCCACAGACAGACACATACACACAGGCAGACAGCGTCGGGGGTTAAAAATACCAATCGTCTGTTTTTTCTTATATATAATATAAATAATATATTTTAGTGTATTTTATTAGAATAATAATATTTAAAATAAACTCTCAATAGTCTTTTTCATTTATATTATTTAGGCATTTGAATAAATGTTTCATATTTTCCATTTTAAAGTAAGTAAAATCTTACAAACAGTTTTCTAATCTTCAATATTATAAGATTATTGAGCCTCGCTAGTTATTTAGTTCAAGCAAGTTCTATCTCGATTACTAAACTTGATTACATTCTAAGCATGTAATCTTTAATATGTAAACAAGTTCATACGTTTTACTCAAGCGGTTTATAAAATTATTTTTCATCCCATTGCACTTCCACTAGAAATTTGCTGGAAAGTCGCCTAGATTCTTCATTACAAAACAAGCAATGTATTGTGTCATAGATTTCTGGATCAGTGCGTTAATAGTAGCGTTTACTAAACTAATATACGGTGGTTCTATTATGACCATAGATGCCATTCTAGTGCAGGCTGTCACTCCTTACCGGACACTTGTTATAATGATGTCATTTGAAAGAGGATAGCTGTAAATTAGACTTGAATGCGCTGGTATGCAAGTTAATCACAAATGTATCTGCATCTGCATTTCTGCATAGCTCAAAGCAATTGTATTTTCAAATGCCATAAGAGTCTGGCTATAATAGTAATGATAAAGAGTCTAGCTAGCTATAATCTAGTTATCTAATATTATCTGGCTCTTAATATTATGAACTATTTTTAGTCAGAAAATGCATATTATCCGAAAGGTATAACAACACAGATATCTCTATTCTGTAGAAGACCACTGTAATGAGCACTACTGTAGCGGTGCTACGGTTGCTCTAGTTTGCTAGAATTCATTGGCACGGAGATTGAGTATTCCCATTACGTTATTTTTAGCATTCTATGTATAAATATTTAAATATTCATTTTATTACTGATAGAACATTCACAGTTGATGGTATTTCAATTAGGTGTATAGGTAACGGATGACGACTTGCACTGTTAGTTCCCGTCTGAAACATTGTTGCAAAAAGAATAAGTCTTATCTTTTTTAACTTGGATATTTGTGGTTTTTTTTTTATATATATTTAAGCTGCCAAAATGACTCTGCCCTGCCTGATGGAAAGCATGAGCAGAATCCAAGAGCACCATCCTCAATGCGAAAAAGAACAATGCAGCATGGTGACCCACACTATGGCGGCCTGGGGGGAAAGGGGATGGTAAGGGGGATAGGGGGCGTTGGATTGGGGTATGGGCCTCCGGTATCCTCACTCACTCGATGAAACACAGCGTAGGCGCTGTTTCACACCGGTTTTCTGTGAGGCCGTGGTATCACTCCGGTCGAGCCGGCCCATTCATGCCGAAGCGTGGCTCTCCCACGGTATATTGTGTCTCTCTATGGTGCAGTAACGATTGATCTTTACTTTTTTTGTTAGTGCTGTGGCTTGATAATTATCAAAATGCTACTTATCACCATTATCTCCAGAAGCTATCTATATTTTGCTGACAATTGTGAGAACATAACGCCGAAATTCAGATTGTAGATATGTTTTTTCCTTTTGAGCTTAAGGTAGTAAAGTAAACCACTTTAGTTATAAAAAATAAACTTAGAAGGTATTCTGAACGCGTAAACATTTTAAAAAATACGAGCTGAAAGTATGACTATACACTTTGATAATGCTCAGATAATGAACAATATGATGACTAAGATTTACATCTGAAGGTTGGCACGTTTCAAAGCAAAAAACGTACAATAAACTTGTTATTTTGAACTAAATTGTGCTGTATAACCAAAACAAACTAAAAATTAATATCCAAATGAATACATTGCAATATATTTTAATGAGCCGTAATGTCCGAATAAAATAAACTAGTTGTAACAAGACGTGCGTTCTCGCCCTGTCAAGAGAATCAATAGAGTACAATAAAATTGCTCCTTTCAATGCAACGTAGTTAGGTCTAAATGAGGTTTGAGTAATGCGGCGAGTACACGAAGGGCTCGCGTGGCAGCACGCATTTTACTATCCCAGAGCCAAGCTCCCAAGATCTGCTTCCAATCAACTTTATAAACAATACTTTAGATAAAATTTCTGTAACACAATACTAGATACAAAATACTTGCTTGCTTAAGCTATCGTTGCCGTTTACTTGAGTTATTTATATAGTCTACCTGTTTTCAGCTATAAATCATAAAATGTAGTGCCTATGATGCCTTGTTCGTAAACGTTGTTTCTTGGGGTAAGGATAAAATTATTTGTAAACTTTGTTGTTTCGTGATAAAAATTTAATATGCCAGGTTAACAGTTACCTACAAATCACTACATATTACTTCTTACTTCTTCTTCTCACACTTTACATCTTAGTTTTAAAAACCGGCTTATTGCAAGTACTCTGATATAAAATTTGATAAGATAAAATTTTACGAGTTATTATGACATCCACGTGCAATAAAAACACACCGCAGCATGATTTTGCAAAAACAAGCTGAACCATAGAGATATCACAAATTTCACATTTTAGACATTCGCGAATGCAATCGCAATTGCGAATATTTAAAATGTAAATGTGCGAATGCGAATACTAAGAAAAGCTGAAAACAATTTTTATTATACTTAAAGTGTTAAAATTAAATATTATTTAATAAGCTAGGCAAATTTTTGAGGCGATAGGATAATACTTTAAAAATAAATTACTTAGTTTGAGACGTTTTCTGAGTGGCTCATATGAGACACTCAACTGCTTTAGTGCCCAGATCTACATTATTAGATATAACGGCAATATAATAGAATAGTCGCTTTAACGCAAATGTCTAAATTATTGTAGATCTTTCGCATATGTGTATGTGAATTCTCATCCTCTGTCTCATAATTTGTATATAAAAAACATATAACAACTTAACATAATGACGTTTTAATTTGACCCCGTAAGATATTTCTTCCAAATTATAGAAACGTAGATACCCTGCAAAATAAAAGCAATGTCAATAAACATAGCATTTATAATTATAAAATGCACTTAAAATATGATGGTTATATATAAATATATAAGCAAGACTTGTCACATGATATATTCACTTGTTGTATTGTTGATAAAAATTAAAGGCAATCAATAACTCATTTATCGACATCACGTTTTTAATTTTATTATTAATATCTAAGGCCATAGAAAAATTATAGACATCGCTATTAAATTTTTAATCATTATTTTAGAAGCATAAATTTTGGAGTCATTCCTTAAGACGCGACGCCGACAAAGGCCGGTACACACAGCGACCGATGGCAATTTATAATGCGATTAACAGAAAGAATTGCAATACAAATGATGGCACAGATCCTTACGGTCTGATCTCCAAAAGCTCACTCGGTATAATGACAGTTGCTTCCTTAATCGTCAAAAGAATAAACTACTGCGGTCGATGTTATTTATCGATACCCATTTGTTTCGCCATATCGATTTCTTGGCGGTAGTTCGAAATGTCTCAATTAATATTTAGCCTAAAGATAGTGTGTAATGAGTCGCTTTATCTAGGTGCGCGTAAGCCGAGTGAGTATGCTAAGGTTCATTAATATGATGAAGAGAGCACATTCATCGATAGTGTGCTGCCGGGGTCGGACCACCGCAGAAGCAATTCGAGCTCGCTCTATCTATCTTTACACATATAATAGTAATTACTGCGAGTCTTATCATAATATTTCACGTGAGAAAGGATTAAGGCTTACTTGTTTAGTTAATCCGAATCAGTGAAATCCATCGACGTGAACTGGCTCTGATCGATTTCTGACGCCTTCCCTAGCGATATTAACGGTTTTTAATCCAATAAGAATAACTGTATTGTCTTATATTTATTTACATTTAACTTACATTTGATGTACTGTCTACCAGCCAACCATTGAGTTGTGCTGAACGACAAAGGATGAAACAGACGTATGGAAGTTATAAATTCAAAGGTAATTTTGTTTCTCTGTATGTTTGTTACATTTTCACGGCTAAGCCGCTGAAACGATTTGAACAAATTTCGGTACAGAAATAGATTGGACCTTGAAGGCGAACATAGACTACTTTTTATTGCGATTACATGTATACACAAAAGCTTAAGTTTGACATACGTACGTATTTGTGGGAATAAAATCTCAATCCACTACCGCATCTATTTTGAACCAACTTCTCATTGACGATATTATGATGTCATAACAAGTTTCCCTTTTACGGTAATAGGGCAGAATAAACATTATAAGTGATGGGTGTGTAAGAGCCCAAAAAAGTCATTATCGACACGATTTAGAGGGTGATCGAACACGACTACGAACGTTAGCTTTTCTCACTTGACTAATTTAGACGTTACCAAAGTAGCTCAACGTTAAATGGAGGATGAGCGGTTACACAGTAAACACGGTTAGTTTATATGGCCGGTAAACAGCGCCACGTGAACTGTACACAAGGTGATTTTTTTATTTGTATAGTTGCTAGTTCTGGCTCAAATACCCGTGAGAAGCTGTTCGACTCTCAGCCAGGCGAGTGATCGAAGTTTGAGCGAGTCCCATGATCACGATGTTATAAGCTTGAATGACACTAGCACTACATAATCAGACCAGCCACTACGTTGCTTGTAGATTTACAAATTAATACTACATGTTAAGTTGATAAAATCTGTGACCTCCTTTAAGTCTTTAGAAATCTAAAGACGTCTATGGCGTCATAGATAGAGATACGTAGACTCCAATAAAAATGAATAATATTTTAGATTTAGACCCAGCAGTAGCAACTTTATATTTCACACATTTATTGTCTTATTAAGTCAAGTTTATATTTCCGTATAATGTTTGTTTACTCGGCTTAAAGGTAAGTTCAGAGGTCACACGATTACAATGGAGATTTGTGGTCTTATCTATGAGGTTGTGACGTCTGGCCAGTCGTTGACACCATCAATTTAAGATTACGTGAAAATCCGACGAGTGAGAAATTTTCTGAGACCATAAGCGAATGTCATTTGAATATAAATTGTATCAGGCAGGCCCCGAGGGCCCGTGTACCTCTCATTGTGCGTATAACAAGATCAGTATCGACTTAATGACAATATATTGGTAATAAAATTAGATAGTCCATACCGTCATCTGAGCGAACATCACGAGGCTCGCCTCGGTCACTTCGACTCTCATATTTATTGCAAACTAACTAGAAACATTATCGAATGACGACCGCGATCTGCTCTCAATAACCAGGAACATCTTGAACATTACTATTTGACTGAATTAAACCTTATTCCTTAAGGTCACGTTTCATATTGTTCCTTCGTTTTGTCTGTCTAGAAAGCGTGCTTAAGTTTACGACAGTGGTTCATAAGAAAGCTAAGTTATGGTATAAATATTATGACACTTTTATTTGTTAGTGTGGTTGAAAAGTAAATATGGTCGGTGTGTAAAGAGCTACGGGAGACGGTGTTTGCACGGTAACGCTCTCGGTAATGTCGCCGCATCCGTGTAATATATCGATATTTGATTGCAGATTATAGACTGGAATTACAATAAAATCACAGAGTAATTTAGTACCTCGGACTGGTTTAATACGCCCGGTGGCTGTATTGTCACTATTGTTCAGTTTTACTATTACATATGTATGCAGTCAATAAAGTACACAAAGCGACAATAGTAAATAAGATAGGTACTCTGAGAACAGAAATATTTTTATTATATTCGTATGTTTTTGTAAGACCAATCTTACTCAGAACTATAATCGTTTTACCGTCTCAAAAGTTAACTGACTCTCGATTAATCTGACTAAATTACGTGTAAAAATGAATAATGTTTGAATATTGTTATGAAAATATTTATATATTTACCCTGAGAATTAACTAAGACACAAAAATGCTAATGATATTGACTTCAAACATTGCAAATTTTGTTTTCGAAATAAGATTAATGATTTAGCCTTGGCGTTGAAAAAGCTTAAACAAGAATAATGCATTAACGTGTTTATCATATAATACTTTGTAAGATATATGTTGAAAAGAAGTCATATTGTGTGTTGATTACAAAAATTCATTTTTTAATGGAGGTGCTTAGAAATCGTGGAATATGGACGTAGTGTTTGTTTGCAGTATACCGAGATAAGGTTACACGCAATCATCTCTGATAGCGATCTATGAGATTAATAGCCTAACTTATAACATAGCCTTAATTAACGAGATAATAAAACCTTATGCATCAATTATATATTACCTACAGCTAAGTTTATCTTAATTTCTCCAAATCTCATTTATTTATAAGTTAAATGTAAGTACATATTTGATATTAATACGATTTTTGATTGCACTGCTTTCTAATGCGCTAAAGTGTTATGGGTTCAATCCCTACATGGGATAACACTTGGTGTGATTGAAACATTGTTCTTCTGAGTGTGGGTATTCTTTGTGCCCGTTTCATATATGTTTGTACGTGTAAGGTTCTCCGCGACATAGGATTTTTCTATTGTGAGATTTAGCAATAAAAAAAAACATGACATATTCACGTAAACACAGAACAGTAGATAGGAGTCAATAAATAAACTTATAATAAATTTATCAAAAACGAACTGACCCAGTGAACTGCATAAGAATTTGCATACATAAATAATTATTAATTTAGTTGATATATCGTAGAAAAGGGTGACTGATAGAGAATACCTTGGTTATAAAGTCCGTAGATATACAGAAGTACACACAGTTATAAATAAATAAACAATATATTTACTTGAAAGCACGTAATGTTTACTAGTTCTAACAAGATAAGTTTTATTGTTCCGGTATGACTTCAAAAGCAAATATGCGTACACTCTGTACGCATATTTGCTTTTGAAGTTGTTGTGTGATTTGGTATTTATTAAGATATACTAATGCTCTTAAAAGGTTTACATGACGCACTAGTTCTCTGAGGTACTCAATAATAAGGGTATACTTATTAAGACTATTATAAATAAGCACGTGTGGAAGAACAGGTCATATGTCCCTCCAACACAAAGGGAGGATCCTCCAAACAGGCGATTTGATCATCCTGGCCACGGCCACGGCCCATTTTATTTTTTAACGTGTAGAAAACCCCTCGGGCCTTCACCCCACCGGGGCTTAGAGCGGAGCGGTGTGCCAGAATCGAACCGACTAAAACCACACGATGTGCCACTCTGCGCCTATTACGGGAGGGATCCGGGCACCGCTTTCTTACGATATTCAGACCCCTCCTAGGCCTGGCTGCGTACGGTAACTTCACCACCTCGCGGCTGGCCTCTGAAGCGAATGGAGGGGAAAACCCGTCCCGACCATCCGCGGTCACACTCAGGGCGGCATGAAGAGCTAATAGGCGTCCCTCCGCCGTGCGATTTGCGGGCGGATTGGGTTCGAGAGGAGATCGTCCTCTCGGGCCTTCTCCGCCACCTCTTTCTGCGAGATGACTTCCTCGCAGATGGTCGCGACCGCGGTAAAACTACGGTAGCTACCGGTTATGGAGCGTACGACGGCCGACAGTGACAGATCTTCTCCTGCAGAAGGGCCCGACGTTGCGGCACCCAAGTGTGGCACACCCCCAGTGACTTCGCGAGCACTTCCGTCTCGCGCACTCCGCCAGGGTCGACACCGTTTGGTATCCACGTATAGCTCTGACCGGCAATACCCTCTGATGTTAAACGACACCGCCAACAGCACGCCGCCGGCATCACGGCATCGACCGTAGAACACCCCTCTCGGAACCCGAATTGGGCGTCCGACAGGTCGGGGCCCACTTGGCTGAGGTGCCGGACGATGCGGGCAGAGAGCACCCTCTCCAATAATTTGCCCGCCACGTCCAGCAACACGACGGGCCTGTAGGCCGCGACTGAATTGGCAGGCCGTCCTGGCTTTTTCAACAAGACCAGCTTCTCTCTCTTTTAAACACTCAGGGAAGCGACCAGGCACCAAACTAGCGTCCAATACCTCCCTGAGGCGGTCCGACGGTCGGGCTGGTATCCCACCCAGCCCGGGGGCGGTGTTCTTAAAACGGATCCCCAGAACGGTGGCGCCTACCTCCGATTCCCTGATAGGCGGAACATCGTCCTCTTCACCCCCGTCGTCTCCGACCGAATAGGCCATCGACGGGGGTGTGTGTTCCGCCCGCTGCGGCAAAAAACCCTCGACCACTTCCTACAGGAAGCTGGGCTGGAGAGTCTCCAAGGGGGGGGAGGTCTGTCGCACCGCACGATATGGGTGACCCACGGGGTCACAATCGAGACTCTACAGCATCTCCTTTATCTTCGCCTCGTTGGTGCGGCTGATGGCCAGATGCCGCCGGCTGCGGGTGTAGGACCTTCAGTCACGAGTACAGGCCGCACGGAGGTCCGCCAACTCTTGGGACCACCAGTAGACCTACTTCCGTGAAGGTCGACGACTTTGAATGCGGGGTTGATGCCGAACGGTTGATGTTGGGAAGTTGTATATATATGTAAATAGGCGCAAGAACTTCTATCACACTATGTTACTCCGTATTTCAGTGTATCTTTGGTAGATGACGATGTCATATTTTCTTTTATTATTATTAATCTATAAATAAATAAATATATATTTTCGGACATTTTAACACACAACGCCATTTAGTCCCAAACTAAGCAGAGCTTGTACTATGGGTACTAGACAACTGATATCATTACATATATATATATATATATATACTCGTACTTTTTTTTGTAAATACAAACATATTATACATAGAAAACACCCAAACTCCGAAACAAAAATTTGTAGATCATACAAACATTTGGTCCGACCCAGGATTCGAACCCGATATCTCATAGACAGCAGTCGCACCTAGACTAGGCTACCACTATATATATATATATATATAGGCTACCACTGCGCCACCGAGGCAGTATATGTTTATGTTGCCGCTGTATGTGGAATTCGCCACACATTTACACCAGGAATAACATTTTCAGATTGGTTTTTCCAAAACGTACTTTATTTTAATACGATTTAGATCATCAAATTTGTATCTACACACAATGAAATTTTGAAAGTCATGTAGAAAAATAAATGATTTAAAAATTAACGGCGAATAACTTAACTAGAGTAAAGTCATGGGCCAAAACAAACTGAGTAATCGAAGTCGTCCTAGATAAAATAAATTGAACATCTGTAAAATCAATTAACCATTCCCGTTGTGAAAGGTAGTTTTTCAATTGAAACAATTAAGGTTATTGGAACATTAAGATGGTGGATCGTTCACACGAGTTAGTTTATTATACTACTAACAATATATTAGAAATAAACTTTACTATACAGTAATAGCAATACCAAAGGGATTATATTTGATTAAATAATAATCACAAAGATAATCAAACATAAATTTTTAAACCTACTCGTGCGTAATCTATGTGTAAGGTAATGTAATTGAGAACTAATTCTGCACTAGAAATATTCCTGTCGCGCGGGGACTTTACAAAAATATGTGGGACGGACATAAATAATACTTAGACAGTACAACGATTTGTGGATAACACAAATTGTTGTCCAATTTGGGATTTCATCCTAAAACACTCAGCGCCGTAGAAAGATGCGAGGTGACCGCTTATACCACTACACCATTCGTGCAGTCACAGGTTGAAAGAAATGTTATTAAACGTGAATTAAATGTGGAAACATTTGTACTATTGTTAAAACACAGATGAAATCATGCTAGAAAGGAGACAAGCCAGCTCGTGCTTTACCTAGTTAGAAGTATTTTATCAGTGACCTCATGCTGACGATAGTGTTTAGAAAGTCTAGAAAATGCTCTATATCAAGGACTACTCTAAAATATTATTGGAGATAAATGTCCTTTTTTCTTAAAAAATAATAACAATCCTGCTAAAAATATATTTATGTAAAATAACCCCAAGACGAGTAAACATCCATAGGTCGCTGGTTAAAATCCGGCTCGAAGGACCATGAATACGACTCCAAGGGTCTGACAGGTGTGATCCGCAAGAAAACTCTAGAGCACTGGACTAAATGTTTATTGGGATCGTCCACGTGTAAATGTTCGACAAGCTTAAATATCCGTCTCAGCTAACAATGTAAGCGTAATTCAGAAAGCACTGACCACGCCATCTATCGACACTTAGCTCAAACTGTTTACAAATTAATAATGGACACTTGGACATACCGCCAACCAAAGACATGTTGCTCAATGTCCTTCTAAATATAACCGCCCACCATGTAATATGGGCCACGATACCTAGTTATGAATTAGAATCACTACAATTTCTATATTTCATTTGTGGCTGGTCGCAGTACCTACATACAAAAAATAACCAATGAAACACTAATAACCAATGGAACAAGAATAAAGTAACAAACATATTAACCAAGGAAAACTTATGTCTATACACACAAATCTTTATCACTTAAATCTATTTATTACGAACATAATAAACCAAATAATAACATCATCCAAAGGTCCCATCCCTTTTACAATTTATATTAAAATAAATCTACTAAGTTACTCCGTTACAGGAAATACACATAACTTTGACACTGGTCTCTTAATAAGAGAATTTTTA
Source organism: Hyphantria cunea (assembly GCA_003709505.1). Lineage (NCBI taxonomy): Eukaryota > Metazoa > Arthropoda > Insecta > Lepidoptera > Erebidae > Hyphantria > Hyphantria cunea. The sequence goes on from PKRV01000616.1 coordinate 549,151, forward strand.
GTACGAATAGTAACTACTCGTGCAATTGAATCAGAACCTAAATATTCTGTTCGACTTTTCCCAACAGCCACTTGCCGGGAGGCAAATCGTCCTCCTTTACTAAAACTACTGCTCCTATTGATGGCTCCGGGGTCCGATAAGCCCAACGGTGTCTTTGCAAAAAATTATGTAAGTAATCCTGTGACCACTGTCGCCAAAAGTCTTGAACCATTGTCTGAGTGAGTTGCCAACGTCTGAGACTGGTAATATTGGATCTTTCAAAATTACTATCCGGCCCTAATATGAGTGGCTCTCCTTCCAAAAAGTGGCCTGGTGTTAGCACCGCTAATTCACTCTCTGCTTCCAAATACGAGAGTGGCATAGAGTTAAGACAGGCCTCAATTTGGCTTAAGACTGTTGATAACTCTTCATAAGTCTATAAAAAGCTGTAATCATTTCGAGTCTAAACAAGCTTGTATTTTAACGGCACTAATCTAATACTCTCTAACTTCATCATAGGCATTTAGCGTTTGAGTTATCTACTGTCTCTACGCCTTGTGTGTGGTTAGTAGCTAGTACACAAAGTAATCAATTTTAGCCAAAACTTATAACCATTTATTCTAATTATTGAAGTTATATCGATAGACTGATCGGACGTTATCATTTACATTCATAAAACTGTCGAATCCCTTTAATTCATCAATTATTGTCTCGAAGTATACAGTTCTCTCGGCTGCCGTTAAAGAAGCAGACATCTGTAGTCGTATTTAAGGTTTATCTGCTTCATTAATCTGGTTGCGAGCGCGTGCTGATGTAGATTAATGGGGTGGCGCGGGCGCCAGCGATACCATCGTAGGATAACATTTATTCCGGGACTGATGCGGATCTCAAGACGCGAGGTGCCTCGGACTGAGCGCTGCACGCGACCCTGTGCACTGCGAAAGTATTGCGTTTCACTAAACCAACACAAATCTTAACGCTAACTTTAATACAATTATGTTGGAATTGACATTGTAAGTTATTATTTGGCCTCGTTGTTCATAGTTTAGTTTCAAGATTGAGAACTGTCTAAAACGATAATACATTTCACGAATAAAGATAATGCATACGATACAAAAAGTAAAATATTTGACAGTGACTAATGAGATATTAAAATAACGTTTCTTATTTAGTACATACTCATGAAGGTTAGAAAATTATAATAATTTAAAATTACTTTTTCGAGTCACAAACTCGCCGGGTCTTGATATGGAGGCCGTAGCCGGCGACACAATGCTCCCTTGAGGCACAAGTTCTTCTAAACAAGTGCTATGGGAACAAGAATCCGACATATTTATGAAACTACCATTAATTATCAAAATAATCGATGGCAGTCGTTAGGTGATTTATCTAGCGTCGATAAGATTTTAATGAAGTACTTTGATTAGGTGCGCAACGACAGCGAAGACGTAGTTATCGGTGAACCGATAGCGTGCGCACCATTGCCTCCCTATACCTATCGTCGTATTAAGTTATTAAATTAAAAATAATTTTCATACCAATTTCATGCTATTCTACACCTTATGAAATGATAAATTGGGCTGTATTCTGTACGCCGACTGCAATTAACAAGGTGGATAATTCTGATTAGAAATTGGTTGATATCGGCACGTCGTTCATTGTGGAAACTACCCACGATACTACCGTGCGATAAGATAAATTGAGTTGGAAACTTTTTGTTGATAATGTCGAGACGGCGGGTGGCGTGTGCTAGCCAGCTATAAAAAATACTTATAGACTAAGTCTATGGTAGCTAGTCTGAAAGGATGACACGGGGCTTACATCAAAGCTGTTAGTTCTATTTAGCTGGAAAAATTAGTCTAAACAATGTTTTTAATCTAAATTTTTGACAATTCGCAACACCAGGAGCGTCACAAATGCGTTACCAGCCTTTGTGGTATGGGCGTTCGGTATCTTCACTCACTCGGTGAAACACAAGCGCTGTCTCACACCGGTTTTCTGGGAGGCCGTGGTATTACTCCGATCGAGCACTAGGTAAATGGATATATTTAAATATTTTGTTAAAATTTAGTTAAAACATGCCATTAAAAATATAAAAAACCGTTCCCTTAATGGAATGTCTATGACAGTGCCATTTAGCTTGTTGTTTTATATTTAATATAATATAATTTCTTAAAATATTTTCTTATAAAGTATATATAAAGTAAATTATACGGAGGTTCCGTATAATTTACTTTACATAATATTAAATAAAAAAATGAACAACATAACTATATTTGTATACTATCAATCGAAGTTGAAGGTAAAATATAACACAATCACACTATAGTCTAAATAAAAGAAGACAGCCAAATTAATTACTGTTAAAAAAACTTGATCACTTGACCATCCTTATATAACAAAATTTTGTATTCTTTATATTTGTGTAATGTATGTGCATAAATAATGTATACACGAAAACGTAGTAACAGAAAAATAATTTAGGTATACTTAGAATACAGCTATTAAGTTCCTAGAATACAACAATTGATAATATTCACAACCAGAAACAATTTTATATGCTGAGTCTAGTTGCGTGTGAATAATTATCAAGACTCGTGGCTCATAGCGTTAGATCTCGGGATTAATTAACCAAAAGTAACGTTATTAGACCGTGTACAAGCTAATGATCGAGAATAGGTTCATTTGCATTAAACAGACGATGCTGGTCTTAATTACTGGGAAAATTACAAATTAAACAAAAATTAATGGGACACCAGATCGTTCTGGACTTGGAGACCAGTTAATAATGTCTTTATGTTTACATTAAATATTTTTACGCAATCTATTGATAACTCTCACTTACAAAACTCATGAATATTATTAGGTATTAATGCATAATTATGGAATGTAAAACCAATCATTATAGATAAATATACATCTCGACCACTTTTATAGTTTGGTTGAAAAGATTTAAGGTAATTCTTTCACATTTTTACTTCTGCTCCTTTGTCCTAAAAACCATTTTGTACTACAAACAATCAGAAAATTCCAAATAACACATCTAAAGGACCTTTAAAAATGCAACGAGATCACTAAATTATAAAAAGAAAGTATTTACGGAGTTAACTCCCTCCCTCCCTCCTCAAGGCGCAGAGTGCCAAACCGTGTTGTTTAAATAGGTCTGATTTCGACACAACAAATAATAAAAAAAAGGTACTGATTTCCAAAGTAGGCCAAAGCCTATACATATTTTAGGAAACAAAGTTCAGTTGTATTAAAAATGAGAAAATAGGTAGTTTACTTTTATTTTGCTATTTCTACTCCTTCATTTTTAAACATTTTATATATTGGTTTGTTGTTTATGCACGTATGATTGTCAGTGTTATAAATTGTTACATTATACATATTATCGATAATTTAACCCGCCCTCGGCCATCGTGGGGATGTATGCGCTTAACCCTCTCTTGAGAGGAGACCTGAGCCCAACAGTGAGACATTATGGGTTATTGATAATAAATTAGATTAGAATAAATAGCCGTGCTCCTCAAACAACTACTTGCCCTCGGTGTGATCGAACCCATAACCTCTGGTTACACAGTTACGGTTACTAATTACCAACTAGTGTATCTTTTGCGTTTTCGCAAACATTTTTCCTGCCTTACGGCAAGATAAGGGAATGAATATGGGGTAAGGATATGTAGATAATATAGTTTGTAACATAAATGTTTCAACTGATTTCGTATTCATTCTTGTAAGTATTTAATAAGCTTATTAAAGAACTTAGAATAGTTCTTTCACTTCTCAACAAGGCTGATTAAGTAAATATACTACTACAATTTAGTTAAATGAAGTATTTATGACTGAATTGATTAGGCTTAAATTATGGAATATTTTGAACCCTATATAAATCAATACTAGGAGTAATCAGTGTACGTATTTTAAAATGTGCAATTCGTATAATTTTAGCCCTGCTCGTGCTAATTTTTCAACACAAATATTATCACCTATCAATTCTCGTCAAAAATACTAGGATGACAGAGCAATTCCTGATTTGAAGGGCGATTTCACCGAGTCTTAAATCTTTGGAATCGAAATCTACAAAATAGGCAAAATATAATTTACTTGCCACATCATAACTATTATTTATCACACAATATTGTAGACGGAACTAAAACACATAAAACATAGATCGCCCGCTGGTTACCCAGACCGATCGACTACCTCTTAAGGACTGATGCAAATTGCTCATAACACTGAAGTATTCAGACTACCTTCGTTTACTTAAATACAAACTAGTGATATATAACTACAGTTAAAACAAAGAAGCAGAATTCACAATAATCCGCAATAATTTTGGTATTAATCCCCGTAAGTATAAATTTCTGTCCAATATTATATGATACGTGAATATAAATCGGTATTTATGTAAAGGATAATTTTGTGACATGTTTTAAACTAATCTACAGATACTCTTTTTCTAAGTGATAACTAGGAACAACACTCTGCCTATGAAAGTCGGGTATATGTACGCGTAGTACGATGTACACTAACCAAAATGCAAGACGAGTGCACAATTCTCGAAAATAAACAGCTTCAATATAAATTACTATGAACAAAAATGATCATGTAAATAAATAAATAAATAAACATGTATATAAATAAAAAAAACAAGTTGGACATTAAATGTTTTTGTTGTGTGAACACACAACGCCATTTAGTTCTAAGCTAAGCAGAGCTTGTGTTATGCGTACTAAACAACTGATATAAACACAAGTATATTTTTTTGTAAATCCATTCATATTATACATTGAAGCCACTTAAACTCCAAATAAAATATTTGCATATCGTACAAACATTTGGTCCCACCCGGGAATCGAACCTGAGACCTTAAGCACAGCAGTCGCATATGCTACTACCGCGCCACTGAGGTATTTAAACACCCTTACAAACGAATAAACAAAAAATTGAGTATGTGCTTGATTTATAAACATGTGGTCAGTGATCACACACTAAAATTATTAATACATCCACGCAAAAATGATCCGTCCGTATGACAAAGTATATAAATCACCTTATCTTCACATTTAATCGGATTTATGTTCAGGACTATCGGTTCTAAGCTATAAATTAATCATGTAGGCTGTCGCTAAAATATCGCTTTTCCAGTGAGGGTAGTGGCGGCGCGCGCATCGTATCGGCGATAGAACACGGTCGCGCAGGCGCAAGGCGCGCGCCTGTAACAATAAAACCACATCTAGTGCCGGACCGAGCACTCGCCGTCATTTCCTGGCGACAAAATCTACCGATACCATCAAATCCCCATGTCTTTCTTAACGCTACGATATAAATCAAACGTAAAGTATGCTTTATTCAATACAAACCCTTTAAAGTTCATTTAAATAAGCTATCAACACCGCCGCTGCACCTAATGAACACGAAACTCCAATAAAGCACAAGAAAATAATAATAGCACACAACTAAAACCACTTTACCGACACATCTCATTTGAATAACGTAAATTACCTACCTTCATTTCGATTCTAAAAAGTTACCTGCAATTAATTAAACGACCATTTCTTAATTATCTATTAAAATAATAGTACTGTTTAATTGGAAACTTTTAAACGAACATGCAAAATAATTAAGTGATCAATTAACAGTACACGGCGATGTATATCCAGCAGCACTCTTATCTACTTGCATCTACAACTTTGTACCAGCATAGATTATGCGATGCTGTCACCGAATACCGCAGGCAAAGTGCCTACGGGCTATAAATTTTATTGAAAACAGTTTAGGCTTACAGCCTGGTGCTAGGAGTTTTAACTTCAAATGAGGATTGAACTACTGTAGCTATGTAAAACTTTAAATGTTATGTTTATTAGAAATAGAAATGGTATGTCGTATCTGATAAAGTTATTCTTTGATCCTTTGTCTGGTGTAATGCGTGGTGTGGTAGTGTTTGCGTGTACACCAAATGTTTATTCATAGTGATTGACGACTCACTCATTACACCTCCGTTGCCTACTAATTTTCTCATAACCTATGGCTTCAATTATCACTTAAACAAATATTTGTTAAGTCGTATTTAATTAGTAACTTTCGGTTTTATGGTTTTAAATGATTAGCTAGACACTTTTATTTCGACACATGTGCGCGAAGATAACAGATGTCAAATAAAATCTTCGGTGATATTTCCATGAGATGTCCATAAAAAGTCAAAAGGTCATTAGATATAACATAATACTACAACGGTAACTACTTGCCCACTGCTTGAAATTTTATGTTTGTTTTAAATACTCAAGCTTGTCAAAGAATATGTCTATAAACCTTAATAAAGTAACTAAACTGGTGAAAGTTTATATATTACTAAACTGCGCCTATCATTACTACGTGTCTATCAACGAAAGACTGCCATATACTTTACTCTATTAATATTACTATTATGTTATTTTATTTGATTTGATTTTATTTCATTCAATAGGTATAGATATGAGATTGACAAAATACAAAATACAGTCTTAACAGTGCAATACTGTAAACATGTCATCCAGTTACAACTGTACACAACATCAATAGTAGAAAGTGCTTCGTTATGGCATAAAATTAAAAATTAATAAAAAAAGAACTATTTAGACACAAAGTTAAAAAATAAATAAAAACTGTAATGGACGTTAAAAGTAAGCCTCAACGCTTTCAATCCTTTTTTTCAAGCTTTCGTGAAAGATCCAACTGTGAGCAAACTGTATTATAGTTCCTGTACATTCATTTGTTTTTTTATTATTATTTAAGGTCAATTAATAGAATATCTTCTGGCAATGAAACATGGCAAATGTAATTACTGTCTCAAGAAACGACAGCTACCGCCTTAAATTGTATCCAACTGAAAATCTCAGTAATATCATTACTGAGATATTAAGTTGAAGAAAGAACCAGTGAAGTATAGACATTAACTTAACATGGAAAAGAAAAATAATTATGTAAACGTGAAATAGTAGAAATGTTAATATTAAAATTATCAGTCTCAAATGGTATATTAGAATAAGCAACCTCCATTGAGACCTTAAAGTTGAACTTATCACAGATATCATATCGAAGTACGCCCGAGCTAATGACTGCCGACTTCATCGTCGGTCAAATGTTGCGACTATCCAGCTTCTTGACAATATGGATGTTACAAAGAGACTTAAAAGGATAAAACCTTTGATTAGGTTAAGTAACAGTGCGAAGTGAAAAAAAAAATACCAACATTAAAGTGCAATCTATAAAAAGAACACACGAACAGCGTCTCCAAATAACAGAAATCATTAAGAAGTGTTAATGTGCACAATCTTATTTTAGATTTGTTTTATTAGTTTCAAAGAAAATTACTTATAAATCTGTAGACTACATCGTAATAGCAAAGCCATACTGTATTGATAAGGTATTCACAGAAAAAAAAGTATCAATAGTCAGTACATTACTATTATTGTACGTTTTCTACATTAAGTAGATACATTGCACACACTATACGGATAGCCTAGAGGTTTAAGCGGTTGCCTTCGCCAAGTATATCGTGTGATCCACAAATTGTTGTTCTGTTCTGTGTGTCCGTTTCATTAAAGTTTTTAAAGTCTCCCGCGACACAGGATGTTTGTATATTATGTGGAAGCTGTCTTTAAAAAATAAAACTTTCAAATACAAAAAACCTACTACCTTTTTTTTCAAAATAAACATGTTTTTTTTTTATTATGTACATGCACTATCGATACTAAGACAACAGGACGAAAATAAGAAGTGTTTAAAACATTCAAGTAACATCATATTATATTCTCAAATATATCGTAAAGAATCAAGAACAATTTGAAAAGTCCAATACAAGAAACGAATGCACAAGTCTAATATCGAACCGCAATAAGGAATTTAACTACATTTTGAGGCTTATTATACACCCCCTTCTAAAAATATAAAGATATATGTCATCGTCATCTTCTCTAAAATAGTTTATTTCTGGACTTAAGCCTTTTCTTATAAAGGAGGTTTGGGCCTACTGTAATACACTGGCCAGACGAATTATTAATTGTTATTGCTCTCGCGCATTCGCATCGATACAGTCGCACACAGCTAGCGACCCCAATGGGGTCGCTAGCTGTGTGCCTCTGCCATCATAACCACGATTCAGTCGCGATGCAAACGCGACACTGCTGCGCTTCTGACGCGCTGTAAGCGTGATTCAGTAACGGCACAAAAATGCCTGCGATCGCTACAGTTGTAAGATGGACTCCATTGAGGCAACATTAGTCATGTTGTCTTTGGTGTTACTTTTACGTAAGCAGCCAAAACGTCAGCAAAGAAAGCAGTCTGCGTTCTTCCTCCTATGTCGTCCGGCATGGTCGCGCGTTTGCATCGATATGGTCGCGATGCTGTAGCGCCTTGCAAATGCGACAAAAAGGTGTTAGTAGCGTTTAAAAAACGCATGACAGCATCACTACAAAAAGTCAAGCTTTTCCTTTTTTGCAGTGTTGTTGCCCTGCGTAGGTTGCTTTATTAGTTACCTCTTACGAAACCCACGGGGTGAATAGGGGTAGTGAACTAGTATCACGCTGTTTTCCCTTTCAACAAGTATCCGGCATTTCCTTGGTCACCACAAGGACAATGAGAAAAAAAAATAAAAATATTCGAAGTCGAATAACAGAGCGACATCTATGTGCCAATTGAATGCTTCAGAGGCCACCTACTAAGTCAAATAAATAAATAATAATTAAACGTACCAAATTGAAATTCTAAATCTAATCTATAAAATTGAACCTTGCTACAAAATATTCTCACGAGTCAGGTTGTAAAATATACCTATAACAGGTATTGTATTTAACAAATAATCATTTTGATCATAAGTGTAACAGGCCGATGGTTTGTACAAGCTACTAATAATAAACAGTACTTAACGTCGTGTTAACATACATTACAAAATTATAACTAACGTAAATGTTGCCTCTTAACATTTAATGACTAAAAAATACACTGATATAGTATTTACTGGATAGGCTATCACTGGTTCAAACTATGGAATAATAGTAAATATAAAACATTACTTAGTACAAATGTATTAACGAATGAAAGATTATGAATTTCTACTCGTTATTCCGATCTGGATTAGATACAATATAGTAAATTAAGTTAACTAGAAATTACATTCATTCTGTCGACTTACGTCTATTTTTATCCGAATATGGCAAAGCCAGAAGAGGGTTATGAGCTTTTTGTTCCCTCATAGCTCCTTAATTTCTTATTAGAGCTGGACAAATGAGATATCGTAAGAAGCTTCTTGATCGTCCACTGGTTATAAGCTATATGACATGTCACTAAATCTAATGTGGCGCCCTCTAGCGGTCATAAGTTCTGTGTTAAAATAAAAATTGGAATAAATATGCCCTGTTTAGTATCATTGGAAAGGGCGTTACTTGTATATTTAAAAAATATGTATATTATTAACATTTGGTTGTGACTTTGTCCGTATTTATTTGATAATTTGATATTTCTATGGTATTTAAAATACACATTTTAAAAAGAATAATATTACAACGGCACCAAAACATTTTAAATAGAAAAAATCCGTAATCACACGTTACATAGAAACATACCATAACACTTTAACAACGTGTGACTACGGCTTTTCAAACTTGTTTCATACTTTTACAGCGTCGTTTTCTGTCGTAGTTGCGTTTTATTTATTTTTTTTGTATACGATGCGTTACAGTATTTTAGACAGAGTCTGAGTACCAATGGTTATCGAGAATATTATTGAATATTTATTTATTTATTCTCGGAAAACTTACAGCTACAAATGCTAGTAAAAATAAAGCAGATTAGTCATCAGAGAGCCAATTACAAGTATTCACTTCTAGTTTTAGACTACTCTACTCTGCAGACTCAGTTCATATTTTATTTCAAACCTATTTGCTTACAGTACTTTATTTTAGTCTCAAACTAGGTGTGAAAACTTGTAATTGGCTCTCTGATGACTTATCTGCTTTATCTTTCTAACATTTGTAGCTGTAAGTTTTCCGACAATAAATAAATAAATAATCCTTGGAATGGTACGGAATTTTCTGATAGTAACGAAGATATTTAATAAACCGTTTTTGTATATTTTCGATACGGTTACTGTACTACATAGCACGGGTTCCATATTTGAGGCACATACTCCAAATGATTTCTTACATAGGTGCAGTATAGTACTTTAAGAGTTTTTGCTTCAGTAAAGCTTTTGCCTACACGCATTATAACAAAGCTTTTTAACAATCGTATCAATGTGTGTGTCAAAAAGCAACTTAGAGTCATGGTACACTCCCAGATCTCTGATGGTACTATTTCTTTGAAGAGTATGACCCCCCAAAGTATAAGAGGTATGCAAGACGTTATGCCTTCTAGTATATGTTACAAATGAACATTTATCTGGGTTGAAATCAAGTTTATTTAGACGGCAGTACTCTTGTAGCCGATTCAAATCGTTCTGAAGTGCCAACATTTCTTCTGTTGAAGATACTTCCTTTCGGATTTTTAGGTCATTTGGGAAGCATAATAACTTTGATGACTGAATGTAATATTCTTTAGCTCCTCGATTTACATCCATTTAAGATATTGTAATAATATTTAACCAATATTCTGATAATACAGTATAAACATAAAGTATCTTCCAAGACCATTCCTATAACTTTATAATCTCTTTTATAACCTACACCATTTACTATTTCAGTTCCAGTATATTAAGCATCTTTTAATACACAACTCTCTGTGAACTAATTATGTCAGTAATACAGTTGTTTATTGTCCCGCCCATTGGTCTGCATCACTTAAATATATTGCTTCGAAATATACATATACACATTAACTTGCGGCGGTCCAAAATGAAAATTTAATAGGTACTCATGTTAAACTATACTTATTCGTTGTTTATTTAAAATGACTTGAGAGAGTTATACAGCTGTTAGGTTCGATATAAACAACATCTGATTGGATATTTTAATTTCGGAGCTGGAAAAACATGAATCAATTTTCTCGTAATCAACAGTGTTGCATTCCATCAAGTGCTTGTAATATTAAAATTGTGTTGCTATAAAATATTGCATATAAATTTAGCTCCGAAGTATCCGAACGAAGTTCAACTTTCCGATGAAGTTCATTGTTAATGTGGAAGGATCACAAGTTATTCAATTAAATTGTCTCTTGTGGGTTCGTTAGCGTGCGACGAGAGCCTTTGCAGACGCAGGCGGCGAACGAACGCAACGGTAGCGCGCGCGGCTTGTCTGACGACGACACTAAATGAACATTAACGTTGTAGAATCGACTGAAAATCGATGCCGATTTGATTTTGCTGCCTTCATTAGGGATCCGGTTCTTCATTCCAATAAGCTTTTGAGTCTTAATGATTCCGCGGCAACAATGTTCTTATAAAGCATATTACCGTATTTAGGAAGCGGTCCCTTTGAACTTGCGTCGAGTAACTAACTTGTAAGAGTTTTATTCTCTTTCATATTGTTGGTGTCATTAATAATGCATAGTTCCATTAATATGCTGTATAGTTTAAAAACATTTACGATTTTGTAATATCTCTTTTCATTTCAAACAGCACAATTATATAAATATACTGGGTTATTCTTAATGACAATTTAAATTTCAAAGAATGCGAAATGCGTCCGCGGTTAGCCTTAGTACAGAGATAGCGCCTATCCAGCCAATTAATATGCCTAATGCTAACATCATTATTACTAGGCATGGTGCACTTAACATACTATATCCATTTACATTTTGATTTGTGTAGAGCTGTGCTGCGATTAATCGGCGAGCAGCGTGCGCCGGCGTCGCTGATTTATGGCGAGTTCGCGGTCGCACACGCCAGAACGACTATACTCACTAGTCCATGTCTGTAATCAACACATACACACATATGAACTGCATGTTATATTTTCGTTAATACAAACAATTTATTTTTATATTATATAGTATAATAGATATTTAAAGATTTAGCCAACATTTTGGATGAAGATTATTATACTTTGATGACAGAAACACAGATAAAATAAGAATTTCTACATAAATATATGTCTTTTATTTACGAACTTAGTGCTTGCAACTTATATAGTAAGAATATTGTGAAGTGATATTCGTTTTGTTTTAAAAACTAATGATAAGAAAATGGCAAATATAAACCTCTCAGTGTTTTCTGTGCAATGATAATAATTGAAATAGGTATATGGTTAGTAGAATAGTTATACAGCAGCTATAGAGATAATTTTGCGTGATAATAAAATTTTGTTTGAAGCTATCTTAGTTTTCGGAACAGTGGCAAAATGTTCCACAGTTGAACTACCACTTGTATCCTTTTTTGTGCGGATATCCCCCCGGCTACCACCTGCTGGGGGCTATGTTGGACTTGAACTGACTAAAAACCGCACGCCGTCTCGGGTGGGGTACCAGGTGCTCCCTCGAAAAGATATCCCTGGAACTCCGACTGACCTCGGGTCACCTACAGTTTGTTGATGGCCCTCTCAGGTGTAGATACCCCGAAACTCCACTTCTATTTAAAAAAGCGCGCACTTTGCAGCGTTTGCCTCGTCAACCCGGCCTGCTTCTGCTAGGGCGACAGATGGCCTCACCTGTCGCCCTCAGACTTGCGCCTATGGAGGACGGAGATCGTTTTGCGATCTTCGTCCTAAACATCTCACGCTCCCGCTCTGCAAACACCATCGCAAGCATAGCTTGCTCACAGAAAGAGACGGCGGATGTCACAAGATCACGTATCGACGGTCCGGCCGTCGCCGTGGTGCACCTCAGGCGTTGGCTCCTTGCAGATCAGACACAGGTGATGTCTGAAGCATACTTTTCTGGTGATCACCTACGTCAGCCGGTATGAGAGGATCCCGTGATGCCTCACGAGTTTCAACTCTTTATAACGAGTTTTACCACCGCAATAACGGCGTGTCCAACCACTCGTGTCCTGAATATTACTTATTTGTTTGTATAAGTTGAAGTTTTTGCAATATGGTTATTGTAAATATGTTATGTATACGTAATATGTTGTATAAAGGAATAAATTGTTTATTGTATTATAAAGTATCATCTTATAACAACAATTATTTCTCTAAAGCGGTTGTTAACCGTTTATAACTTCCATTTCACAACGCAATGAACTACGTTTTTTCTAATTTCAATGATTAAATATTCTTCTGAATCTATATAGGAATCATTAAGTTATTACGGCCGCGGGGCAAGCCAAGTGCTAAGTCTTGAACATTAAGCTACCTTAAGCAAATACCTCTAATAATCTTTACGTAGATTGACTTATTCAGTAACGCATAATTTTCTCCTCAGAAATAAGCACGGTGTACCGCAATGTGTAATAACAGTTTTTATAAACAGAATGAGTGTGGTGTACCTTGCAGAACTAGTCAAGTGTAATGACAGCAATTATAACCAATTATAGTATGCGTCCTAAAAGTCATTAATTCTAAATTATGTTTAAAACTAATGCAAAATGTACTTACGGCCTCGGTGGTATTATCACAAAGATATAAAACTTGTTGTAGAAGCTTTAGTTTTCTATCTACCTGAATTTTATAACTAAAGTAAAATTTAAAAAAATCATCAAAATCAGTTCACCCTGTCGAAAGTTCTGATGTAACAAACAAAAAAAGTCCTTTTTTGAAGTCGGTTAAAATAGGAAATCTACTCCTAGAGCTATTTTAAACAAAAACTTTAAAAAATTAAACCACCTTCACAAAAAAAACATCAAACGAAAACTTCCTATATGGAAACACTAAAAAGTGTAAAATAAATTGGCACTTATCTGACTGACTTTATATAACTATATGACAATTCTTTTCTTTATCTTATAAACTATTCATATAAGTAAAATAGTATTGTAATGTATGTGCTAGGTAGCTTAAATCTGTTGAAAATTTGTGCTAAGCTAAAATGATAGGGTATCGAAAATATTATTGCTTAGAACAATGATAATAATTTACGCGCGAAAGTAATTTTTATTTTTCCATTTTTAATGCAAATATTCGTAAGTAAAATTAGTAAGAGGCAACCTTCGAAAAGACCACCTTAAAATGTTATTCCCGCTGATGCGAAACACTAGTGGTATGAAGCACGTGTTAAGTTTTAACACATGCTTCAAACCACCACAGAGCGTAGTCTCCAAAGTTATGTTGAGATGTAACATTTCTGTTACCGAGAGGGTTGTCTACGGGGCAATGGGGGATCGTGTCCAAGTTAAGATCACCTGTCCCTTGACGTAATCAAAATGAGTTACTTAAACAAAAGACATTGAAGAGCTAGTGGTCATAGCGCCTTTATCAACAGCCAATCAGAAGGCTACGGGTATGTTAAACGGAGAATGCTACTACTGCTAATCTTTATTTCCAGTTTAGTGTGACTTCATATTACGTCTTGTCAATCGCTTCGGCGACAACGTTTCATTTTCAACTGACCATACTGAAATCTTCATCAATCGTAACGCTGATTGGTTCACAAACAAACAGGCACGAATTAGAGTATGCTCAGATTTTTTTCATACCTGATTTAGTTATGTAAATATGTATGTGTATCTATTGATATGTATAAGTATATGTGTGTCATATGAGTATATGAGAGGGTATAAAACAATATGTATGTGTATGTATTTATATATATTCTTTTTTTCATTATATTCATTAGCAAATAATATAATGAACTAAAAACTCATTGCACCGTCAACTACCACTGACTCTCCTATACAACTTGAACTATCCTAAGGATGCCTGGAAGAAATTGCATTTGACAATAAAGCCGCCCTTTCTACATCTCACATTTTACTCTTGTAACTCTGTAATATTATGGTGTACAAATAAAGAGTTTTCTATATATCTACCTATCTAAAGGCGCTCGCTGTGGCAATCGATTTAATTTGAAACAAACTCACACAAAACCATCTGAACATTTCACTAATCGCAATGCCAATACCGGTTTATATCCCAACAAAATGCCTAACAACCCGCAGAGCTAAAAAAATAAACATTATAGTATATACGTACGTATGATATTGAAATCATCTTCTAATCTATAACTTTTAAGGAGTTTTACCCTCTATTTTCAGCTCACCTAAATAACTGCCTACCTCGTATATAATTGTCTGTAAATACGTATGAAATTCAAAGAATTATACTCCAACACCTAACCATTAAGGAGTTCTACCTTCCATTATCAGCTCACCAATATAACTGTAAATACGACTAAAATTAACATACATATATATGATATTTAAAGATTTTACCTCGATCTCCTAATCGTTAAGTTGCATCTTCCATCGTCAGCTCATCATCATGATACTAGGAGACGCAAGTACTAAAATAGCTACAGAAAATATATGAAAAGCATAATATTTCCCTTTAAATATTTTCTATATCTACAACAATGTTTGTTTCGCATATTTTCGAAACATTTGTTCTGCTTCAAAGAATGTTTCATATTGTACTAACTTTAAAATTTTTCCTCCTTATATTTCTAAGGACATGCTAAGAAATATCCCTTAGGCAATAAGTCTTTTATAAGTTAAAACTTTCATAAGTAGACTTACCTATACATAGGAATAAGTACACATTTTCAAGGGTTCTGTGTGCAAACGATGAATAAAGTACTCTTGCGTGATGACTAGATAAGAGTTTATTGACAAACGAATCACCTGATGAAAAGCGACTGCTGCCACCCTGAACGCTTACAACTGGCTTACTAACAGACTTGAAAAAGGAGGAGGTTCTCATTTCAACTGTATTTTTTTATGTTTGTTTCCTCACAACTTTCGACTGGGTTAACCAATTTTGGTGATATTTTTTTTTATTTGATAGCTGGAGCTTTCCGTGTAGCCTCTTTTTAGTTTGGTCCAGTTCTTGAATTCGGTTTTTTTATATGTTTTTATTTTACTTTAGTTATAAAATGTAGGCAGTCAGAAAACTAAACCTTCTGCAACAAATTTTATATCTTTGTAATATTATACTATCATACCCAAGTTCTCAATATGGTGCGAAAAAACATTTTTCAACATTAACAGTTCTTAAAAGCACATTTCCGGACAAAAATCTCTCCTTAGAAAGGAGTCGACGTATAATTTTATTTTAATATATTGTACGGAACAGTCGATCATATTTCAGCAGTGTTTTTACATGTTATCAATTCAATAGTGTGGGAATCTTCAATTCAGAAGGCACGTGTTCTGCAGAGACTTCTTGCCTCTGAACAATGAGGTGTAAACATTCGATAGATTCTTATACATCTTGAAGTATCCATTGTTGGATATTATACCCATCGAAGTTAGTATAGAGTTTCAGCGAGTAGGAGTCGTTATTTTATTTATTTATTTATCTTTATTGTACACACTTAACAGATAGAAAAAAATACTAATGTGACAATTGGCGGTCTTATCGCTCATGGCGATCTCTTACAGACAACCTGTATACGGATAATTTGGTGACTTTAATTAGGGTACCAGTAGCAGGGTGCACAAATCTCAAATATGTTTAAATGTGAATAATTACAAAAAAACACCAAATTCAAAATATTTAACATTCATATATAAATACATATCTACTCATACTACTCATACATACATACATATACATAAATACATACACAGACTTAATATATATACTATAAATAAGGTATTATAATCAAAGATTTTTAAATACAGGCAAGGTTTTAGCGTGACGGATCGTTTCAGGTAAATCGTTCCAGAGTCTTACTGCTTGCACAGTAAAGGATTTATCTGTAAACTGGTTGGAATGTTTTGGCATTGCTAGTTTCAAATTCTCTGATGATCTCAGGCCCCTACAATGAGTGTTGTGTAAGAACTGAAAGCGTTCTTTAAGATAAGATGGAGTGTGGGGATGAAACAGAATACTGTATAAGAGAGTAAGAATGTGAAGATTCCGGCGAAAGCATATTGGTAGCCACTTGAGTTTAGAACGAAATTTAGAGATATGGTCATATTTGCGTAATCCAAATATTAATCTAATGCAGAAATTTTGGAGCCGCTCAAGTTTGTTTGGTTGGTCTTCGGTGAGATCCAGATAACTGACATCACGAAGAAGTACTGGTTCAAACTGTACATTTTTTTTAAAATATTTTGTAGCCCATCTATCAAAGAATATGCTGTATGCCTAATATCACGATACTACGAGGCTAAAAAGAGCTGAGTATAAATTAAAATTTTGCAAAAACGGAGTAAACTACTGCGGGTCAACTGATATTTCTATACTAATTATTTATAAAGCGGTAAAGTTTGTGAAATCTGTGCGATTATAGTAAACTGATTTTAAAAATTATATTTACTATCTACATCACTTTTAAGTATGTAATATATTCAACTGAAAAAATATTACCATGATGTCCGTGATAAACGCGGGCGGAGTCGGAGGAAATAGCTTGAATAAAAAAAATATTTTAATTTTTTTTTTCCTTCCCTTGACTATGCTGATGTTAGCTATCTAGTTTGTATATATATTATATTAGGCCCTGACTTTGAGTATTGGGATCTTGATTAAATGTAATGTATATAATATTTTTATTTTCCGGACCAACCTTTACTCTTTGCACTGTACCGATAGAACATTAAACTAAATCAAGACTCACGTCAATATCACCTCAACATGACTTTTGCTCCTATTTTTATAATTATGTTGTCTTGCAGGCTCGCAGTCATAGAAACATCGTCTTAAATTTTTTTTGCATTCACGAACTCTTTTTGCTAAGTATCTGGGTCAATTTATAACATCTACAGCTTTAAGTTTTATTTCAGAATGTGGGAGAGATGTAAGCATTGCAGAATTTAATTTTTGACACATGTTTTTTGTAAGTAATAAACAAACGGTATCATCAAGAAGTTTCGAGAGGTGTTCAATTATTTCAATTAATCTGTTTCCGTTTGAATCGAATTAGAGAGTTCTTAATCTAGTCGAGACTAAGTCGCGGTCTTTTTATGTGGTCACATTTAATGTTATACTATTAAGTATTTACACGGGGCACCGTAGGTCCTCTAAATACTTGATGTGTTTTAAGTGTAAAAAGAGCCCATCGCGCATCTGCGACCCAAATGCGCAAGAAACTGATAACCCTAGCTTATTCATCGAATGCCCTGATTTCGATAATAAACGATATAATGTGAAACAAGAACTCAATAGAGAAATTATAACAAGAAAGCTCCATCCCGCCTGTTTTAGGCAAAAAACTCTGGCTATTCTGGTCATGGTGGTGATCATGGTCCTACTATGGGGTACTGTAGCCTTTTTGGTAAGTTTAATCAATTTGATACTTTTTTTTTTTTTGACGTGGTGGAATCTATTTACGCACTTCGCTCCCCGCCTGCGGGTACAGGGGGTTCGCTTCGTGTGGGACTCCTGGCTGACAACAGCCAGACTACCCACTAAACCACCACGGTGTGCCACTCTGCGCCTGAGAAGGGAGGGATCCAGGAACCGCTTTCTTACGCCATCCGGACCCCTCCCAGCGCCAGCCCGCACTGAAGCGGGCTCCGTCTCCGATGTTAAAACTCTCAAGGTGGGCGACGTACGGCACACGCATTACGTCGCCCCCCCTCGCGGGTGGCCTCTAAGCCAAGCATGGTTCGTTAAATTAAGTAGATGGATGATACATATGGGTAATGCGGCTAATTGGGACCGGGAGAGGTTTGGAACTCTCCCGGTCCGCCAGACCCGGGAACGGGGTAGGTATCGACGACTCGGGAACCGGAGATCGAAAAATGATCTTCGTCCTCCAGAAACGCAAGCCTGGGGGTGACAGATGAGGCCATCTATCGCCCTAGCAGAAGCAGTCTCAGGTGAGGGTCGCGGCGCTCGCGCCCCTTCTCATGAGGTTGGAGTAAGGGGTAATGCTGCAAGTAATAAGTATGGTGGCATTACGGAGCAGATAAAAATTATGTGAATTCATGTGCAGTAATTCAAGATTTTGAGTGAGAGGTTTAGGCATTATGCCTATTGATGATAGAACTATTGGAGCTCTATGTACTGTGTAAACTTTCCATTGGGTTTTTGAGTTCTAGACAGGCAGAAACAGTGGACTAAATGAAGATATAAAATACCAACATTTTTATTACTGACACACGTGTAACGCGCGTAGTAAAGATAGCGGCATAGCAACACTTTATATTGGCACAAATTTATAATATTCTCCAATGCACATCAAGTAGGACGGTTAGAATATAAATGTACCCCCATTACTCCAACCCACGACTTTTTATAACATCTGACAGGTCCAACCATATTCAATACTAAATTCCCAAACACAGCAGATAATATTAAACATTGTTTATCGTAATTATTTGAATGATTATTAACATACAATCATTATTTGTTAATACAGCAGTGTAACATTAAAAATATATAACATACGTTATTAACAATATTTGTGAGTAGCGTCGGAAGCTGACAAGCGGAAGATGCCAAGATATTAATATTTTTTAATATGAAACAACCATTTACTTGATTAGTAAGGTTATAATATTACATTTTAAACGAAGTTGGAATCGTTACTTATTATTACACACCACAGATGCCTGTCTTAGCACCATGACATGTATGCAACCATTTCAATCAAAACTCGCATTCGAAGAACAGTGGCTGTAAAGCGGTTTATTGTGTAGCTAATTAAGACGAGCCCTTCTAGCGGTTGTACACTAAAACGTTACTGCTCAGCATAATTATAGAATGGCTGAACTATAATTCTGAAGGTTCTCAATATTTTATGATTACATAATGAGGGAGCTCATTTTTCTATTTTAAACTATCTCTGAAACCCTACACTAAACCGACAACTTTACCGCAACTTACATGCCTAAATAGCGCCACTTTGGTTTTTCCTTAATTCTATACTAATATTATAAATTCGAAAGTAACTTTGTATATCTGCCTGTTCATCTGTTACGCTTTCACAGTTAAACCGCTGCACTAATGTATGTGAGTTTTGACATTGAGATACTTTAATGCTTTAAGAAAGACATAGGCTACAGGACATGAAAAGAAGCTAGATTATTTAAAAACCTATTAACTTTATTTTAAAAAAATTGTTTAGACTACAACTCAATATGGTTTTTGAAAAATGTGGCTAAATTCAATTGGTAATTATCACTTGTAATAGTTTGATGATGATGATTGTTAAATCCCCATTTTTTTAAGTGTGGAAAGCCCCTCGGGCCTTCACTCCACCGGGGTTTGCGGCGGGGTGGTGTGTCGGTGTGTCGACTAAAACCACACCATGTACCACTCTGCGCCTGAGACGGAAGGGATCCGGGAACCGTTATCTTACGCCATCTGGACCCTACGACTTCCGGACCCATTGTTAAATATACCTTTCCACCACGGTGTGCCACTCTGCGCCTGAGAAGGGAGGGATCCAGGAACCGCTTTCTTACGCCATCCGGACCCCTCCCAGCGCCAGGCCGCACTGAAGCGGGCTCCGTCATCCGATTTTAAAACTCTCAAGGTGGGCGATGTACGGCACACGCATTACGTCGCCCCCCCTCGCGGGTGGCCTCTAAGCGGATGGGGGGGAAAACCCGTCCCGCCCATCCGAGGCCACACTCAGGGCGGCATGAGGCGCTGGTAGGCGCGCCTCCGCCGCCCGGTTCGCCGGCGGCGGATCGGGTCCGAGTGGANAACCCAACCGAGGGGTCCGCTGGTCCCTGGCTGGGAGTGTGCTTGCGACTGAACTACCCATCAGCCATGCATCCCCTGGTCACACACCAGAACACGGGATTCGGGGTGATTTTTTATAGAGGTTTTCTTCCTCGCGGTCCGGGCGGTTAAGCCAAGACCCACGGTCCCAGTCGAGTCAGAGACTTGACCTAACTCGACAACCTAGTGGGATTACGTTGTAGCGGCGAGGGCAACACAAGACTAGCTCCTGTGTTACCCGCTCGGAGGCAGGGTGAGTGCACACCGAGCTCGCCAACTCGCACGTCCAATACGCCCTCTGCTAGATCAGAGGGACGCCTGGAGTGCCCATCGCGGCAGTCTGGAATCAGACTCCGTCTGGTATCCCGTTTAGTCTGGAGTCTCCCTCTGAGCCAATCCGGCATGAGTGGCTCTACCGGCGCAGCCCCAGAGTTCATCGACCCACGCAAGCCCCCACACGACGACAACGTAGGGATACGGTAGTGGGGGATTGTTAAATATACCTACGTCAATGTTTAGCAAGCGTTAGTTGAACATTTGGTAGAGTCATATTGATACCATGATTAAATTGACTAAGGGTCTCAAAAATGTCTAATCGGGAGTATGAGAAACCAATAAGTTACTTATGTTTTTCATTTAATATGTTACATTACTCGTAACTTGCATAGCAAAATAGTACTATTAGTGAAGCATTAAAAGATAATACACTCCGCCAGACAAGGGAAATGGTTCATAAAACATTTATGATATCTATTTAAGTTCATGCTGGGTACTTGCTGGAAGCAACATTAAATCAAATATCAGATGATCAGAGGCAGGTAAACGGTAGCAGTTATTTAGCTGGAACGGCGGCAGGAGAGCGCGCTAGCCGCCCACTCGCGTGATTTATCCGCCAGGGCTGTCGTTGCCTCGGATTTACTTTCCTGTTGAAATATCTACAGATCCGTGACGAAATATGCCTCGATTCTGTCTCGTAATCTACTATATACGACTGGCGAGTCTCTCACTTGTCAGTTTGTCAGTTGTAGACAAGGCTGACTTTAAAGTAAATATTGCGATAGAGGTTTTAACAAGAAATGCAGATGACTTTGATTCAATTTCTAAACAAATAGGTGTTTTATCAGATAGTTCTAAAATGTTTAATAGTAATTGTTAGCCAAATACATTGCGCCTACTTCATTATGAATTCTAACGAACTGTATAATTCTTTCCTTAATTGTGTTCCCTAAAGAATTTAATTTTTCCTTCAAATTTGAACAGGACCAGGCGACCATCTAAATGAAAATAGATTTTTGACAATCGGTTTTTAAATTTAGCTCCGAAAATGTTAAAAAATAACAATTATAGTAAACACCTTTTCTTTTCCTGCTCCGATTGAAATTGATTCCCCTTAAATCAACGTCGTACTCGTATCACGTATCGTTATTGTATCGGGGATAAATAAGGTTGTCAATGTTCTTTTAGCGCGTACTTCTGAGTTCCGAGTACTCTATACCCACTTGGCTTATGAGAGGGTTTACATGGAAAAGTTATTTCTAAGCAAATAACACTTTGGATGGATCTAAAATATTTTTTTCCTCACATAGAAACTTGAAAGAAAGATACAGTCTCGAGCTCCGTCGGGAAAAATAACACTTTCAAACAATATATTGCCCATTGTTCGCATCTTATAAAAGCATTTAGCCAACTCCGTTTCATGTTGGCTTACTCTGTATAACATAAGTAGGATAGTCAACTAAATATGAATAAAGATATTTTATATGCTATGACCTACCACTTCGAAGATAACACGTGTTGTTGTGTATGTTCATGTTTTTGTCCTTGGGTTTACCGAAATTTCTACATCAAATCAAATCAAATCAACAACCCATAATGTCCCACTGCTGGGCTCGGGTCTCCTCTCAGGAGAGGGTTAAGGCCATACGTCCCCACGCTGGCCAAGTGCGGATTGGGGACTGGCAAGACAACGTTGTGGCTACGTAATCTTACCGTTGGATGTTTTTAAGCCGCCCGAAGGCCTCCAACTAAGCTTCACGACTGTTATCCTATGATAACAACCGGGACCGACTGCTTAACGTGACCTCCGAATCACGGAGACGCTCATGGTAACATGCCACCAGCGGTCACCCATCCAAGTACTGACCGCGCCGTCGTTGCTTGCCCTCGCTGATTGTTTCTAATCACCGAGTGCAACTGGGCTATGAGCGCCTCACTTTCTACATAATTTTCATGTACTAAAAAGTTTATGATTACATTTTTTTTTTCATCATCATCATCCGGTGGTAAGCGACAGCTCATCACTGCTGGACATAAGCCTCTTCCTAGGAAGGAGGTTCATGGTTTAACCACCGCCCATAAACACCTGCAATTCTGGCATTGCTCTCATTTGTGTCTTCCATATATAGACCTTTAACACCCTTTATTGTTTTTGCTACTATCAGATCCTAAAAGTTATGCATCTGAATTAGTATATTTAAACAAAAAACGAGTGCAAGGCAAAGTCACGGACAAAAGCTAGTGACAATGAATTTAGAGCATTCCTTTACAGTATCTGTTAGGTCATAGGAACTGTCAATACAGGTTAGAATATAACATAGTGAATGGTTACAGTTCCAGATATTACCATACCCGTCGCTTTATGAGTACCTGTAGTGTTTAGGCGCCCACTCGACTACTCCAACTAACCATTTGAATTTATCATTCGCGTGGATTATAGCATATTGGAACAACAACTGTCTCAGATATGCAACGATAACAGTAGATGGAATTGCGTCGTGACATGATTTGTAAGAAAAAAACAAAAGGCTGCTAAAGTATTACTTATTGATATTATATATATATATATATATATATATTATATTTTATTAAAATGCTTTAGGTATCTGCCTATTACTTATTTATGAATATACAATTATTGAAGTAGTAACATACAATGATAACGTAAAGTCGCTTAAGGATTTTCGAAATAATAGCTTTTGCCCCTGACGCCGACCGTGTGTGTTTCAGTTATTTATTTATAAACTTTATGCACTAAAGGAACCTTCCAGTATTGTGAAATTGTTGAAAATTCTTAGTAAGTTAGTTTCTTGGTAAGTGCCCAGAGGTTTCATATTACACATATATAACACAGCATATTTAAATTAGACATATACATCTATAAATACTCATCACAAATGTAAACATACATATTATATACCTACATCACACCTATAAACCATGAACACCGAAATATGAGGTATGCTATGAATGACGTAGTTCTGCCAGTTTATTTAGAAGGAGTTCATGTACTTTCTAGTTATCTCCTTCAAGCATCAAAATATCTAAATGCCAATTTTATTGAAATTGGTGCAGTGGTTTAACTGTGAAATCGTAACACAGCGACAGACACAGCTACTTTCGAATTTATGATATAGCTTTAGATTTATTGTCCCGTAAATTTGTAGAAGTGTACGAATTCATTCGTTACACTATTAAAGAACAACAATCAAAGCTCATACCGCCGCAAATAAACACGAAATAAAAATTTAATTTGCTTATATGAATTCTCACTTAAATATCATAAAAGAGTATTAAAGCAACAAATGGTCCGCACGCAATCTCGAATCTCAAATAAGCTACATAACATCTTAAGCCATTATCTTTCAATAGTGTTGCGCGAGCGCTTGACTTATCTGGCAATTAAATCGACATTCAGAAGCCGATGTGGCTTTAATTCTGAGCATACCACCGCCAAACACTTCACAATGACTCGGATGCATGACAAATAACGTTTTGATTGGACACTCACCTACCAAAATCCGTCAAGATTGTACATGTCCATTACACCAATTTAATGTTGTACATTAAAGTTCTAATCATAGTAAATCACGTGCAATAAATATTATTAAAATATTATACTTTGAAGACTCAGTAACGCATACAACCAGAAAGAAATCTTAATATTTGTTGATCTTTTTCAAATACACGTAATCATACCACCATTCATCATACCACCAATCTCATTTTAAACACCTAGTAGTTAATAATTATGGGCTGGCCACGTTTTCCGAAGAACCGACAACCGTTGGGGTAAAGGAGTTCTTGAGTGGAGACCGCGTCTCGGCAAATGTAGTGTAGGACGTCCACAGGCCAGGTGGAGCGATGATTTGCGCAAGATGGCTGGCAGGAGCTGGATGCGAGAACCCATAGATCGAACTAAGTGGCGTGAAATTGGAGAGGCCTATGTCCAGCAGTGGACTGCGATAGGCTGATGATGATGATGATGAATTAAATTAACATTAAAATTTAAAACTGTCATGTTGTGCAAAATACCTTTAAGACCATCTGTACTACAGCATAATAGGCTTCATTGTAAATGAGCCCCAGTTTTGAAAAAGGTTTGAGTCATTATATCATGTTTGAACTATATTCATGTGTTATTTTACAATTCATATATTTATCACCTATTTCCAAAATATTTTTCTTAGTACGAGTTTAGAACGTAAAATGAGATAAAACAAATATACTCTATTAGGAAGTAAAGCGCTAAACTGCTGTACTAAAATAGTTATGCTGACACTGTTAAAGATAAAAACCGTAAGCGTTTTGTAAATTAAAATTAATAAGGAGATTTGTTCCTCGAAAGCAAATAATGACGCACTGTTATTATCTGCTTTGGAGACCTGATTATGGAAACTGAAGGAACCTTTTAAATATACGAAACATCTATGTAGACTAATAGAATATGCATATGACAGTTCCTTGTATCTTTTATATTTATGCGTTGACTGAGTATAGTCAAGAATAAATACAATAGGTACAAAACAATCCTACTTTTTCGTTTTCATAAAAGATAATTATGTAGATACATATACCTATAGGGATTAATGCGATTCAAAGTCAGTGTGTGACTATTACTAGTATTTGATTTATTTAAAAACTATTTCCATACTAGCCTTTTACCCGTGAGTCTTGTCGGATACGTATTGAGGTAAAAAGTAATTATATGTGTTATTCTCTTGTAGCATGTAATATAGTACATATTACTGTAAATTTTCATACAAATCCACTCAGCAGTTTTTGAATAAAAGAGTAGCTAACAATCGTCCATATATCCTTACATACTTTCACATTTATAATATTAAATAGGAAGATACGTATAGAATATATTTCTAAATACATACCTACATATTATACGTTATTAGACGCCATCTAGACGCGTTTGAAATATTAACCTCACAATTTGCGCACAGAATATGTAGTTCTCATTTTTTTTTATTAAATAATTCTCTGAATTTTGATTTAGAGCCATTTATATATATATTCATATTTTATACCTCAAAGGAGTCTCCAAGTTATGTAGGAAGTTGATCTCAAACACATTGCTGTTACGATGAAGCAATTTAAAAATAATTAGTCGCAAGGAATTTCATACCAGTTTGAAACGGTCTTAAGGAGGTAATCTCGTATGATAATGGAAAACCGTTTAGAGATTGATATAGTCATCTGCGTCGTTATTACGTACCATAATGAACGTGGTGTGATGAACTTTTATATCGGATCACTGGACCCTGACATTTTGATAAGTTTGAGGTTACTCAAGAATTATAACAACATTGATATTACAATTCAGGTAGATACACTTATCAGTTAAAGAGTCAGTTAGTCATCTACCAAAATCTTTTTTTTTTATATGTGCCTACCAAAGTGACTCTACTCTGCCTGATGGAAAGCATAAATAGAATCCAAGATTTGTGGTCATCATATTCATTGCGAATGCAGACGATGCAGTATGTTTTCCCACTTGGCAGCCTAGTGATACTTCTGCGTCATTGAGCCTCCGGTTTCGTACTCACTAATAAAATACGATAACACGAATACTGTCATTTGTGGGACCACCCCGATAGAGCCGGCCCGTTCGTGCTGAAATCAACGTAGCTCTACTACCTTTCTTTAAAGTAGTTCATGACGTTGTAATGTATATTATAAATTTTTATTTCTGTTAGTTAATAAGTATATTTTCTATTGTTATTATTTTAAATGAAATTAGGTACATGAATATTTAGTAAGGTCACCGGTCACAAACTTTTTAAAATAAGTAACATGGCCCAATAACTTAGGGCAGAAAGAGACAAGTGTTAGGGGTATGTTTCCTTAGTGCTATTGGATGGTAGCAATTGGTAAATCGGAATCGTATTTAAATATGCCTATCTGTAGCCATATTCTGATATAGAAAGTTCGAGACCACCCAAAATTTTTTTTTATTAATTATTATGGTCAACAGCCTTTAACAATCCACTGTCCTTCATAGTTCGCTCCCTTAGCCGCCTGTTACTACACAGACGAGATTAATATGAGTGTCGACAATGTACTTTTAATTAATATTTCTTCACCACATGGTCATTTGGGTTCCTACAAAAAACGGAACCCTTATAGGATTTCTTTGTTGTCCGTCTGTCTGGCTGTCAGGACCCTTTTTCCTAAGAACGCGTGGAGGTATCAAGCTGAAACTCATATCAAATGCTCAGGTCGTCTGTCCCTAGGAGTTTAATTAAGCAATAAGATTCCATAACTTTTACTCATATACCTACAGGTTTGTACGGAATACTCGGTGGGCGAGTTCGACTAGCACTTGGCCGGTTATTTTAGTATTAATACCTCTTGATAATGTTACACTCACGTCTGTATCTGAAGGGGTACAGACAGAGGTGGTTTAAACGCGTACATTTTACCCACCATCACAGGTTATTACAGGTTTGTACGGAATACTCGGTGGGCGAGTTCGACTAGCACTTGGCCGGTTATTTTAGTATTAATACCTCTTGATAATGTTACACTCACGTCTGTATCTGAAGGGGTACAGACAGAGGTGGTTTAAACGCGTACATTTTACCCACCATAATTTAAGTCTGACTAACTTGCTTAATGCTATTATAAATTTAATATTTCGGCCCACCTGGCAAGGTGGGCCGAAATCTGTTATTTTCTATTATCTATTCTATTTATTAATTTCTATCATAACTTTATAAAGAAACATAATTATAGGTTTCCAAATACCTACATATTCGTATGCGTTGTTTTAAGATACATTAGAAATAATACGCTATGAATACGAAATGAATTAACATCTATAGTTTATCTAAAGGTTGCCTGGAAGAGATTGCAGACTACGATAAGGCCGTCGCGCAGAATACAAACAAAAAACAGTGGTACAGTACCACTGTTTTTTGTTTATATTCTAGCTGTATGTTTCATGGTTTATGGTGTGACATGAAGAGTATCTACCTATCTAACATAGACTAGATAAAAAAAATAGTTAAAAAGAAATAAAAACGGCTTACTAAATTAAGCAAACTAGTTTTTTAGTGATTCCAATTACGGATAAAATGATGAAGTCTAGAAGCGGGTCTAAATCAAGTCCAAGGGACTCGGCTTCAAACAAACGTACAGGTGAACCTAATAAAAGGCGTGTAAAAAAAGTTAATAAACAGAAGGACAAATGGTAGGAAATGCATTTTAACAAACTCATAAGCTTAGAACGTGTGATTTGTTGAAATTTTGTTCATCGCCAAGGACTCCTCTGTTATTGAAAAAGATTTGTAATATAATATAAAGGTAAGTGTAAATATTTAATATTTGAATAAAAAATGTTTTATTAATGTAACATTAACTTCAAGAAACACCCGTTCAGTGGAGGCCGTGTTAATGGGACAGTCATAGAAAATATTCATAGTAACTAAACTCTTTTCGTCAGAGAGGCCACCTGAAGCGCGAGTTATGATGCGTCCTCCATAACATGACGCGACTCCATATATTACTCCAAGACCAATCACAGTTCCGTGTCGCCTCCGTCCCGCTGACTCGGTGCACCAACCTTTTAATCGCACTCATTGAGCAACAAACCATTATGAAGGCAATTTTTACGGCTTTATCCCGAGACAGCTAATTTTCGTTCAATCTTTCGCGTAATAATTTAAAGAGTCGTGCTGGGCGAATCATGATTATTATGCGAGTGTCCCCTCGAACGAAATTCATGGGTTTAGTTAAGTCGTAGACCGGTACAACTTTTATAGCCCCTTATAAAGTTGCTTATGTTTCTGTTTCGTTATTGTTTTACCTTTAAATTCATCACCCGACATCGTAAACTTTTAAACTGTTTTGTTTCACATAAATTATTTAATACTTCAGTGGACATGTTTATTATTATTTTCGACGATAACTATAAAAACTTTGTTTTTATTTCACTTTGTAATGTAATATAACCGATTCTCAATGTTTTTGGAAATATTCCAAGTAAGTAGTATAATAAGATACATACACATAAACATAATTACCGTTATTTGATGTACGATAAGGTAATTTATTATCGATATTATTAGTAGGCTAGGCACTAATGATTAGGTAAACTAGTGCGCGGTGTCAATTTAGGCTCTACTGGTGCGTTTCTTCGCCTGGGGCATCTAATTTCGCCGTTCCCACAACAAATTGTAGTGTCAAAGTTCACCGCCTAATTGTACAGCGTTATCGACACAATCCAAACGCTTCAGGAGAGAATATTTATCAATAACATGTAATTAAAATTATTTAGTCTTGGCCTGGCTCGCTGCGTCCCGAGGCATATTATTACACATACGCCGCGAGAGGTCCGCGCCCGTCATTAGCCTCGACATTTTTATTCCTTTCTCTTTAATTTCCGTCAGAAGACATAAATGATGGCGCTAGTACCGCAGCGCCGCAGGGACACACTTCGTTCAATAACAGTGGACATATGCACTAGCCCAACTTATTCCGTTTTATAATGAGATTCGTCAGATTTAGTCATAATTGTTTTTACTTTTAGGTAAACTAATCTATACTTGGAAATTACGTGTCATAAAATATATGTAACTTCTATTACATATATTTATAATATTAAAATCTCGAACTTTCCTTCTTTCTTTTCTATATATATATATATATATATATATATATAAATATTGTACCTATAGAAAAGAATGGAACGAACGAAAATACATTCCATCATATCATAAAATTCATTCAAGTTATAAATAAAATATACTATGCATATCTTCCGCAGTCAATTAGACTATAATGCAATAGTTTTGGAGTCCACAAAAAAATTCAACGTAAATTTTGTAGATACCTAAATAAGCAGCAATATGGATATCAGCCCTTTCTCTATTCTTCTATGTTTGTGTCAAAAATGGTGGGCTTAGATACACTCAGACGGGAATCTAAACTTATCGTAAATTATTGTTTGATACTTGCGGGTAAGGTACCTTTATATGTTCCCGATTAATAGATATATACGTGGTGTTGGAAGACGACAACAAAGACCCTGTGCTATCTGCCTATGTGGCGCTTCAACAGTCCCACTGCTAGAGTAATTGGGCTTATCAATGAGTTCGGTGTAGTTCAGATGCAGACATATTGTTTGACTTTCAATTGTGTAATTTTAAGACATATTTATTTTCATTTAAATGTTTAAGACTAATTTTATAGTTCCTAAGTAGAGCTAAGCTTATTTCAGCTTGCATTTTTTTCTATTTAGCTTTTAAAATTTTAATGTTGTGTTTGTATTTCGGTATTTTAGTGTTGCAATTAGTAAAGATAGAAACAATTTGGTGTTAACTGTAATACTTACATTTTATTAAATAAATTAAATTGAATAAGACATAATGGAAATAACTTTTGGCATCATGAACATTCGTATATGTATGATTTAGATTAACAAGTTTACAAACGAATTAAATAATGATCGTATACAATTCCACAGAAAGAATTTAATTATTGATTGTATACAAAATATTTATTAAAGCTTAATAAAGTCAAGTCCAAAAGAACGCTATAATGTCATATCAAAAACAATAGCCCGAATTTAGATTTCTATTGTAAATAAGTATACTTAAAAATATTTTCGAAAATCATCTGATAACACGCCACTAAGTAGCCCTATGACCATGGCGCACGTCCACTTGTTGAATTATACAAACACCAATCAGTTAATAATTATATTCATGTCGATCAGCCGGCTATCCACCTTTATGTTCCACATAATAGATACGTTAAGTCTATGGAACAATTGAACTGTCACTCAGTTGATAGGAAGCGGGTTGACGGGGAGAACGCGACGCACCACTATTGATACACAAATACAAAAGGCTCGACTGACTGTCCGACAGTCCAACTACCTTGTCCTGTAGCTTCGGCTCCACACAAAGAACCATTTTAACATAATACGGCTAAGCCTATTCTTTACACATCTATAATACCATAAACCATAATATTGTCTTGTAAGCTCGGTGGTAACGAGATGTTACATCAGTAAGCCCTCTCAATATAAATTTAGGAAACAATGTTCATAAAAAATATACTGATTACAGTACAAACGATAATAGTAAATAGCAAAGTACGAGAAAATTTTAGAAATTAACAAACTTACAATAAAATAGCTTCACTTTAATTTTCTAATGAAAAATCCATTTTAAAATTACGTGATTTCAAGATGTGATTTCCAGAAGATAAAATAAATTCAAATCACTTAAAACGACACGCTCACATCAGTACCAAACTGACACTCCTTCATTTGTAAGCCTTAGTGATAGGTTTTAAATGCCCACTTTTCTTTATATATTTCTACTTAACTTTTCAATATTCATTCCCTCACTATATGTGCTCAATAGAATGGGCTGTTTAAACACACTTTCAAATATGTACCTGTAAGTCCATGGTGTGCGGACTTGGTGCTTTGTAACTGGCATTCTATGCTTGTTACAGACACCAACACCTTACATTTCTACTGCTACTAACTTAATTGTGTATTATAAATAACTTTGAGTGTACCATTGTGAGTATAAATAAAGTATTATTATTATAACAAGCGACAATAAAATCGTTTCCTCTTAAAACGCCAAAGCCCGCCGACTTAGCTTATCGGCAATCCATAGGATTGAATTATTAGTAGCAATTAAATACATCTCAAAATACGCGTTATCAATATTTTAATACAGTAGCACGCAGCTACTTACATATTTAAATTTTGTGAACGCGCGACTGAGTTCA
Source organism: Hyphantria cunea (assembly GCA_003709505.1). Lineage (NCBI taxonomy): Eukaryota > Metazoa > Arthropoda > Insecta > Lepidoptera > Erebidae > Hyphantria > Hyphantria cunea. The sequence goes on from PKRV01000616.1 coordinate 580,854, forward strand.
TTAGAAAAGTATTCCCGACCAGATAATCTTAAAATAATTTAGTTTCATCGCTGTATAGAAAAAGTATTGATCACCGTGAAACTAAAGGTTGATCACTTTTTTTGAATAGACTCTGTTTATTAGCGTCTACTAATCTCAAATATTTTTATGACATGTTACTTAAAGCTCAGATACAATATTCAAATTTTTATAATTTTAGCTATGTCTAACTAATACAATATATTACATTACGAAAAAAAATGTAGACGAGACCACAGAGTCAGCTAAAAGATTTGTAATCAATTATTTAAAAATCATCAATACTCGTCAATATAAGATCAATGATTAAGACATTTCTCATAAAAGATTGTGTTAAACCATAATTTACATTTTAATAGCCACCAAGTATTGCTTAACTAATTTTCAAGGTAGCTTTCTCTTGAATTAATAGTTAAACAAAATCTAGACCTTTTTAATAATTTATTTCATGCCATGATATGTTGTAGGCTGACGCCTAATAGTACATTTTGCAAAGATCCAAGAGCTAAATAGCAAAACGAAAATAAACTGAGTATTCTATTATGTCAAATCATAACAGCAAATCGTTATTAAATATTATCTCCTCGCTTTACGTAAATAAAACTCTCAAGTACGAGAACTTTCTGGTATAAGTACAAGTAGAGTGGCGAGTGCACTCTATTTTCTAATCTTCGTAAAGCCTTCAAAGTGTGTGACGGCATCGATATCAGTATAATGCGACGAATGTCGGGGCGACCCGACCCTATCGTACAGGAATGCGTATACGATGAGGAATAAGTGTTGGATTAAAATTTGTAAATATTAAATATTCATGAGTCTCGAGAGCACGGGTCAAATATTCAGTTTTATAAGAGCCGGAGAATTGTACCTGCAATCATATTTATTAAGGAGATGTAGGTAATTATCATAACTGACATAACGGATCGAGTCTCCGACTAATGGATGTAGGACAGCAACATCGGTGGAGATCAAATTTATTATTATTAGTGAAAATCTCCGACGTAATTGGTTCATATTTACACTCTTCATACGACCACAGTAATCTGATCGCTATGATCTATTAATTTAATTTATTATAATTGAACTGTGTTACATGGAATGATCACAAAATTAAAATAGCAATTCGTTCGAAGTGAACAGTCTGGAATTTAAGTTAATCCCTTTAATAAGTCGTTTTTTTTTACTTTCGACATTAGATGACTTTATGACCTTTTTAAAGAATGTTTTAGAAATGCGTTGTGATAGAGAACAAATTATGTTACCTTCAAACGATTTTTTGCTTTTGGAAAGTATTAATATAATTATGTGAAAATAATAATTGACGATATTATTTTTTTAAAGTGCAATTTTAAATTATAAATCATATAATTGTTTTACATCGACGTAGTGGATGTAAAATGCTGACCACGCCAAACGCACGGTCATTGTACACATGATTACAACAGAATTAAACTCTGTATTGTTGTACTTAACTAAGTCACTATAAGAGAGAGAGAAACTGACAGAGAAATCTTTCTTTTGAACTCATAATTTTCTGACTTTAAAATGTGGGCTGATATTTTAACAACAATATCGCTTTTTTACCAATTTACGATATTCTTTTCTTACAATTGACATGCGTACGATAATTTGGTTCCTCCAACGCAATAATAAGTAAACATATTGCCTTCTACCACGGTAGATATTACGTTTTACAACTAGCGGTACAAACCATTCGAAACGTCGGGAAATAGAAAGTATGGTAACCTTTTCAACATTTTTTGGTGAATAAATCCCGCTGTATAACAATGACTATGTGTAAAAGTCGCAAGAGTTTATAAACAGAACTTTATGTTACTGTGTAAATTTAAATTTAAAAAATCTTATCACCACTCCTCTTCTTTATAAGGCGTACTTGATAACGATTATCGTTTCGTAATGGTATAAATAAATGCAATTACAGTCAGGGTAGAAAAAATAAAAATAAATACCTGTCACAGTTAACTTCATTATAACATTCATTTATTTTTCATTTGATCTACAGTTCAAAAGTTCTGTAAGTGACATGTTTAATTACAAGAAGATATTTAAAAAATTTGAACTTATTTACTTCAGTAACATGTGTCTTAATATTAAAAAGCGTAAATTAAGGTCAAGGCTAAATCAATACCTTTGCCGATAAGACAAATCCTCTCGGAAATGTCACGAAAAAATCAGAAGTTTGAGTGAGTTATTCATTATGTCTTCCTGTTTATACGCCGACGCAAAATGAGCAATAAATACGAAGTAATATCTCATGGACATCGTAATAGCCGACTAAGGAAAACAACTACTAACTAGGCAGGACAACATCACTATAAAGATAAGGAAAACTAGAAAACAACCCCTACCCCTCTGACCAGTGTAGTATAGTCTGCCTCGGTGGCGCAGTGGTAGCGTATGCGACTGCTGTGCTTGAGGTTTCGGGTTCATAAGTTCGGAAAAAGTATATATGTAATTTACATCAGTTCTCTGGTGCCCATAACACAAGCTTAACATAATAAGCATAAACAGCTTGGGACTTAATGGCGTTGTGTGTTGGATATCCGAAAAGAATAATAATATAGTAGGCCAACATCTTTTTTCTAATGAGACGCCTGTGTCCAACGTTGTTTCCAGTTTGAAGCGCGTGTGGAGTGTGGTTTTTTTTTGGAATAAACCTATTAAATAGGACTTAATATACATTGATAGTCTAAATATTAACCTTCTAATAACCTCCATTTAATTTGCTAACACCAAACTCCCACCACAAAAGCAGCCGAAGCGCTTATGACACCCAAGTTGCAGGCATCTGCTTGCGTTTGCCCTCTGTATCATTTCAAAACCTTGATAAATATAAGAAAAAAATAAAATACTCGACGACGAGTTTAAGTAAGTGCTTAACTGCTCTCCCGATGTAAACGCAAAGTTAAGATATTGATACCTTCATAAACGAAGCTGTAATTAATAAAAAAAGACTAAACAATCATCGACAGGATATTAAGAATACACATTATGGATTATTATCATTTGCAGTCATCTTAATATGCGTTCTTGGAGTATGTTTTATCAAAATTAATGTGTAAAGTTGTTTTCTTCGCGTAGGGCGTGGGCGGTGGCGCGTGCCAGACGAAAGCGGTTCAGGGCAAGGTGCGCCGCTCGCCGTGCGGTACAGTAGCCGCCACTGCACCGCTCACGGCCCGGTAGCTCTGTCACTCACACATATCAACTACCTAAATAAACATATCACTAAATAACATCCAAAAGGATATAAAAGTACTCTTGATTCTTAACACGAATAAAAGTCATGCGATGACACGCCACTTATCTAGGTTTATTATGAAAAATAACGAACCGTGGCAATAATATTTTCATGGTTATGACATTTAAATTATGTGTAGACAGAATAAAAGACTTGAAGAAAGCGCAATAAAAATATGTAGTCTCACTGCGTGGACATGTTGGAGACGATGCCGCGGAACATTTCCGTGGATGATATACCGAAGATGAGTGCGACAGGCGCGCGCGACGTCGCGGTCGGCCGGCGCCAGAGCTGGGCCAGCGCGGCGTTTCGTTGACTTATGACCGTTGTAATGTATCGCAATGCCTCTATCACTCATGAATATTTATTGAAAAAAATATAGATTACAATGTATAATGTCATCAAGACAGAATATGATTGTTTTTATGTCAATAAATAAACATATCTGAGTGGATAGCACAGCGTTTTATACTTACATGTTAGTATAATTATTGGAGACTGATAAATTTTATGTAGTCAGAGAATTATAAAAAATAACATTACTAATTGTAAACGTATATTAACATCCACGATTTCCATTATGTGAATAGGGTCATTGTGGGTCAATACGAAAGAGCACGAAATTTAGAATTCTACAAGCTTCATGCTTCAACCAATCGTTCCGTACAATTGTCGGTATAAGATAGTCAAATTGATAGTTTCGTTGTTATCGAGAGTTTAAATAGTTCGTTTATCCAGAGAGTAACGACGTCAGAAGGTCTTATCAAATCTTACTCCTTATATTAAGGCAAGATCTTATATCTTGTTTGTTAGTCTTTAGGAGGAAAACGTTTTAACCGATCAGGATAAAATTTTACACAGAGATAGATTATAGGGTGGAATAGCACATAGTCTACCATTAATTTCGAAAGAAAAAAACGTTTCTTTAAAATGGGTAAGGTACAATAACAACCGTAGATGACATACACGGCTCTGCTTAGCTTGGGATCAGATGGCGTTGTGTGTTAGATGTCCGAAACATTTAATTTTAATTTAACAAATGTTTCTAAAAACAAATAAGTGACAGCCAAACACGCATGCCTATTATACTTTTGATTTGTCCTTGATAGGAATCGATCTCACGTTATCCAGCTTAGCAGTCAAGATCACTAACCCCTACACATCTATCAATTAGCTACAAGGTTATTTATTGAAGTGACCCTCTACACACAAATTACTTAAAAACAATTCATCTGCCTATACTCTTGTACAATAGTCAATCTAACTTTCATACATAATGCAAGCTCTACTTAGTTTGAAGCGAGAGTGCCTTGTGTGTCAAATTTCCAAATTGTGTATTATTATTATCATCACGAATCATCTCCTGAATAATTTGACATTTACCAATATTTTTTGAAGTGAAAAATTTTCTAGGCGCGTTTAGCACTTTTTAGCTGAACTAAAATTATTTTTTGGTAGGGATAGAAAATGTTATGTTCTCTCGTTCGGTAATTTGATTGCGGTCATGCTGCGGAGCGAGAGTGCCTGCCAAGGAAACGTCGGAACGGGACCGAGAGAGATTTAGAACCCTACCGGCCCGCCAGGCCCGGGAAAGAGCCAGGTATCGCAGGAGACTCGGGCGCTAGAGATCTCAGATCGATCTCCGTCCTCCATAAGCACAAGCCTGAAGGTGACAGATGAGGCTATCCTTTCAAGGGTGCACCTGGTTTCCCGACTTCTAGTACCCGAGACGGCGTGCGGTTATAGTCGGTTACTCCGACATGCCACCGGTAGTATCCGAGGGGATTTATGCACGAGGAAAAAAAGGGGGAAATGTTATGAGATCACGTCGCCGCGTCACCGTCACAGCCACGTCACAAAATTTCTATAACCGCGTTGAGCACTTTTTGGTAGGAGAAAATCTTATGGGTTCGCGTCACCGACACATTATTTTATAAATAACATTCTGAGTAATAAGTTTTCACTTCTATCGGCAGTCCTTAGAACTGCCAATTTATTTTTTTCTTATTATTTAGTTCACTACACAACCTGTTGGCCTACTAGTTAGCGATCCTGACTGCTCCCAGAGGCCGTGCTTTGATTCCTGCCTAGGATAAGAATTCTGTGATGGTCACGATTACTTTTCCTGTGTTGGGTGTAGTTCTGTAATATTTAAGTGTATTTATCTGTAGTCTTTCCATAGTATGGACTGCTTATTTTGAAATCTAGCTGTCACGTGTGAGATTTCCAAAATTATTCTATTAGTGCTACAAAACTCATCAAAAACGTTCTAGTACGTTACCCTTCATTACAGTTAACACAATAGGATTGTTATTAGAAACATAATTTTACGATCGCTTATAGCAATAAAATTAATGACAAATTACATGGATGGTAACGCACTTTAAATTATGCTAAAACTCCCTAAACTAATCTCCATTAACCGGTTTAATTTAAGATGTTCAAGACACATATATTTTACTCATAAACCTCGTCTTGTTTGCGTTCAATTAATTTAAATCTAAAATAAAAATGCTACAGGCAATAAAATAAAACGAATGTATAGTTTTTGTAATCTGTATCATGTCGAAGCGAACTCCGACTTGCGTTCTCTGGCTTCCCGTGGTTCATAAAATACATTCAGGGTAATCATTAAAAGTATATTTTATCGTGTTTTAAATATTTAGATATACATCTGGTGAAAGTTATCTTAAATTTAGTTCATTACTACTTATACGTATGTCGTGAAACTAAATACGTCGCGGAGTTGTGCTACGTACTTGATACTTATGTTACTGTGTTGATAACGCATCAGATGGACTTAACAATTTACAGTTTTTTCATTTAAAGGATATACTTACATGTACTGGTAGCTATGATTTCTAGCGGAAATTTTCATCGTATGCTCTGTCAAGATCTATACACCCAGACTCAGAACAACAATTTGTGGATCACACAAAGTGTTGTCAAATGTAGGATTTGAACCCACAACAATTAGGCGCTATAAATGTTATAATTTGACATTTAATGTACGTAATTCAATAATAAAATTAAACTTTCACGGTATTTATTTGATATTTAGTAACTTAATATAAAGCTCTCTATTTAGTTTTATCAAAAAGAGCTTATCTTGATGTTTAGCTTCAGATCATAAAATCATGATTTAGTAGCCATTTTGCTAAGAATTTAATCCAAAATTGTGTTCAAGTTTTTTCAAACCCCAAACTACATAATATTAAAACAATATGTTTACTATCTCAATTTTTTTATAATTTTTGTGTTATTATTTAAATCAATTGATTTATATTATTACTTTAAGTTCTTAACCATTAAAAAAGGTTTTAAATAGACATATTTGTCCTTCAATCAATTCTCCGGATGCTTGTTGCCAATTCAAGTGTCAGTTGGATTTATGATTATTTTCCAAGCCTCCAGCAATAACATAGCGACTAAAGTTATTTAAGGTTCCCAGGAAATGAAACAACAGCAACTGCCTAACTACCTAGTCTTTCCTGTTTATATCTCACCTACAATCTCGTTTTGTCTTAAGTAAGGGATACCTACTTATTCGTTCTGTCAGATTCCAGATCACTTAAATAGCCTTTAATTATGCGTTTAAATGTATTACTATCTTTCTTGGATTCCGCTCATAATTTCCATCAGACAGGGTAGAGTCACTATGGTAGATTCATACATAAAAAATAAGATGTATTTAATTGAATACAAGTCTTCAGTGTTACAACTATTTTATTTTAGTACATTACAATACTCCTACATATTTGTTATAATTACCTCATCAAGAAGAAATTACAGGCAGACTGAAAAAGTAAATGTTATAAGTATTTTGCTTGTGGTACACTCTTTTTCAAGGGTGCCACACGCTTTTTCAGGGATTTGAGAGACTCTTTTATGAACAGATAATTTTTTTTTCGCGTTTTATATATTTTTCCCGCCCGTAACTTAGAGAACACGTTACGCCGTCGGTTCCGGTTGCCATGAACACCTATGAAAATCATTAATGGGAAGTCAGTGCCCTCAAATATACTATGAACTTTTTGTTTTTAACTTGTGGAAACCCCCTCGGGCCTTCACCCCACCGGGGTTTGCGGCGGGGCGGTGTGTCGGAATCGAACCGACTAAAACATACGGTGTACCACTCTGCGCCTGAGACGGGAGGAATACAGGAACAAATATACTATGAACTAGTTCAACCTACGAATTCAGTTTATCCTCAGGGTTACGGAGGTCTAATGTCAGTCACTCCGTAGAAAAACTGATATTCAGGTAAAATCGGTTGAACGAGTAGCCGACCCCAATTTATCTTGGGAATAATAAAGGCTAGGAAGAAGAAGATCGCGATTTATGTTTTTTTTCAATATAATCGGCTACTAATAATCCTCTTATTACCTCATAAATATGTTTCTTTTCTTTTATGGGTCTTGACCCATAAAAGAAAAGAAACGTAGCTATTGTCTTGACTTGTCAAGACAATAGCTACGATATTTGTAACGCAACTGTGCTTCAAAAAAACATTACTTTATAGTTTTCAATACACCAGAATAAGGGAATCTGTCATGCGGAGCTAACGAAACACTATCGTCTCCTAAAACACAAGCATCACTCGTCGTGAAATACACAAACCGAGTAAAGCTGTCGAACATCGATTAAGAAACCGTGTCCCGGGTTTTAATTAGGACGATATGTCTTTCTGGGGTCGATCGATGGACGAACATTACGAGATCAAGCGCAGGATCAGACAAACCGCTGAATTATTAATTTACATGTATACTCAATTAAATATAATTAGATACTGTAGCTCCTATTTAAATTATTACTTTAACAGTAAAATGTAAGAAGAAGAAAGAAGGGTAAGATACTGGGTCAACAGGACATTGAGCACCTACGAGATGATAACCGTCCTAGTGAGTACTGATAGACAATTGTCAGCTATTGCTTGGTTATTTAATTCCGTTATCCTCACTTCTTAGATGAAAAACCACCTTGCCTATTTGAAGTGGTCCTTTCGTATTTAATTTGCCTGATTTAGTTATTATATGAGTAACAAAAACTTGAGAGTTAGCAGGCTGAATAAATTGTGTATACTCCACATACGATTCGTGTTCTTACCAGCTCGAAGTTCACAACTATTGAAAATTAAGTTTCCCAAATTAAGTTGAACTGAATAGAAGTATTTGTTTATGTACGTGACTTATTTCAAATCCTTTTAAAGTTTTGAATAACTGAGTTGTAACTTATCTTATTTATGACTTTACCCGGTAAATGTTGAGGAAAGCTGTTGGATACGGGCAGCAAGGAACCGGTCATTGTGGAGACCCTTGGTAAAGAGATATGTATATACAGCAGACATCTTTTGGCTAAGATGATGACGACTTTGTCTTACCTAAGATGAGAGCAATGGCATAAAGAGATAAAAGACATAAAGTATGTTAAGAGCTACCACCAAGATTCAGATTTTATTTTAAAGATATTCATACACGACCCACATTACATTTTTAAACCAATCTTTTAATGAAACTATAGTTTTTATGTTGGTCCTTTATTATTCACTTCTAAAGTAGCTAAATTTGTTACCAGTTTTGTATTGAAATAATCTTGTATGCTAAACCTCTTGTTACGTAAGAGAGCTTCGGTTCCTAAAACAGCAGTCGGTAGTCGATAGCATCGTATATCAAGTTGTCGAGCTATCTAACAATGAACATGTGCATTGTTTGTTAACCACAAGGCGACTAGTTTTCTTGTGCTGGCGGTACCTACTAATTGCGGATCAGATGGTGTACACATAAATATAATCCGCCGTGAGCGGCTTCGCTCATTTGTACCCAACGGACGGTTGTCATGTACCCGTATTAATATCGATGAATAAGAAATTCGTTATGGATGGGCTACAAGGCTGGCCATTACTGCTCCGATCTGCCGCTGACTCCGCGTGTCGGTTGACTACCATTCTATCCTGTCGTTACCCGTTTTTATCTACCTCTATTTATGTTGGAACTTGTACTGTAATTATTCATTTCGTTTCATCGGGTGCTTGTTGTGAATGTACTAGCCGCGCTACTCTGACTGTTGATTTATTGGAATACATATTTTGAGTGTATGTTTGTAATATTCCCATGTTGTATGACATTCACATCTGTACGTTAAGAAAATATCGAAGAATTTATTGTAGATGCAGCAGCTTGTACTAATAGTAACGGGTTTTGGATTTATCGAAAAATTTAAGGTGGGGTATAACATCTTATACTCTTTCGTTAGTTATAACTGTCATAAAAAATAACTTGAATCATAAATTATATAGATCAAAAGATAAACTCACTAAAATTATATTTAAGTTTTTTTTAATTATCTACTTACTTTGTCTCACGTGAAAGGATAACTCAAATGTCATACATTCATCGTTTAATTGACTTTAACGTAATATTAACTTTATATGCACTGAATAATTAAAATATTACGTACAATATTGTACGTCAGTGTAATAACGGATTCAGGATATGGAGTTTGTTTATCCCATGGGTGTCGTAAGCACCGGCTACGGAAGCAGACTACCCAAATCGACAAAACGGCAAGATAAAAGCTCTGGGCAGTAAAATAGGTCAAAACCTTATATCCAATAGTAGACTTATAAAGATGATGAACATGAGTACAACACAATTGCGCTATTGGGTAACATACTGCAGCATTGTAGGTATTATTCTAGAGTGCATTAGGTAGAGGACATTGTCAGTAACACAAGAGTGATACTTGGCGTGGTAATTTGTATAAATTATTTACTCTTAAGTTTCAACAAACACGATTATACTTTTTTAAATGAAATTTCAAAAGCATTCATCATCATCTTCCTAGCCTTTTTTATTACCAAGTATAATTGGGGTCAGTTACTAGTTCAACCGGTGATACCTGAATATCAGTGTTTCCACGGAGCGACTGACATCAGACCTCCGCAACCTTGAGGTTAAACTGGTAAGTTCGCATCCGATACCTCTTGATCGGCAGTCACTTACGCTAATCGCTAGACCAGCGAGACTGTCCCAAAATACGATGTTTTCCTAAGGACAAATACTCACGTTCATAAATCTATTGAAAACTGATAGCAATAAACTAAAAAAAAACTCGTAAGATCCTGCATTTCATGATAACGTCGTATTTTTAGAAGCAAAAGACCTTCACAATATTCTAGATAAAATTCCAATTCATCAAAATGTTTCATTTATGCCGAAATTTTTTTTATTAATTTAATCGAAAGATGAATACAGTTGTGCAAGAACATACATTGGCATAAATCGTGTATGTAGAGATAGATTAACCCAAAGGGCATCTATACTTCGGAAAATCAGGGCAACTACCCTTTTTGGTAGGAATAGATGCCCAGGTATTTTTTAAAAAAATTAAAAACAAAAAAAAACTATTAACATCCAGGCGCACACTTCATGAACCAGTGCATTGACGTAAGAAAAAATATAACATAGTTTATTACTACTAATAAAGTTACACAACGTTCAAATTGTAACTTTGAAATTTTCGACGTGTTAGTGAATTCACCCTGGATACGATATAAATACGCTCATGAGAAAAAAATATCTTCAAAGCACAACAGCCCATGGATAAATTAGGTGCAGGGTGTCAGCGGCTCCTACTTATGCTGTAAATTCTTATCGTCGGTTATACATCTATCCCGGTTATACTCTACAATTTAAAACTTTGATGATGATTGTCGCGCCTCGTTCCACGTGCTCGTATATTGACTCGCTCGATGCTGTTCTATGCCGTTGAGGAAATACCTTTTTAAAACATTCCGTTAAGTGCCGCACGCCATTACCATGTAATTGTTAATTATAAAGTAATATACCATTGGTATATCGGCAAACATGGAGCGGCCAACGGCGAGCGGCGCTGCACAGCGATCGGTCGATCGTCAATAGATCGTGTCGGTGGAACGCGTACTGCGCGGGGGGTCCGAGCGGACGATCCATCACGAACCGCCGAAACGCCGCCAAACTATACGATTATTATATTCAATAATCGATGAGCATTAAGTGAAATTAATTTTATTGGGTAATGACGCGGGTCGTGACGGCGTGCGCGCAAACGAGCCGTATTAGTAGCGGGCAGTGCCTGTGCAAGCCTGTGTCGTGACCGCTGCGCATTGCTGCCAAATAATAATGCTCCAGTAATAGGCCGATTATTGCTTATTATCATTATACTACAAACTTTATACCTACGCTCTGAGATGCGTATTAAAACAATGACGTAACAGAATGGCCTGAAAATTTAAACCCTACTTGGACAGCGTTTAACTCCAATATTAATACAATAGTCACAGTATCCTTAAATTGTATGTATACTAGTATACTTGTGTCCGGCAGTCAATTGTAAACTATTGAGTTGATGAGCTAAATTTAATAGAAGTCTGTAATACTATATTACTATAGGAATTACACGTCGTTCAGCACATGGTGATCGATGACCTGCGAAAAGTAGTTAGAAGTAGTACGAAGGAGATTGCATTTAACTGACATTAATACATCAAAATTGTAAGACTTTACAATTCTCATTTTTTTTTTATTCCTGGATTCCTGATGCGATTCTGAAAATCTTTTTTATAGTTGGTTTTCAGAACCCGTAACGCAACCTCAATCAAGTAAACATACGAATAAAGGATTTAACCAACTTTATAGGTAGAAAATAAAATTGATCCTCCCTAGGCGTTAAATAGCCTTCGAAATATGAACAATGCTGATTGTCGATAATGACGCTGCCAGCTGATCGAGGAACTGAGGCCAGTGGCATACACTGTTCTATCGTTAGAGATTACGTCATTCTGTAATAGTTCGTACCAACTATAAAAGATAATGGTGTTGCCATATTCGACGATAATTGTACCAGTTCTCCATTAAGTTGGCACGACTGAAGTTTAACCATACAATACCTTCGATATAATCCTAAAAACAATTGAATCGGTACACAGTAGAGTTCGTCGAGTAAGGTGTGATAAATGGTGTGTTCCGGTTCATACATTTGGTGGTCGTTGAAGTAGGTAGCTCTTATCATACAGAACAAATAACACCGAGAACAATGAAACGCTGTAGGTATGCTCACTCAAACAGATCATCGGTTTCGGATCGCACTTTCTACTTTCGACCGACATGTCGTCTTTTTAAGATATTTATAAGTTCTGATAATTCACACATTATGACAAGTTATTGTTGCAGTTTTTGCTTTGGCAATTTTCGAGGTATATAAAAGTTGAAATCGTAGAGACGATTTACTTAAATTTGCAAATTAACATCCTGGCTGGGTTTACTCCACTTTATTTAACTGAAACTCAAGAATTTATTATCATTATCAGCTCTTCTAAAAATGCTTTCGGAGTACTAAGATTCGTGCATTCTAAAGCTAACCGTAATTGAATATGATACTTGACGAACAACTTGGTTAACACACGGGCCCTACGATATGCACAATTTCTATCGTTTGTTATGAACCACATAATTTAGGGAAATATATTTCTTATTCATCAGTTAGTTAGCCCTATCATTTAATATTAATGAGTTAATAGATAAATATATACCGTAGCAATTTTTGGAAAGAAAATGTTGAACACAAACAATAAGTAGTGAGAATAAATTCTTAAATGAGATTCTTAACAAAGGTTATGAGACGAATCCTTTTGTTGTTTTAAATCGTATGGTCTAAAGTGCAGTGTAACTGATGACGCGGGCCATAAAGAGTGGCGGACGAGTGGCTCGCGTGTGGCCACCGTTACTGTCTCTTAACAATACCCCACTGATATAAAGAAAATATTATTTATTTAAATTCTTCAATAAAACGCAGCTGTCCTTATGTACCGCCATATTGTTATGTAGGTTACATTACAAAAGGCAGCATACAAGTTTTATCTACAGTTATTGTTATTTATAGCGCTCGAGACTTTTTATAAAGGAGAAAATGTAACTTCATCAGCGATGTTGTTTGAAGTGGTGAAATATACATGGATTTTTTTTTTGTTAATGTGCGTAAGTGCTTTAGCATGATTTAATAAATCAACACAGATCTATTTTAGCAAAAGAAAAAACAAAAATAATAATTAAACCAGAAATCGAAACATCAAGTTCAAATCACTCTTCAAGTAACAAAAAAAAATATGACAAGATATTGTTGCAATTTTTATTTGGCATTAATTACAAGATTACATTCATTCAATTCTAATTTAAATACATAGAAGTAACCACCGCTATATCTACTGACTAAAATAAATTATAACACAACAATTAAATATCATTATTAAAAAGAGCAGCATGGAGGTTGTAGCTGTTCAAATTGAAGCTATATTAACACCACTATCAGTATTTTTCTCAATTAATTATAGACTTCAGTGGAAACCGATCTCTATACTTTTAAGTAAAATCCACGTAGTTAAACATGAAGATTTCTAGGAAAAAATTATTTTAAGACAAGTCACAAGAATATATCCTGCATTGCGACAAATTTCCAAACATATGAAACGTTGTCTCACATGTGAAAGTATTGTCCTTTAATAATTTCTAATTCAGTCTATAATCACTACTGAAAACAGTACGATATTGGTGCAGTCCCACGACTACTGCTATCTAGTTTAAATCAGACTGTGAAGTCCACTTGTTACTTTATGTTAACTTGATGCAATGATGATGATTTTGTACTCCTAGCTGATTTTAGCCACGATGAACAGTCTTAACGGAGACCACTCATCTACGATGGAGATATTATAGTGCACAAGTATGTGTGCAAACACAGGTGTATTCTCTGCTCTTTTACTCTCATGATCTGATGAGTCGGCTATTCGTCACGACCGGGGAGAGAGCAAGTCTGTACGTGCTCTTCGAGGCAAGGGGGTTCAGATCATAGATTTCAAGCTCTTTTTGGTTTCTAATCTGAAAATCAAAATTGAGATCACTTGATCCTCAATTTCATGCGTTAACCGCTAGACCAAATGAGGCAGGCAACAACTAGGAACAGCGAATCATTAAACTCTTATTTACAAACTTTAAATGGGAGGGTTACGCTTACCGTGTGTAAATAATAGCTAGGCCGAATGGTACAAAAGCCTGAAGACAAATTTTCAGGTTACTAGTTTAAAAAATGACGGACTTCTAGACTAATCTAAATTCAATCTTTCAACCCCTATTTCACCCCCTTAGGGGTAGAACATCCAGAAACGATTTAATACGAATCTTATCATCATCAGCCTATCACAGTCCACTTCTGGAGATACAGTCTCTCCAATCGCGCACCGCTTGGTTCAATCTTCGGCTTCTCGTATCCATCTCCTGCCAGCCGTCTTGGGCAGATCATTATTTCACCTGACCTGTGGACGTCCTACACTACGCTTGTCTCGTTGTCTGATGCGGTCTTCTCTCAAGAACCCATTTACCCTAACGGTTATCAGTTCAACGGCTAATATAGCCAGCCCCCTGCCACTTCAGCTTGCTCATCCCGTGGGGTATGACGATGAACTTGGCTCTCTGCCGGATCACCTCATTCATGATGCGATCCCTTAGAGAAACGCCGAGCTTAGCCCTCTCCATAGCAAGCAAGTTACACGTTTCTAACTGACAAAATGGCGGACTTCGATACAATCTTTCAACCCCTATTTCACTCCCGTAGGGGTAGAATATTCAGAAACGCCTAAATACGTATCTAATCATCTTAATCGATAGCCCAAAAATAAAGTTTCATGTTTCTAACTTAAACATGACAGACTTCCATACAAACTTTTAACCCCTATTTGATCCCCTTAGGGTTAGAAATCCCAAAATTCCTTCCTTAGTGGGTGTCTACTCAGTAAACCGATCCTATTCACGCTGAGTGTAATATTTTATGGAACTCCAGCAACGCTTATAATATTTTTTTGTCTCAATATACATTTAGTTCTTTCACTATGTCTCGCTTTCGCATTAATTCTCCGGATTAATTTGGTGTTGTTTGCGGTTAATATACGGCAAAAAGTGAAAAAAACGCATTATGCTTGTGATGACGAAGTGTTATCGTATATATTTTGGTTTAGACACTCGAACCAAGGCAAATATTGGTTGCCACCAGACAAATAAACGTTGTCACTCGTGCTACAAGAATTTAACGAACTGGTTCACTGGAACATCAACAAAGATGCCTTTTGGTCAACCTATGATTTGGCGAGGACCATAGGATCATGTGAGTGTCTGCTATTTTTATCTTACTGATGTCAAAGGTTTTTCTAAGAAATCTAAGCACACATTAAATTATATAGAGGTGTCGAAATAAGACCAATACGATATTGGAAGATCTTCCAGTACCTAAGCAACCCAGTCACGTAGAACGCTCAAGTACTACTTCAGGTTCTGACGATTAATTTTTGACTTTCAAGTGGTAAGTACATCTAAATCACCACATTTAATCACCCAAGCTTAGCTCGACGACTTTCTTAGAGATTTAGAATTACCTAAAGAAAAATCTGAACTAGTAGGTTCAAGATTAAAGCAATGGAATCTTCTTCAACCCGACGTTTGCGTTACTGCATGCCGTAAACGATATGATTCGTGCGTGGATTTCTTTTCTAAAGATGGAGATTTAATTCATTGCAATGATGTGGTTGGTTTATTGGCTAAATTGGGTCACCAGCATTCAGCAGATGAATGGAGGCTATTTATAGATTCATCTAATACTAGCTTGAAAGCCGTGCTTCTTTACAACAGAAACCAATTTTCATCCAATCCATTGGCGTATAGTGCACATTTCAAAGAAACTTAGACTTTTGAAAGCATTTATTGTAAATAGCATATAGTAAACATCATTGGATCATATGTGCTGACTTGAAAGTGGTTGCTTTACTTCTGGTCAAGTCACAAAATTTTTAGGTAAAAAAACGATAGCCTTATTATGAAATCATTTTAAATCAATTATTAAATGCTTCAAAGAATAGGGTTGTAATATGTTTTTTTTTTTTATATTTTGCATTAAAAACGTTCTTTCTGCTCTCGCATCTAAAATAGTTATTTTCAAAGAAAATCGAGATGTAGTAAGCGATGAGCACGGCGAGCGCTTTCACTAAGAAATTGCTTCAATGTAAAAATGGACCACTGCAATGTTTGCATACTGCTGTTAACTTATGATTAGAGAGACTCAAACCTCTTTTTTAACAGTCAGGCCAAAAGAACAAAAACTTATTTATTTTTATTTCTACTTGAAAATAACTACGTATTGTTATAATTAATAATAAAGTTCTCTTAAAATCTATACGTGACTAAGATGTTTTATTTATTTACTGTTCTAAGTTATATAGCATGGTGATTCCGAATCACGCAATCAGATCTCTGGGAAAAAATTAAGGTATTATTGTTGCCTAGTGTAGTTTAATAATACTGCTTTTTAATAGTTTAATACTAATTCTACATATGAGGTTATCTTAGCTTATTACGGCCATGGCGGCCAGTCTCAACGGAGATCAGCATAGTACGCAGGAGATATTTAAGTGCACAAGTGTGTGCGCAAACACAGGTGCACTCTTTGTTCTCTCACTCTCGTAATACGATTGATAGTTTCATTAAACTAAATATCGTGAATTCCACTTTTAAGGTTTAATTTTAACCTTAACCGTGGATTTTAACGGTTGGAGAGCCTCACAAGTAGCGGACGTCAATAAATTAAGTTATTGGAATTCTAAAATGACAAGAACTCCCCCTCGATCCCTCACTCATAATTCGTAGGGGAGGAAGGACGGCAGGTTTCCATAGTAGTCATTATCGAGGGACTACTCCCTACTGGTAGTACCTACTCTAGATATCTTTTCACACAGACCTCTTTTCTTTGTGGTACTCCTATGCCATAAAGTATTTACTATTTTATTAAATGCCATTCCTATGCAATATAAATACAATTAATTTACTAACATTAAGACAAATTTGTATTCTAATTGTACAAACACGGAAATGTATAGGGCAACATTGTTTGCAATAATTGCATCATAAAATTGTTGGTTCAGAATCTAACGGTGCATAAAACATTGAATTAACTCGATGTTTAATTCTGTAAAACAAATTGTAGCATGTTTGGCATCAAACCTGCTTATAACTAGATGCAAACTAACGTTCAAAGAACTTACGGCCACCTGGGTCAAAAATTATAAGCCCTGTTTAGTAATAAATTAAATTATAACAAATATTTTAACACACATTTAGTTTTTACAATAATAATTAATATAATATTATTTAAAAGTTTACGATACCTCCTACTATCCGACGTTTCGAACGAGTTATACCTCTCATGGTCACGGGTAGACTACATATTTAAGAACAAAATCACATTTTAAAGTTACCGTTGTTGTAATAAATAATTTAAATAGTGTACTGCATTACACCAATCTTTTTGTCACTCATAAGACTGCAAAAAATCTGAGTTAATTTACCTTTTGCTTTTTTAGTTTATTAGAATGTAATTTACATATCAATAACTAGTTGGCAGTGTGTTATGTCTTATCATTGATCGATCAGCGTATGACAAGTTGTTTAATTATCATCACTCTGCATAACAACAAACTCAGATCAGATAGAAGTTGGTACCATGCAAGACACTTGATTTATCTACAGAATACAAAAGTATTTTTGAACAGTTTTTATGGCAAGTTAAGTGATTTGTGTTTTGATTACGTTTCGTCAGTTTTTAGTCAAAAGATGAAAAAGCAAGAGAAGATTTAACTCATTTCATTTGAATATAGGCAAAGAACGTTTAAAAAACAAAGTATTTACTGCATGAATAAATCTCTGAGTTTTTAACTGACGATATGAGATAAGATAAACCTAACACAGTTGGGTTTATACTTAACTCCGTAGATCACTCTACTTTTATAGCGATTTCATTTACATGTTGACTAGATCATTATAATTAGGGCATTTAGACGTTCGACGTTCGACTTTAACTGACCTGTAAGTCAAGTTGCTCTGATTCAATTTACTTTAGAATTTAAATTATTTACTGTATTTATATATTTTTATAATTTAATTAAACCGTATGGTAAGTTGTAGCACATGACTGTACATCTGTTTACTGCGAACCATGTAATAACAACGTCGCTAAGCGAGCATATGCAATCAAACGCTTGTCGCGGCCGTATTAATAGTGTCGCAGGACGCTATCAGACAGTTGCGACATGAGACAGTCGCAAGACTCAGTCGTCCGGGCACTTCTCACAGTACGGTCGCAATCTATGTAATTAGTGCAACAAAACTTTCATAACTTTGCACCGGCCCAGCCCCGTCAAATAAGAATGAGAGATATTTTAGTCGTTTGTGTACTGTGGCTAATTACATAGTGCTGTTGTCGTTCTAATAGATTTTAATTGTAGTGTACGGTCTAATGTCTACTTGTTCTAAACTTGTTTTATAAATCACTTAAACATTAAATGCTTCAGGTATACTATATTCAAAAAAGGGTTGATTCGCACACCTCGCGCGTTGTTATTTATGAGAGAAAGCCACGAAGCTGGCCTGATGTGGAACATTGCTCCTTTTGTTTCTATGCGGAAATACCCTCGGCTGATACTATATTAGCAGCCGAGGAACCATGCCTACAAAAAAAAAATTCTTTAACCCTGACGTACCTCGGCCCATCCACGGTATGTAGATGACTTCCCCCTGTTTAGTTAGCCCAATGTTTTCTTTGGTCATTCTACTACCTCCAGCGCCAGGGAATTCCTCCTCCTAACTACCGGCTAATTTAGACTTTTAAATAAAACAGAAATATTCTGTTTTTTTAACTCAATTTAAAGTAAGTTTAGATAACATGAAATACTAGCCTGCTACAGAAGTGTTTTTTTTTATTTTAGATGATTTTTTATGATAAGCCAATTCTATGTCCATTAATACGTCATTATTAATGGACATAGAATTGGCTCCAGAAAAGGAAATTTATCAAAGACTGAACATCAATTTCAGTCAGCATTACAAATACTGTTCTAAAGTTTCCTTCACTAGCAAAATTCAAATATTTATGTACCTACATCATTTGTTTTTATTTTAGAAAGTACTGGATTTTGAACATGACGAGTAGTTACAATATTAAGAATTTTCGACGGTTAGCTTATGTTGATACGAGTACAAGAGAAAAAGTAATGGCGTAATAAGTGATAATTTATCATTTATTTTTTTTATTTTGAAAAGAAGAAGATAGCTACCATAATAGAAGAACCTATTGCTTACACATTACGTCTATCTAATTACATGAATTGTGATCACATTAAAAACATTCAATGCATTCACTTATCTACGACACAATCAAGGAACGGCGGCCGCTGTACTACTTGCGAGAGACACATTCTCTGCCAATAAAAATATGAACGCTATTGCTCCATTCTGATCAAATATCGTTATCGCGTGTATCAAAAGCTACTGCACTTACAAACAGATCAAAAATTGCTGAGTTAGAACATCGATCAATGTGAATAAGTGAAAATAATAAGAGGTATCTCTAAGGCCATTAGCACACAGAAAGATAAGAATATGTCGCAGTTTTATACACCTTTCGACTTTAATAAAAGCTCGGTAATTGATTCAAACTACGGAAAAAAGAGTATTTAAATTTATGCTTTATAAATGATAGATGATATTTTATGTTGATTTATAGATACAATATTCGTACGTACTAACTAAAGTTTCATTTGTTACATATGCGTAAATAAAGTTGCTGCAATTAATATTTACTGAGTAGGATACTGTCTAAATATAATTAATTAATCCGTCAGCGGCAATTGGTATAAAAGCGCCAGTGTAAAGGTGGGTCTTAGACCGGTTTCAAAAAGTCTGACCTTCGAGATGTTGACAAGTAGACATGCTTTGTTTCACCTTTTAACTGTAGACCGTTAATACACAATTAAATGTATATTTTTAAGTAACCACCAACGATAGAAAAGACTATAAATATCATTTTGCATGGTATTAAATCTTTTCTATAGAACTCAGAGCATATCTTCAAGTGCAGTAGCGACCCAAAAGCGCGAGTTAGTCTGCGCGTCGTCCCGTTAATGTAGCACACAAGCCGAGCTTGTTATGTACATTGTGCGGCGGCGTCCGCCCGATGATACATTATTTTTATAACAATAAATCGTTGTAAGTAAAGCACCGCTCGCTGCCCCGGTGGTCTGTCCCTAGTCGCAGCACGCTCACTCATGATCTGCCTCTGACTTAAGACTTGCTCTACAGATTTTACAACACGAATAAAACGATTAATCTCTTTACCAATGACGCGATAGATCGATATTTTCCAATGAAATATTTTAAAACACTTCAAGTCGTATGTCTGAGTACGAATCTCTCTCTTTTAACACCTTATCGTTATTCATGAAAAAAACTGTGCCTTTTCAATAGTTAATTTATGGGATAACGAAGTTAAAGATACAATCTATCGTTGCATACATAAAGATAAATGCGTTGAGACACGTTATAAGACTGTGGCAGAGCCAGTGGCCGAAGCTGTGATAGCGATCGTAAAAATTAATAGTCCTTGACACGCGGCGTTTCAATTTGCTTTTTAATTAGTCGGGAGGCCATGATATCGTACGTTACCGTAGATAATGGAGATAAACTGCTATGGGGAATCAATAATACGATCCCAACTGATACCTACTATACATTTCTCTACAACCTGAATTTAAAGCAACTAAATGAACCACGCATTTACATTTTTAACATTAGTGTTTTAATACCTATTGAATATTTATACCCTATTTTCAAATAAGATAACTGTGGTAGCCAAAAATAAACATACTATGAAATACTTAGTAAAGTGGATTCTTAAGTAACAGTTTTACGTAATTAAAATAGTCGTCATTTAAGTAAACCGCCCCAAAAATTCAAATAATTTCACGTTACACGCTGGTTTTGTAACAACTCTCCATGGTAAAAGCTTTAAAGTGTAACAATGTTTATTGGCCCTAAGGTAACTTCAATTAATAGAAAATTTTACTTGTACTTTTTAGTGTATAAGCTATAATATATTTTAAATGAAAAAACACAAAGTTTTGTTTTAAGAAGCTATAAATATTGTCGAAAAGTTATACATTACACTATTTGTAAACTGAAAAAGTTTCCTAGATATTACTTAGGGTTTTAGAATGAATAAAAGCTATCGCAATATGTTGCAAAATTGTGAATAACCTCTCTGATAAACTTATTACACTATTGTATTTGAATAACATAATAATTCATAATTTAACAGAATAAATAAACAAATAGCTACGTGATTGTTTATCTGTACCTTTACAAATTAATAAGGTTTACTATAACACTAATAATCAAATGAGCATTTATAATAAGATACTGATTTACGTTCTTCGACAACAGCATCAAAGAATTCCAGGAGACTTCGAAATATTAAGAGAGGTTACTCGTAGGCTGGCTGTAAACAAATTGGTTTAGTATTATCTACATATTTAGTTATGTGCATATTAACAGTAGCTAGAATTGAATTGCGTTAGTTAATGGCTCATGAGATGATACCGACATCAGCCATATATTATAATTTCTGGATTCATTCAAATTTGCTTCTTACGGAATGACTTCGTATGGTTTTATGTCATGTGATAAATAATGTTATCTACGAATTGTTGATTACAAATATTTCTATGAAGTAGCGGTAATGTACTGTAATAAAGTGTTTTCTCTACAGTTCGAGCTTTGTAATTTAGCAATGGCATAGTTCAGTACAATAGCTGCATCAGTGTAATTCTTAAAATGTTTTAGTTCCTATGTGATTTGCTTATGAGAGTATTCTTTAGATAATACTCTCATATATTCTCTCAAGTACCTTCAAGCACCCTCAGGTAGAGTGGAAGAGAATGCTTTTAGCACCTAAACCTATATAGGTTCAGCCTCTATAGGTAGTACCTATACCTAGTGTAGCAGGTAATAAAATAAATAAACAAATGTAATTGCATTATTTGAATAGAATGGCTTTGAAGCTTCGGGGCCAAGATATAAAACGTCTAAGATTCCTTAAATTATAGTTGTGTATCTACTAGGTATATCGATTGTAGTATTAAGTCAAACAGATTATAATTTTGAATTTTCCTTTAAAATGCTTCCCCTTAATTCAAAGAATTTTTTCTACTACTACTTTTCAATACACCATTTACGTATAAAAATAACAACGAAGATAATTTAACATAATAATTAGAAAATATAAAAAATAGGATATTAACGAAACAAGAATTGGAATAAATTACCGAGACCGTTACATGTTCTCTTAATCAAACGTCGGATTTAGTCAATTTAGCTATAATGATAGTGTTGCGTGCGTTAAGCTTGTTTGATTAATCGATATAGGATTCGAATTTAAGGAAAAATGAACGAAGCCGTAAGTTACCACTTCTTACGTATGTGTAGCTGTCTGTGTGCATACAGAGGCTGAAGTGTGTGCGAACGACGCACGCGCGCACGGAAGCGCTATCGGGCGTCCATCGAGGCTTGATTTACGACACGCCATCTTACTACACACTTTTACGTTTCCAGAAAACAAAAAAAAGTAATACAAATAAAAATGCTTACCGAGTTTTGAAAGTTAAAAGATTAAATAAAAGAACATTTTAATTCTACGGATTGATTTAGAAGTTATTGTATTTAAGAAATTAAACAAAAGCTTTTCGTATTTTTTTACTTTACGTTCCCGCCTTTTACTTAAAGTTTTTTCCTTTATTTTTATTTATGGGCTTGCGAAAGTAATTCTACCCTGCCTGATGAAAAGCAAGAGCAGAATCCAAGAGCAGTGCTTGTGCTCATAAGTACTTATTGCGAATGCAGACAATGCAACAATGCATCATAGTGACCCATACTACAGCTTCTGCATCATTATCTGCATTCATTGGGCCTCCGGTCTCGTACTCACCAACAAAACATGGTAGTACGAAAACTGTTTTTTTATATTGGTTTTTTGTAGCAAGTAAGATTAGCAAAAACCACCAAACCTGTCGTTACCTGTATCTTATATAGTGTATAAATACACATTACCATAACGTAAACACACATTTATATAATAAATTACTTTATGATAAGCGGTCTAATTACTTTTAATCTCTTCCAAGTGCTGTCTTCTAAGTGCACAGAGAAAAAAACCCAATTTAAAATACTAAGAAATAATAATATTTTAATAATGATTATTAATAAAAACAAATTATAATTAATATGAAAACACTCATTTAAACAATTAAAATTAGGTATATCATGTACAAATAAATACTTAGCCATGCATATTTGAGCAAACATTCATAAAATAGTACACATGCACGTAAAATGTACAAATTAAGGAAATCAAGAACTTCACTAGTACGAATTGCATGATATCAAGACAGTATTAAGAAATTCTATTTTGTCTTCTTTTGGCACATTCTTTTAGGAAGAGTTTTTGCCCGTCTGATGTATCGAGACATGCTATTAATATACGAGTATAAGCTGTATTGAAATTGACTCTTCTAAAAAATTTCATTCATCTTTGTGACTACAACCTGTGCCCTGAGTATGCTACGAAATTTTTACATTAACAATACCTTGAATTTTAATAAATACATAATGCAGTTTAAAAAAAGCACGCTTACAAAAGGAAAAAAAATGTTTATACTGTTAATATTTTAATGCATTTAATCAAATCATCATATACAAAATTAAATATCTTTTTATAAATATCCTTTGCGTTTAAAATGGATATGTGAAAAGCTGTACCAATATAGTACCTATTTTTCAGAAACAAAACCAATGTTTCCAACGTGTAGATCAACTACCGAAACCATAGACAATGATCACAATCAAAATATCATATAATTTTCATAAAAAACTCTTTCGATTGGACATTTGTAATGGGTTAAATAGTAAAGAGATTCTCGGGTTCAAATCCCGGGACGGGCCATAAGTGTTAAGTGTTTCTGATTATATAAAAACATAATAGCAGTTCGGAGTTTGAAGTTTGGGGTAAAGCTATCAGACCTACGCCTGATCTCTCCCCGATCGTGGCGGTCAACCTTACCATCGGATTATGATAGAGGGGGAACAAAGAGTGCACTTTTGTTTGCGTACACACTTGTGCACTCTTATCTCTTGAGTTGTTGCATGGTCTTCGTTGAGACTTCGAGATCGTGGCCGTAATCGACTAGAGAACATCATCATCATCTGTGATAAGAATAGAATATCTGTTTTATAAATCATCAGATCACAAATATAAATAATTTATAATATATTAATATAAAATATATCAATTTAATCAAAGTAGAGCTTGTGTTATAGGTACTAGACAACTGAAATACATATTTTCTTTTTTTATAAATGCATACACATTATACACAGAAAACACCCAAACGCCAAAAGAAATATATTTTTGCAGATCAAACAACCATTTCGTCCGACCCGGGAATCGAATCCGAGACCTCAAGAACATCAGTTGCGTACGCCACTTCTTCGCCACCGAAGCAGTTAATAAATAATGAATTCAATTAAAAAAAGAACCCTACACCATTGACATTTCTGTACATTTCAACGGGAGGTATGTATCTATGTATGTTAAAGAATACATATTAAGTAATTAATAAGTCTTTGGCTGATCATAAATAATTACCAATAGCGTCCTATAACATTCTAATGGCGAAATTGTACTAGTTGAATCATCACAACATTAGTTATCACGTGATTGTTTTTCAAAAAACTGACATACAACACTGTTTTGCTCTGTTTCGTCACTAAGACGTGTAACGTAACCTATATTTGCGCACAAATTAGTTTTTCAACGTCAATTTGTATTTTTAGATTTTGTTTCATAAGCACCGACGGGTAAACAGCTCTTTATCACTATCTATTTTTATGCATTCTATTCATATCCTACAGTTGTTTATTTCACTCTCCATTTTTGTGACAGTCCATAACTGGTCGTGGACTGTAAACCTTTAATTATTAACCAAGTGACCGTTGGTTCTAAATCATGAAGTCATCAACTTGACTACAAATCTATTTGAACTACTGATATTTATACATGTTACTTTGTTTACTTCTCGAACAATTTCAAGTTACGAGCACAATTTTTATTAGGTATATCTTTTACGGTTTTTAAATAAGATAGGACAATACGATTAATGATTGCTTGTCAATGTGATTACTGGCCATTTACTTTTTTTAGTAACAACAAAAAATAGTGATAGTAATAGTTATGATTCATCATTATCATCATCATCATCATCATCAGCCTCTCGCAGTCCACTGCTGGACATAGGCCTCTCCAAATTCACGCCACTTAGTTCGATCTATGGCTTCTCGCATCCAGCTCCTGCCAGCCGTCCTGCGAAAATCATCGCTCCACCTGGCCTGTGGACGTCCTACACTACGTTTGCCGTTTACCCCAACGGTTATCGGTTCTTCGGAAAATGTGACCAGCCCACTGCCACTTCAGCTTGCTTATCCTGTGGGCTACGTCGATGACCCTGGTTCTTTGTCGGATCACCTCGTTTCGGATACGATCCCTTAGAGAAACGCCGAGCATAGCCCTCTCCATAGCACGCTGAGCGACTTTGAACTTATGGACCAGTCGAAGCGTAACTGTCCACGTTTCGGCTCCGTATGTCATTACGGGTAGGACGCACGCATTGAAGACTTTCGTCTTTAGGCACTGTGGGATCGACGATGAGAAGATCCGACGCAGCTTCCCAAACGCTACCCAACCTAGCTGGACTCTCCCGTTCACCTCGTCCTCAAAGTTGTTTCTACCTAACTGCAAAGTCTGCTCGAGGTATACATATTTTTGAACAATTTAGAGAACGGCACCGTGTACCGCAACCGGTTCCGGTAGTACATGTTCATTGAACATGACCTTGGTCTTGTCCAAGTTCATCCGTAGGCCGATGCGCCCAGAAGAGTCAGCCAGATCGTTCAGCATCTGTAGTTATAGATAGTTATGATTACGATAATATTCTTGTTTTTTTTTATAAATGGGCCTGTCAACATGTCTCTACTCTGCCTGATGGACAGCATGAGCAGAATTCAAAAGTTCCAAGTTCCATTATGGATGCAGACAATGCAATATGGCAGTATAGTGGCCCACACTATGGCGGCCTACTAAAATGGTTCTAAATAATTAGGCCACCAGTCTCGCACTCACCAACACGACAATACGAATATTATATATAAAACAACTGAACAGAGAATTAAAACTGATTAGTTGAGTAATGTTTTAATACCGAATATATTTCAACAATAAAATTCTTTGAGTTTAAAATCCCAACTCATAAAAAAACTGTTTCACATAAGTTGAATTTTTTACACTGACACCGATTACACCGAAAATATTGGAATCTCAGGGACGGCGTTCAATGAATTCTCGAATAATCGGGCTTATATTTGTGAGTCTCGTTTTAATTTTCACAGTTACTCACTAAGATATCTAATATTTTTTATTTCTAATATTTTTTTTCTTTCTTCTTCTTTTGGCATATATGGCAATCAGCCGGATCAACTATTTCTGCCAATGTCAAGTATTTCAAGTCCTCAATTCTAAGTCTTCGAGTCTTCAAGTCTTCGTCGTGATGGAATTAATGATAAAAAATATAAAAAATGTGGATAACATGAAATGGGGACCGTCTTTCGCAAAAACAAAAAACGATCTCCATCTAATATTTTCTAACCTTGTTTTCATTTGATGACAACCATAGATGTCTCAACCAAAGTATCGCTTTATTGCTTTTTAATTACTACTATTTGCCTTCTTTGGTCATCTCAAATTCAGTATAGATTGTTACAAGAAATAATAAATTTAAATTTTGAATATTTAAATGTTGTATTTTAAGAATTTTATATAAATGTGGAGAACTGATAGATTTAATCGTATAAATAATATTCAAATATATGAAAATCGATATCTAAGCAAACCTAGCCTTGAATAAAAAAATCTCATTTTTCATTCTGCTGGCTTTTTTACCAAGGTTGTTGAAGTCTGCTTTAGGCAACAATACGAAAAAAGTTCGAAAACAGTTTCACGACATAACTTCAATATCGCCTAGTATTTGGTTTGTTGTGGAAGCCTGATAGCACTTTGTGCTTCTCAATATGTGAAGAATGGTAACCCATCCAAAGCTATCACTACCTATCTAACCTAGCTATGATTGCTTAACTCTGCGATTTGTTAATCTACGCATGTCTACATACGTACTGTTGTAAGTTACGATTCCAACCTCGTATAAACGCCTAGTTCATTAAAATCTTAATAATTACTGAGCATACAATAAAATATATTAAAACCTTAAAATTTCATAATCAAGTAAATAGTTGATGCATATTAAATAATATTAATATATTGCCACCTTCCGCTTGTCAGCTTCCGGTGCGACTTATAAATAGTGTCATTGTTATTGAAGACTGTACTCTTTTTTAACAATGGTACTTCCGGCGTAATAAATCCTTGCATAATCCTGTATTATCAAATAATAATTGTATTTTTATTTTTTATTTTATTTTATTTTAAAAC